>OY744520.1:106830119-106860119 GCA_963556195.1 Sepiola atlantica | reverse complement strand
TGTTTATTTAAAATGCCAAATATTAAGGAAGAACATTTATTTCTTATCCTGATGTGTCACTGATTATCAAGTCCACGAAGATCACTCGAGGAACGTTAATGAGATTGTCAGTTATCGATGAACAATGCCATTAAAGGATTTGAAACGATGGATTAAATGGTCAACAGTTTATTATATAAGTGGATTTGCTAACATTGGACTTAAAAATGACCATGTTGTATTCAGCTGTGACCATGAACATGTGGTATTGTGGAAATTCTTGAAAATGAACGTTGTCCATGGTAGTTACGTTTAGGCAGATATTCCGAAGGAATAAGGTAGTCGCATCTCAAAACGAGGAATATGGTCGATGTTCCGAAGAGAATCAAACGAAATAGCTATAAAAATAAAGTTTTGGACTCTCTGATTTAATACGAGAAATATATACGTCGATCTGTTTTAACTCTTAACTAAATCTCAGTCAAGCTGGAGATAGAAAATATAATATAATAACCGTATTGACACCGGATCAAAGAAAAATCTCTATTTATTCTTCTGCAAAAAAAACTCAACTTCTAGAAAAGGTTTCAATACTGATGTGGAGTAAGCTGGTACCCCTTCCTGAGATTGGAGAATGAGATGCTCCAAGGGCGATGAAAGGGAGGAAACTCTCACGACCACATGAGGAGGCAAGTCATTCAAGTCACCGTTTGGACCGTGTACGACTCGCGACATATTTCTATATGTTACCGACCTTTTCCAATAAACATCATAATAAATACTTAGCGAATCTACGCCTCGCCAGAACAGAATTCAAGAAACGCTAGGGAAAAGAACGAACTGTCAGAAAAGGTACTTAATTACATAAAATAAAACGAAAATATATTGATACTTTATGACCATTTAATTACAAAAAGAGGAAAAAGGTCGACATCACTCTAATTTAGATTTATGCTGTTTTTTATCATTACAAAATAGAAAAAGGTCGATATAAGCATAGCTATTTTATACTATTACAAAAATAATTATTTAAAGGAACATGTGATTTATTAATACGATTTATTTATTTAAAGGCCTATAAGAAATTTGTTGAAAACACTGGTTGAGCTGATTAGAAAATTTATCAATATATAGTTGTGTATTATTTCGTGAAGATTATTGTTTTCATTATTTAAACGAAAAGATATATACACAAAAATACTTCTTCCATATTAACCTTTACTAAAATTATATAAATTAGATAGTTTATTTATTTTTATCTAAGTCGTTCTTTCGAAATATTATGAGACCATCATGTCTGTAAATACCAATATCTTTCTAATAAATTATTCGACTTCGAACTATGTTGCTTTGTCTCTCGTTCTTTACCTTTCGTAGCCGTGTTGTCGTTTGTAACCTAAAATTCCTGCTGTCTATTTTTTCGTTGCTGCTTCTTATCTTGCTGTCAGCTTCTTCTTGCGTTCCGTGACGTCTTTGTAGTTATGATCCGTTGTGCGTACACTTTCTTCATTGGATTATAGTTAAAAGAATTAAGATTATACAGATTCTGGAAATAGAGGTTTATTGTGAGGAAAATATTAAGTAATCACAAGTACAATCTATACATCTTTATGTAGGAGAGACAGTTATATTAATTTAAGAAACTATTAGCTAGATAGATAGACAGATACATAGATGGATAGACTGATAGACAAGTAGACAGCCAGATCAGTGTCCATGGCCGGGTGTGATTCTGTCAGAATTCTTACCATTTCTTCTCGCTTCCGTTCCATGTGACGTTACATCCGTGTATCTTTCTTCGCATATCGCTACGTCTCTTAACCCTTCCTGACCCTACTCGCCAGATCTAACACCGGTGTCTGATCAGGCTAGAATACACTCTGAAAACTTCATTGTTTCACACACGGCATATTAGCAAATATACACACCCATTATTCAACAAGTACAGCTTTTTATTCAAATTTTCTATCTTTCAATACATTTAATAACAATGAATCTGCATTTTTTTAAAAAAGAATAATCAATATTTCATTTTCAATATTAATTAATTATTATTATCATCTAAAATGTATTTTTATATATAAATATAGTAAAACAATTAAAATACAAATATTAAATATAAAATACAATCAAACATGTTAAGTTAAGCAACATTTATTATCTATTATTGTTATATATAATAATTAAATACATATTGTAAATTCTATGATGTTGACTGTTGGCGATGAAGTAGTTTACTAGCATGTTTCGTGCTTTAAAAATATCCGACCCTCCCCACCAGAAACCCAAGCATTTCTGTAAAACAAAAATGCTTCTTTCTAGAATACAACGTTTTGCTAGGCACCACATAAACATTTCAAACTAAATGACCTGAGAGAAAAACTGACTATATGGGACACGGAGGTTAAGCATACACCAATGTAAATCTTTTCGGTAATCTCATATTTTAAAGGTCTCCGGCCGGATATATCTGGTTACTCCCGGAAACATACCAACTCGATAGAACTGAATGTCAACGTCCTTTTAGCACGTTTTATAGTATCGCTGGTTCCATGAATCAGCCGTTTTGAAATAAGTTCACAAGTAAATAAGCACAACTCGACAATTCTTTCTATGTTTTCATGTTTCCTCGCGTTGGCCAGAATAATACACTTCTACGAATACAGAAAGTGTTCAAATAATGCATTGCTTTGAGCTATTATATCAGGAAAATCAAATCAAAAAGCAGTTTCATAAACAAAGAGAGCCTTGACCCTAAACTTTCACAGAACTACCGTATTGACAGATGAAATGATTGGAATGATTACTTGAACGAAGCTATCCAAGATTCCACAGAACATCTACCACATTGAACAGAACTGCCAAAGAAGGACCGGATGAGCCTTAAACTACAAAATGGGAAGATTTGAAGGAGAGATGTGGATCAACAACAGCAAGCAACTGCCCTTGTTGAGAATCCAAGACAGACAATGGATCCCAACCTCAGTGACTGCAGTCATGGACCCACTTATACTGACCAAGATTTGATAGACTGTAACCTTGATGTCCAACGATGGATTCAGTATTGACATGATGAGATATGATGATGATTAGATCTGGATAGGGGGAAGGTTTCACCTATCTACCTTGGAAAAATTGTATTTTCTGAAATTGAGTTACAAAATATATTCTGCAATTGCCTTTCAACACTGATCAAGGAATTGATACTCTTTTGCGTTACTTCGTGTACTCGTCTCTTCTCACAGAAGAAACGTTGCTAGTATTTCTATTTTCTATAGGTATTTTCTATACTTATTTTAACGGTAAGTGCTCGACTGAATTCTAATCTCTGCATTGTAAAACATTCACAGCAAAATATCGTCTAGCTACAACTACTGTAATAATTTTCCTTCCTTCTTCATTATACCTGAAGCTAAACGGAACTACTCTTCTGTGGAACACAATACGACGGGGCTGCTTCCCAACTGACTACAACATGGTAGTTTTTCAAGTCCAATGTTAACAAATTCTTAGATGTTGCCTAGTTTTAACAATAGTCTTTACTCAAGGTGTTTCTCATTGTTCAACCCGACAAGATCCGTAACCCTTATCCTCCGGTTGCCTTTGGGCCTTGATAAGCGGTAACTCATTAGTACAAAAACAAGAAAGCTCAATCGTTCTTAATTACTTTTACCTGCTTCTTGAAAGATATTCTTGCGTAGAATGTATCATTCTCTTATTGTAAAGAATACCACAAAGTGAAAAATGAGACTCATATAGAATTTTCCATTGGCAAATGATGTGAAAATTACTATTCACATTATTTGTTTGTTAAAAACACTTTTCATGGCACGTGTGCAACACCCATGTTCCAGCAATTGATGGTTCGACACGAGTCTCACTTTTTACTTTGTAGTATGCTTATTGTGTCAGAAATAAATTTGTAATATTATAAACATAATAAAATCATTGCATACAAATGTCCACCCAAACATATATACACTCCTATAAATCATGAAAATTCGTAAAGAAAGCAACTTTGTCTCCATTTTAACATTTCCCAATTATCTTTGATCTCCGACGTAATGTTACTTTTTTCTGAATAGAAGGAGAGAAAATTAGAAGTATTATTATGAACGCGGTTTTCTGCAATATCTAGTTAAGAATTTTACCAAGAAATAATTGAAAAATAAAATGCAAAATTCCGGATATTTTGGTCGTCTGTATTTAAGGCGCTCAAATGAAACATGAAAATTAACTTTTCAAATAAGAAAAGAGTCGAATAAAGAATTTCTAGTCAAAGGTATGAAGGCGTTAAAGCTGTTATTAATACACATCTGAGGATCGAATTTCATGTGAAATTGCAGCAAAGCGTAACGATAAAGTACATTATATATATATATATATATATATATATTATAGGGTTTGGTGGAAGTACCACACTTCAATTGGTACTATGATGGATAAGGATTGATAACTTTATAATTTTCTAATATGAATATATATTTTCGGATTCAATATAATAGTGTAGGGATAACCGTTAAGTTGTTTATATATATATATATATATATATATATATATATATATATATATATATATATATATATATATATATATATATTCTTAGTGATTTAATTAAAAATAAAGTTTAATTTTTATTTCATAATTAAATTAGGTAAGGTGAAAACACAGAACATCATAGTGTGAATAAGATGACAGCCGGATTTAGACTAGACTGATTGACCGAATAAACTGGCCGAACGCTCTTTTCATTTTTCGCCTTTTTTTCTATTTTTCCATTTACTTATTTGAGTTTTCTGGACGGATTTCAAAACCGATTTTTATTTTTTAACACTGTCTTGAGAAGACGCCGAGGCGAGTAAACACGAATTGACTTGTGTTGACTGTCACTAATGTTTACTTTTTAATTTATATACATACATACATACATACATACATATATATATATATATATATATATATATATATATATATATATATATATATATTTGTGTGTGTATCCTTTATTATTAATATCCTTAAAATAAAAACAGTAATATAAATAAATGACAACATTTATATACGATATAGCCATCTCACTGCAAATGAGTTTTCCTGGCCCAGTATTACGATGTTAGGCTTCAGTCACTAACGTCCTTGTTTTGAATCTCGCAAGGTCTAGTGACGCTAATGACATGTAGACGTCGAAATACGTGTTCGTGGATAATCATATTTTATAAATATATACGCTTCCACATTGGCGCATCGCAATGGTCAAAGGGAATAATATATCCCCTTAGCATTTAGGTAATGCTTCTCCGTAAAGAAAATATTTGAATAAGTTCATTGATCAATATCATAAAAACAAGTAATATAAATAAATAACAACATTTATATGCTATATGCTTCCTCCACCTGCGAGTTATTGTGACCCAGTGGCAGAGCCTTGAGTTTCAGTCTCGAATAAACTGATGTCTAGCCACGCCGATATTTCTTACAGTCAAATATCCTGTGAAGCTGCAGAAAGTGTGACAATGCACCTCATTATATATATATATATATATATATATATATATATATATATATATATATATATATATATATGTATGTATGTATGTGTGTGTGTATTTTTTATAGTTGTATTCCAATGACCATAAGGACAATCAATCAATAACCATAACATTCATATGTTCTTTCAATTTCTTTATATTTATATAACCTAGAACAACCACAACCATAACTTTAATCTTTTCTTTTCAATTACTTTATTTTCATATATCAGCAAATACCTGTAATTCCTCTTTGTCTCACAAACATTTTTTTTATATATTTATATTTGATTTTTTATGTTTATTTTTTCCAACTTAAATACTATTCTACATCTTACGCGCGTTTCATGCAAAATCAAGAGAAATATATTGTCTTCATCTTTACCTCGTTGATCATCAGAGAAATTGTTTAAATGATGAAAGAGGGATTACATGCATTCGCCGATATATGAAAAAACCCCGAGAAATTGAAAGAACAGATGAAGTTTGTGATTGTGGTTGTTCAACGATATATGAAGCTAAATAAATTGAAAGATAGATGAAAGTTATGGTTATAGATTGATTGTTATTATGATCATTTGAATGCAACTATAAAATATATATGCTCTGAAGCTTGTAATACAACTTCATAGAGCTTGCAATTTTCGGATTTTATAAAGAGTATATACTTAAATATATATATTTTTGTAATAACCCATATATATATATATATATAGTCATGCAGAGATAGCTGTTTTGTCGTCTACGACTTTTTATTGTGGCTAGACGTAGCAAGTCTATCCAAACCGGCCCAGTAGTGAATTCGTAGTAACTCTGCCCCGATAAATCTACAATTTATAGTAGAAGTAATTCTATCGTTATTTGTACTCGATCTATTTGCATATATTTGTAATCGATTTTTAATCAAGTTTTGGAAACCGAGAAAAATCTATTCTTTACAGAGTATTATTGCTTTACACTTTACGAGAGAGCTTAACCTAGAAATAGGTCGCATATGTATATAAACAAATATAATTATCCGCAGACAGCTGTTTCGTTTTCTACGACAAATCAGTGTTGCTACACGTAGTATGTATATGTATATACATTTATTTATATATATGCTATATTCTTCTGTTATTTTGTGCGAAGAAGTGATTTCTATTAAACAGTCTCTGAAACATATGTCCGCCATATTAATACGCTATTGCTCAAATGAATCCCGTAGCGACTAACAGAATTGTGTCATTTACGTACCGACACTGTTTGGGGAATTATGAACCCGCTATCTCCCGCAAGATTGGTAGACAACAATATCTCATATATTGTTCTCCTCCAATGACAGCTTCCTAATGTAGTGGACGGAGGCAACTCTATAATCTGGAATACTGGCTTCCATTGCGACAGCGACTAGTGGACAATTCCTCATAAGAGACAACAGTGGACCCTAACTTTTCTTTAAAACGGACACATTGAGTCTTTAAAGCAATGTCAACTTACCAGACATAATCTCTCTGCCTAGACACGTATATGACAACTCGTTATACGGAAAACAGCATGAGCTTTTCGGAGTTGCTATGTGGTCTGCGACGACTTAAACAGACCATACTGACCACTGAGTCTCGCGCTATTGGTAAAAATAACCACTTGTGTTTAATTATTCATGAACAATGACTAGTCTACAATATTAGTGTTGACAATGTGGTATTAAATGCCCGCAATTTGGTTCATTTACTGTCAAACTTACGCATTAAGCTAAAGTAATCAATGAATTTTAGAGAAAAGTCAACATATTCTTCCATATCTCATCGAGTCTCAAACACCATTGAGTGTCCCAGACTTCAGCAAATGCTTAAGTACGTCTACTAAGGTTGGACAACAATTGGTTATGTTATATATAAAGTGAAGTCGGGTTTCCTCCCTACATGGATGCTCGATATCTTTGCTAACCAAAGGCACATAGATCAATCTGCTTAATTAGTGATTTTAGTCACATATTGTCTATGTTGTTAATAAACAAAATTGCACCTTTTTATCGCTGTCTATGATATTAATATTTAGTCCTACTTGATATATATTTTAAAATAGTCACACATAAATGCAGTGGAGGACGTGTCTACTCTCGCACTCATATCTACTATTACTGCCACCCACGTACACTGAAAATACATTTTAAGACTCATACTTATGTCACATGATTATTATTATATTTCAATCGTTAAATTGTAAGTTAAGTAATCTATATTATCTAAGGAAACAATATATGCTCCATATATCTTCATGAGACTCGTTTTCATTAGATAATCCGCATAATTTTTCATTCATTTTACCAATCACTGTGCTTGTTAATCTTGATGAGCATAATTCCCGAATTACAGAATGAGTAATAAAAATAACTGACGCATTCATTTTTCTTTTTTATCCAAATACAAACCGTGACCTAAGCAATTTCAATATTATATATATATATATATATATATATACCCCATTCATCCAGCTTTCGTGACTTCACTAGTTTGGCCGTTCCTGGGTTCGTTGGGTCACCCGGTATTGTTCGGGAAAAGTCACCGCCTTGATGAAGGTCGCAGATGTTGAAACGTCGTGTCCAGCAATCACCTACTCCCACGTCATGTTTGTTTAGATCAGTGAGCGATCAGTCGAGTTGGATCCACAACTTGGTATCTACATGAAGTGAAGAGTCATTTCATGCAGAACAGTTGAACAAAAGGAATTAAGTCTGTAACGACGTGGTCTGTTGTGGTTTTCTGTAAAGAATAATTATATAAAAAATAAAGGAAAATGATTTACACCTGTTTGTCTACAAAGCAAGGCAGCTCGGTAATATTAAAATTCAACTCTGTGTGTGTTTTTTAGTTGGACCGACGGATTCAAGTAATTCTGGGCGACTTGATTGTTTGTCAGAGAAATATGTTCTACGTTCTGGGCGAGAAATGAATACACACGGACTGATGTGATGTTATCGGTGGAGGGGAACTGAGGCGAGCCCTTTCATCCGGTCATTGACTCACTGACTCACTGACTGACCAACCGACTGACTAACTATCTTTATTATTATTTAAAATTGGGATGTTATTTAATATCTTCAATTCAAATATTTTGCCTTCAACTGTAAGAAACGGAGAGTGGTACTTACTTACGGATTGTCGGCTCAGCCTTCGGGGGAAATATCGCCACACGAGCGAATATGAACGAATCGTATTTATGGTCAGGAATTAAGGTAGGAGGATGCTAAGAGGTTGATACAAAATTTATATATTAAGGTTCTTCCATTCTCTAAGAGTGTTTTCGTTTTTTGTCAGTAGAGACTATACCGTTAGATTTTACTCCAAGAAAGAAGTTTGTTCTTTTCATTGTTTCTTGTTGTTATTGGAACCTGTTGCAGTGGGTCGCTAACATAGCATTTTGCTTTGCAATTCCGACTGCTACCTGCTTTTTTCTGGGTATCGCCCTAATATATATTTTTAAGACAACTAAATAAAATTATTATTTCAGTAAAATGATCTGACTTCAGTTGGTTATTCTCGGTTAGCAGAATACTAGAATTACAAAAGTACTGTTTACATAGTACCGGCACCAAGTTTGACCTTTTCTCGTGCCATTCATTGGTTTTCGCCTACATTTTGTATTAAATTAATAGTTTATCTGAAACTATTATTAAACTGCTGGAAAAAATAGCTGATACTTTTCATAGAGTTTAAAATGTAACTTTCATTTCATTGTTTTAATCTCTGATTGCCAAATTCCACAGTCAGATACACACACAAGCAACGGACAGTCAATCATTCATTACAACAAGCTGTTTCAGAAATACTGTTACAATTCTAGGTCATGGCGCACAGGTTGTCGCGTTCGACTTCTAATCGAAAGTTTGGGGTTTCTAGTCCACCAGAGAAATCTAATTTTCTTTAACTTTTTAAGTTGAGAAGAACACTTACGTAACATGTTCATTTAAAAAAAATAGAAAAATACGTTTTAAAAATCATATTTGTAAAAAAAACTATTAAGAAATTAAATCAACCTGAATACGTTTCGCTTTTTTTTTGCAAGCAATTTACCCACTTTTATGAATAACATTGCGCAATTAATTTTTCATTACTTTAATATTTTAATATTCCTTGCTATTCCCTCTGTATTAAAATATTGAAATATTTAAAAATACATCCATCCAATGATTCTAGAAATCGATAGTAAACCAAAACATAAATATACAACAACATTACATTTACTACCGGGAAACGCTAAGTAGATAGTAAAATATAATTTGTAGTGACTATTGTATCGCAGTGCTGCGTGGTAGCGTTTCAGAAACTATTTACCCTGATTGAGTATCCTAGTTGAGAATGTGCGATGTTGATCCCAGTAACTTCTAGTTATCATAAAGTAACATTATTAATGTGCATTTTTCTTATACTAGATTGCAGAACTCACAGAAACTTATGACAGAACCAGTACTTAATTAGTGTCAGAAAACACTCCCGCCCCATTATATGCATTTTATCAGGACTATTTTCCCGTGGCTTCTAGATTTAATTTACTTCATAACGGTACAAAGAAAGCCGTTGTAATACGCCAATAAACACTAAAAATTAATTAATTTCAAATTAATGCTTAATTTACACGAGAGTTGGGATGAGGCTTGCTCACCCTGCAAATCAGCGTTTGAAATAATGTGAGAAAGAGACATTTTGGGTAAATAGAAACGTGATAAAAGAGCATACGGAAATGAAACATGATAGTAAGAGAAAAAGAAATCGTCACTTTCTTTCTCTATTTTTCCATCTCTCTCTCCATCTCTCTCTCTCTCTCTCTCTCTCTCTCTCTATATATATATATATATATAGTAATCAACAGACATACTGTTTCGTTATATCACATTTCTACAGTATGGCTAGACAAACAAGTGCCTCAAACCGGGATCGAAACTCAATCTTCTAGACTATTATTGACAATTCCAACCACTTAGCAATGATTTGGCAGCTGCAGAAAGTAAGCAAAATATCAACGCCATTTGTTTACACAAAGCAATTTGTTATAAGCTAGTGACCGTTGGCGACTTCACTTACCAAAGAGCTAAACACAAGAAAGGGGGTATATTTCTCTTTCACTCTCTCACTCTCTCTTACCATCTCTCTCTCTCTCTCTCTCTCTCTATATATATATATATATATATATATATATATATATATATAGAGAGAGAGAGTGACTGAGAGAAATATAGAGAATCATAAATATACACAAACGGTTGAGACTAATTCTTAAACGAATGTATGCATTAAAATAGCGGGTTTTTGAATTTCGTTAATGATTGAGGAAAGGGGAAGGTCACTCGAGAATCAAAACAACAATATATATTTAATTTATTAAACAAACATTTTAAAACTTTCCACAAAATTCTGCTTGAATAAACAAAACAGTGGCTTTAAGTTATTTGTAATTATTTTTTATTTTTTATTAAGAAAAAGAGCATATATATATATATATATATATATATATATATATATATATATATATATATATATATATATAGATAGATAGATAGATAGATAGATAAAGGTATAATTAACCACACAAATTCTTCTATTTTACAATGTTTGCATATATATATATATATATATATATATATATATATATATATATATATTTCAAACATTGTTAAAAGTAACATCATTCGTCTGTTTAATTATACCTTTTTTATTTTTTCTGATTTTTCTAATAGTATTTTTTGTATCAAAATAAAAACATATATACATGTCTTATAATTATACGAACGTTTTCGATTCTCCATTGAATCATCTTCAGGTGTTAAGAGCCAATGAACAAAAAAGCTGGAGAAAGCGGAGAATTTAAAAAACCAGCGGAGAAACGGGCAGCTAACGTTTTAGCATTGTTCCAGAAAATATGTTAGAAATTTAAATCCAGCGACACCGGAGTTGCACCACAGAATAATATAGCATTACGTTCAGCATTTTAAAATGTTACCACTGGTTTTACACGTGATGTTACTATTTGTAGATTGTTGCGTTATTATGTAGTTAGCTTCCAGTATTTTTAATTTTTTAAATTGGTTTCGGAATGTATTAATTTAATGTCATTTGTCTTAAATCAGAGGGAGAGCAGTTATGTTTTTATGAATGCTGGTAAATTGAGCTAGAGTTTACAAGATGCATGGTGAGGCGCCGGGATAGGGTAGTTGTTGTTAAACCAATGTAGCTATTAGCTAATACTTAAATAAAACATTCCGAAAAAAATTAAAAATTAAAAACACTGGAAGCTATCTCCATAACAACACAACAACCTACAATTAATAACATCACGTATGAAATTATTGCAACATTGTAATGTGCTTAAGATGATTCGATTTTATTATGTGATTCCACGTCTTTCCTGGAACAATGTGAAAACGTTCTCTGTGCGTTTCTCCGCTGTCTTTTTAAAAAATTCACTTCTTTCTTCAACTGTTTTGTTCATTTCTTTTGACACCTGAAGATGATTCAACGAAGAATCTAAAACGTTCGTGATACCTATAGGACATTTATTAATGTTTAATTTACATTTTAATACAAAAAGACCATTAGAAAAATTAAAAAAAATTAAAAGGTATAATTAAACAGACGAATTGTGTTATTTTTAACAATGTTTGCATAAATGAGAAAATGCCTAAATATATATATATATATATATATATATATATATATATATATATATATATATATATATGTGTGTGTGTGTGTGTGTGTGTGTGTGTGTGTGTGTGTATGGGTGGGTGAAAAATGAGAAAGGACGACCGAAAATTGTTTATATGCTCATCAACGTTTCGTTTTTATTCACAGACTTTCGTGGTATGTTTATGACGTGAAAAAATATTTTTTATTTTTTTTATTTCGAACGAAACAAAGATGTCAGAATTAAAATATATATGGTGCGTTTATGAGTGGAATGAATGTTGCGGTAGTTTTTTTTATATCGATGTAGTGTACAATGTTTTGTTGGAAATGTTGCATCCTTGTGCTTGTTTTGCAAGCACTTTAATGGAATGTGCTCCGATGAACTTTCTGCTCTGGTACCCCCTCGATGCAAATACACTCGACCAACCCGACAATCAGCTAAATCCCATCCATCCACTGTGTAGGTCCCCAGATGCCGCGGAGAGCCTTCTACCCCAATAGATTCTTTCCTCGAGCTACCGGCCTTTGAACCCCGCCCTGCTACCTGTTTCCCGGACTGTACCGACATGCAGAAATTTAAAACTAATGTAAACAAACATCTCGCTGCACAGCTCTCAACTTAAGATGACCTCCTAAACTTTCACCCTAATTATCAGTAACCTCTTACATCTACAGTTGCAAGTTCCCTTGTTTGGGGTGAACTAAGTTTCAAAAATGTGCCTTGATCTAAATTCAAGTTCTGTTCAGTTAGTATTAGTTTGCGATTGAAGGAGATCATTTTGTCAGAGTTTATAATGAGTGCTTGTTCAAGAAGTCTTCGACGAGATTTATTTAAAATGAAATTTATCAGTCTAGCTTGTTTAAAGTTACAGGAATGATCATGACATGCATGTGAGAATAGTGCATGTTACGTCTATGTTTCGTTTGAAAAAAGAACAAACATTCTTTTCACATCATAGATGCACCATGTATTTGAAAATATTGACTTCTATGGGTTTGTTTCAAATCAGTCATTTTGAGATAGTCTTGAAATAAAGACAAAACGTCGATAAACATGTAGACTATTTTTAGTTTTTCCATTTCATTTTTCATTATGGTTGAATTATTATTTTTATAATTATCATATATATATATACATATATATACATATATATATATATATATATATATATATATATATACTTAATTATATATATATATATACTTAATTATATATATATATATACTTAATTATATATATATATATATACTTAATTATATATATATATACTTAATTATATATATATATATACTTAATTATATATATATAACTATATATACTTAATTATATATATATATAACTATATATACTTAATTATATATGTATAACTATATATACTTAATTATATATATATATATAACTATATTTATAACTATATATACTTATATATATAACTATATATACTTATATATATAACTATATATATATATATGTATATATATAAGACGTCTTAAAATATTTCCCGTGTCCAATGCACATAGAAATGCACTGAATGCCCTACTAAATAAAGGTCTACACCCACAAACATTCCATCGTTTACGTAATAGATATAATTTCATAATATATGTTAATTACAATATAGATATTTTTTAATCATCTTTTCTGTTAAATTCATTTGTGGTCACATCGGATGCGTTTCAAATGATGCAAATCTTGTTTATTCAACGTTTTAATACATACTATTAATTCCCATTCGTTGAAGCAATGCGTTGCTTATCATGCCGGCCTACTCACCGAGACGGGCGATTCACAGCAATTAACGAAGTGTACGAACTAAAATACCTTTGAAAACTTATCAACGACTGAACTAAACACAATATTCGAATGTATGAAACGTAATTTCGAATATAATTATTACCTTAATTGTCTCTCTATGGAATATTTAGTATATTGAATAGTGGATGAGCATGTCAACAGGCTAGTAGAAGTCAGGACACAAACATCTATAAAGAAGAATCGTTATTTCGGTCGATTCAATCGACCTTAGTATTGGTGTAACAGTTTTAGGCTGTTTTATCGATGTGTCTGTATTCTTATTTATATTAGTGTTTTGCCATACTTATCCACAATTCCATATAATAAACATTTTATTTATGTTCTATTATATATATTAATACTATTTAATGTATCCTAATAAAATATTATATAGAGATATGATATATTATGTGTCGATTTTCAGTATTTACTTCAGCAATGCTCAATACGTGAGTAGAGTTGGACAGTAAGTTATGAACATATATTTATGGCAATTAAGCTACACAGAGGCTTCCGTAATTCATTCCGTAGGGAATCGTCAAGCTATAATGCATGGAATTCGTGTTACCGGGTGTTATATATATATATATATATATATATATATATATATATATATATATATATATATATATATATATATATATATATATATACGTGGTGTTTTGTCTAGCAAGCTAACCAATTAGATTCATTGTTATTCCTTACCCCGGTTTAATGTTTTCATTAACAAATGGCCGGGGTTTTTCAAACATTGGTTCAGCTGTCCTTTACTTCCTCTTCCTTTGTTCTTATTTGTATAAGGGTGACGCACCATTTTGTGAATGTATCGGATTAATACGTGACCTTATTTTAACACGTGCGTGCTTGGGATAGTTTTCTATTTTACGTGATGTGTTGAGTTGAGTTTTTTATTTAATTATTTTCTTTTTGTTTATGTATTGTTATCCTAAAGTAAAGTTTATTCTATGTATATATATATATATATATATATATATATATATATATATATATATATATATATATATATATATATATATATATAAAGTTGTATGAGATGGAATATGAGGATTAAATCATACAGAATAACCAAATAAAATTACATGGAAAAAAGGACAAACCGCAAAATGTCCTATTTCTCTCCTCATATTTATCTCTGCATGAATAGTTATAAACTATACAATTGTTTTACTCTGTTGAAACGTCTAATCCAATACAGAAGCGACATATTAAACCTTCCATAACTATATATAAACATAAACGTACATTGCCGATTAATTGATATCGTGTTGATAAAAAAAGGCAAATTAATATTGTGGGTTCTCCGTTCTTAGTGGACAACTGCATTCTAATTATATAAAGTGAGATATGTGTATATGTTTTTATACTTGTATATACTAAATTGTCCTCTTAAACTAATTGACTGATCATTATGAATTTTGGAGATAGCTGCTTGGCGTAAGTGCTCGTAATGTGGGCTATATTTAGTTTAATTTAGCTTAATGCTGAGGTGTAAAAAGGTGATGGAAGCCCTTAGTGGATATTCAGACACTTCCGATTGTTGTTAAATTTTTACAATAAGTATTAGGCATTAATTAATAAATATTCCTTAAATTTCAGTTAATTTAAAGGATTTTAAGATTTATAATATGGGCATAATCTCCCATTTGAAAATTCAAACATATATGATTTACATTGAAGTTGATTTATCGTCGTAATACACTAATCAAGCATGATTGCCTGAATTTCAATTTCTATTTAAGACCCCTTAAACTTAAGCTTTAAATTTAGGATTAAAATGAGGCTTTTGATCAAAATTGGAATAAGAATTCGAGACAGAGGGTTTAAAAGCATCATATCTGTATATTAATCTTAGTAAGATAGCATAAAAGTCGTTCAAAACTGTTCGATTCGAGAAATTAATTTTACACGTCCTGGTTTTCTTCTAGATGTATTCATGGTTTAGAAATGGAGATAGACACCTATGATCAAATATGCTCTGAAAGTACTTCGATTAGTATATTTTATTTTTATTAAATGGAGGTACAACATTATCGTGGAGTTTTCGTTCGTATTTCACATACTTAGAAATCACATTCAATGTTTTACTATATTTATATTTAAAATAAAATAAAAATAAGAACAGAAATGTTGATACAGGGTTCAGGGCTTTGAGCCGGTTTTGAACGTTTCAAATTAAAGATATAAGAATAAAAATGGTAAAATGATGTCATGAGCTGGGCGCATAATTCAATCCCGGGTAACATGCGATCTTCTTGCTTTCACTTATCAGTACAGTTTCTCTTTCTGTCACTTTCTGATTTGTCAGTGCGTTTCTCTATCTGTCCGTATGTATATCCGTCAGTCTCTGTCCGTCCCCTCCTTCTTTTACCACACTCCCTGCCTTATTACCTTTCATATGTCACTGCTATTCCCTTCTCCCTGTGTATCTCTCTCAGATACTTATTCAGGTAGATACAATTTTAGTTTCTTCTGTTGTCTGTCTTTCTGCCTCTTTCTCTCTCTATATCTCCATCTATTTATGTTACTAAAAATAAATAAAAGGTCTTTTAAAAACGTTAAATTATATTTTTGTATACGAAGTATCCATATACTATTAAAAAGTTATAGGGTTTAAGAGTTTCGTCCGCAAAAAGAAAAGTGATTGGTTAACAAAAAGAATAGGCAGAATACACATTTCTAAGGCAGTAGTTTCTACGATTTCAATACTCGAATTCGACTCCCACATAAGTCTATAAGATTCTTTTAAAACTAGAAACGTGTTTTATATATTCAAAGAAATTCACATGACATAATAACATAAAAAACATTACATATATATTTTTAAACTAGCTTACTTTTTTTTTAATAATAAGCATTAAGTAGATATAAAAGGTATTCGACATTAATTGAGTAAAGCGAATTATTTTTGCTTAGAAACATTGATTGATGACGTCATCATTTTATGACGTCATCCACAGTGCACTGTTATCCGATTTCTCTTTTACTAGGTCGTCATTCTTCAGTGACATGCTCCTGTATGACATCATCTTTTTGTGACAACATCAAATACAGGGGATCAAGCACATTTTAGTACTACAAGTTGACAACCCCCCCCCCAAAAAAAAAACTGGTCTGAACTATTACTGAGCATCATTTATATATATATATATATATATATATATATATATATATATATATATTTAACGTAAACTATTCTCACATTGTCGGGCCATTGTATTTTCTCAGGGAACTTAACAACATTTTTTAACCACTAACCTTAAGTCAGAGAGGCAAGGTCATAAAACCACGCGTAATATTATAAAAAGGTAGAAACCCTCTCAAAACAACGCATCGGATTTAACTTCCATAACTAAACATAATTCAGTTTACTGCCCTAAAACTGGACCGAAAATTGAATTTATATACGAAAATTTCCCTCTACTTGAAATTCTAAATTAATTGTTTTTTCTTTTCTTCTTTCCATCAAGTTAAAAAAAGGTAGAATAACTTTCTTTTAATTGGAGGGGGGGGGGTTACAGAAAATATTAATTTACAATCATCCCAAAATATGAATCTCTATTTTTTTCGTAATCTGGAGAAATCACAAAGCTACTAAACTGTTGTTAAAATTTATAAATTAAGCATTAACTTAATTAATAAAAAAATGCCACAACCTTCGGTAAGGTCGTCAGCGAGCGCATGGAGTAAAAACGTAAGGTTTTTAGTTATTTTGCCGAAGTATTTATTAAATAACTTTAATTAATTACTATTAATATAGACGAAAGTGTTGCATATAGATAGCAAAAATAAGCCAATGCCATTCCAAATTAATAATACTAAACATTAATTATATATGAATGGTTAAAAATAGTTATGCTAATTATATTCTATCTTAATCTTTAATTTCCACTATATACATAGAATATAAAGGTTTTGTGATGCATTGTTGATTTAAATAACATTAACCCGTTTGTATTATAATATACGAGTGATAAATGAAAAAAACTTTCGCATTTATTAATTTAGATCAATTGAATTCAGTCTCTTCATCGTTTCTTTGTATTCGATAGTTTTCTTCCTACAAAATCAACACTTGATCCTGGTGCGTCAGTTTTTCTTGGAACTCATTATTAAGAAGGATAAATATTTCCAAATAACCAGCATATTAAAAGAGAAAAATAACTTACCTTTAGTCGGAACCGAAAAAAAATACAACAAAAAAACAAACAAAATAAACAACAGAGTATACGAAAGGAAAAGCAAAAAAAATGCAAGTAGATATACGTTTTTTTAATGAAAATCGGCCCAGACAAGGCACGTTGCCGCTTGATTTAAGGAGCTAAAAAATCATACTTCAAGGTCAAAAACATCAAACGATAAGTGCTAGGTGAAGAGATTCCAACACAGAAAACAGCAATTATCCCCCCTTTGTCAGAAACATCGCTAATGGATTGTGAAGATTAAAGGACAAATTAAGGGAAGCGATAGTAACGAGGCTGCCCCGAAAGTTCATGTTCTACTCTCCTTACTACCGAGCAATACTTGCTAAGTAAAGATAGCCCCCACCCCCTAAAAAAAATTCCGTGTGATTACCCATGTCCTTCATTTTCTACTGCCTTCAGCGCAGATTTACTACTGAACTGAGTGCCTTATATATCAACTCTGAGCTCATGACAGATGTTGACACAATATCCCTGTTTTACATTGAGCCTAGTAATTTTGCACCGCAAGTCACCAGAGAATGAATTTATTGGCCTTGACTCACTAGAAAAACAACAACACAAAAGCACCGTTGGAATCTGTTAGAAACAGTGAACAGCTTGTATAATTCATTTGCATATCATGACACGGCTCAGATTTCGTTTCCACATATATACACACACACACACGCACACACACACACATATATACATACATATATATATTCATGAAGTTTAGTATGTGTATTAAGAATTAACTAGCGGAACCCGTGTAAATTACACGAAATGATGTTTTCAGTACTAATTATCTTGTTCCTAACCTATACATGTTTGAATAGAATATGATAAGATTTGACTTGTATATTTATTTTAAAAAATGAACAATACATGAAGCAATCGGACACTTTAGCCTTTCATAGTCTGAAATTAGCGACCACCTCACTTAAAATAAGCGAACGCCATTTATGATTGATGAATTTGACAAAATAACTAAATAAATATTTCAAATAAAAAAAAAATAATCTCTCAGATGTTAATTATATAATATCATTGACCTTGTCTTATTTTTACGTCTCTATTTGGTACTTTGTTACATTGAGACCGGGCTAACTTTGACCCTGACCCTAACTTTAACCCTAACCCCCAATGCCCCTAAACTTTATAGCTAACCCTAACTCTAACCCACTGACCCTAACTCTAACGACGGGGTCAAAGTTAGCGCAGGTCTTAATGTAACAAAGCACCCTCTATTTGTTAGTAAGTTACGCTTGCTTTATTGCTGGATAAGAGTGAAATAATTTTTTTAAATAGTAACTCGTGTACGATGGACACTGCGCATATCTACTAAAAAAGGTTAATATGCCATCCGTTCAAAAAAATAAAAAAATAAATTAAAAAATAATACTGGCCCTCTCTATAACCAAAAGAAAGGAAATAAATGGTTTTCACGTTTTAAGAAATACCAATGATACCCTACTTTTTAAGCAGTTAACGCCAAAATAAAAAAAACAAAATATAGTTTTAAGTTTTAAGCAACACAAAAAAGTACTTTTTAACCAGGTGATAAAAAAAAAAGTATTATGTCTTTCCCTTCCCCTCGAAATGTAGAAAAAAAATCTTAGAGGTTGGTTGGGATCGAACTATAAACCAGTCGGGCCAAAGTCAAAACTACTACGTCGCTAACCGTTGCACCAAAGGGAAATACTTAAAAACCTTTCGAAAATTAGGCGAGTTAAATGTTTTTCAAAATCTAAGTGTGGCACGCATGCGCAGAGCTTTTGCCGGAAGCGTGACACACGAACACACACGCTATCTTATTAATATATAGATATTTAAATGTTGACTTAAATTAAAGATAATTGAATTATCGTTTAATAATAATCTATCGTGATAATATAAAGCTCAATATATTGAATAGAGCAATCAATTCTAATATATATATATATATATATATATATATATATATATATATATATATATATATATATAGTCTAAAGAAGCTTTAAGTCATTTTAAACAGAGAAAAAAAGCAGTTTAAATTCCCAGGGATACGAACTAAAGCCAAAATATCGCAGATTAGCACTTGCCTAAGCCGACTTACCGCTGGAAAATTTACAAACACAAAAAGTATATAAAAGTGAAAAAACAAAACAACTAACAAACAGGGAACCTTAACTTGAATTGTGAAATATTAAACGGAGATCATCAGCTGTTTTCCATGTAACTGTTTCGCAGATTTAAAAACAGAACAGTTTTAAAATTCATAGCTCTGCAGTATTACTGATCAAATGACAACTTCTCCATTAACCAAATGTAGAAATAATTCAGTTTAAATTTCACTAATATATATATAAGTAAAATAATAATAATAAAACATAACCCTTAAGACTACAATGTGATATCATAATGTGCACACTTTACTATAACAACAACAACAACAACAACAACAGCAGCAACAACAACAACAGAACAACAATAATAATAATGATAATAATAATAATAATAATAATACACTACACTAAAAAAACATTCTACGATTTGGTAGTTAGTATATAAAATAATATAGGAATAAAAGATGCATTGATATATATATATATATATATATATATATATATATATATATATATATATATAACCAGAATGAAAAGTCCACACTTGGAAGCGTTGATGAAATGGCGATAATAAGGTGAATATTTTGAAAAACCTGGAC
Source organism: Sepiola atlantica (assembly GCA_963556195.1). Taxonomy (NCBI): domain Eukaryota; kingdom Metazoa; phylum Mollusca; class Cephalopoda; order Sepiida; family Sepiolidae; genus Sepiola; species Sepiola atlantica. Next base: position 106,839,243 of record OY744520.1, on the reverse strand, counting down.
AACGTATTTATTTATGTTTTTAAAAATAAATTATTTATTTATTTTAAAAACTTTAGCACTTTCGGTGATATACATCCTTGTCAAAAGTATAAGCATATTTGTTTTCTCTTTTTTCGTTTAATCCCTCTTGATTGAGACATATTTATCGCAATCAAGTGGAAATTCGCCTTGATGTTATCGACGATTAATGTTTTTATGCCAGTGTGTGTAGCACGCGATTACGTGAATAGGGTTTAATGAAAAGTGTGTGTCTGTGTGTGTGAGTTGAATAGGACTATAATGGATTGTAAGACGTACTGTGTCAATTCTTCGAAATAAGGTGTCTTCTTTTTTGGGGGGGGGGAGCGGGTCTGGATTTTGTCAACATTTCTCATGTGAGTTTTTTTTTTTATTCATGTATATTTTCATGTATTTTGACTTGTAGTTACCTTTGTTTTTGTAACTTTTTCTGGCCTCTTCTCCCATGTCTTTGGGTCAAGGTGTTTTTTCTATTGCTACTGAATGAACAATTTTCTCTGATGAGCAACAAAGTTTAGATGAAGACCGTCTATTTCTTTTGATTCTGCTGTGAAACGCGCGTCAGATGTTGAATTTGGAAAAAAATAAACATAGTAAATTAAAAATATAATATAGACATATTAAAAAATATTGTTTGTCTGTGAGACAAAGGGGTATTACAGGTATTTGCCGATAAATGAAAGCAAATAGATTGGAAGAACAAAATAAATGTATGGTTGTCGTTCGACGATATATGAAGATTAAGAAATTGAAAGAAACAGATTAAATTATGGTTATGGATTGATTGTTTCTTTTGGTCATTGGAATGCAACTATAATATATATATATATATATATATATATATATATATATATATATATATATATGAATACAAATTTGTCTATCCGTCTGTCTGTCAGTCACAATTTTTAAACCTTGTAAATTCATTGCGAAATAATAGACTATTGCATTTAGCTAATCTTATATTCCAATCTAATCTGCTCCAAATATGAATAAATGCGAATCTTTCCTAAGAATATTAACATGTAAACATTTATGTTTTACGTTTTATTTATTCTTCAGTTAACAAAACTTAAAAGAATGTGGCACAAGGCTAGAAGGGTATGGGAGGGTGTTGGGGGTCGTCCACTTGTCTATTTCCTACACTAGTTTCTGTCACCACCATACCGCTTCACTCTGTAGACTTAAGCTATTAAACATTCCCCAGATGTTTTAACATGATTATTTATATACACAGCGTTGTAAAGGCGAGAGTCTTTGCTATTTACACTGTCTTTATGAAAAAAGTGGTATTTACAAAAGTGATTTCTTTTACACAATACAATGAGTGATAGGGAGTGGGAAATCTTAAAAGACATAAGAAAAATAACAATAATATAAAATAAAGGAACCAAACAAAATACTAAATGGGGTGGGTTAGTAAGGACCCCCCCATACCTGTCCGATTTTGAACTGCTCGCTGTTTTCCGGTATAAACCGAAAACAAGAAAGTCAGTTCTGAAGTGGGAATGGGGATATGCCTACGAGATAAAATAAATATGTGGTCGATTTTGAGGTCTGTTCCTGCCTTCAAGGATAAGACAGTCTGGGGAAGGTCAGGGATAAAATAAATCTTGGCAGAGGGCATTATGAAAGACTTCTAATACCGAAAAAATGAATACAGAGAAAGGACTAGCTAAAGGGCTTCGAAATCAAGCTTTTTGTCTTTTGCATATGATCTAAGGACGGCGTGCGCCATGTCTAGAAGGGAATACGACTCAAATCCAGTTCGAACAAATACACATCAACTAGCGGTGAAGCATGCAATCATCTCCCATCAGATCTGATTTTGATTTGAACCTGATGTTTAAAATACAAAATCAAATAGTGATGAAAAGGCGACACACCCTCGGAAAAGTGGCTTCCTGTCTTGCCACACAAGTGAGAAGAGCAGACGCGTAAGAGCCGTCAAGCGGTCCTCAGGCAGGGGTAGTACAGCCAAACGGTAGAGGATAAGAGGACAGACGTAAGTGGCGCACGCCTCTGCTCTACCCTTCAGGGAAATCCCCCTTCGAAGTGAAATCCTAACAGACGTATCGACCTTAGAATGCACTTCCAACCAGTTCTTATCAAGCTGGAGACCCGAACCGAACCAAACGTCAAGGTTCCGGACCAGGCTATTTGTCGTGTTGAAACGGCACGGTAACACAGCCGCGTTGTGCTAGGTAGTCAATCTCATGCCATTGGATTTGCTGAAATTGACTACGGCCCCTCTCAGCTCTTCCGAAAGGAGTGTATTACTCGATCCGGAACGGGGATTGACAGTTGAATCCCTTCTTCTGGCATTTCTTGCTGCGTCGGTGGAGATTGCATCCCACCTCCCCGAACAACCCCTAACAGCTAAACTATCCTTGCTGCTGGGGACAGCAGCTGAACTAGTCGGGATGCCACTTAAACCAGCACCCCCGTGCAAATTCTCGTGGCTCACTCCAGCCTTCGGGATCTTTACAGGCACTCGACTCTCGGAGCACAGGTTGAACGAAGCAGAAGAACCGGGACTTTTGGTATTTGGGCCTGGACCAGCCGCCATATTAGTATCGAGACCAGACCCCGATCTAGGCATTTTGCCTTCACCGGAGCTCGGAACGGTCCACTCGGAATTTATAAGTGTAGTATCGGTTCTGCTGCCGTAAGACCGTCCTCCCAAGAATTAGCTCTTTTGTTTTAAGTAGTTGTGGGTGAATCTTCTCATGTATTACATCCTCCTTAACATTTAACAGTTAAAAAAATTCAAATCATTAAATAGTTTAAAAAATCTGAAGGGACAAAATAAACATTTCCGTTCGGCATTCGGCATGTACTATAGGAATTTTTTAAATATCTAGCTTATTTTGTTTGATTTTCGCACACATTTTGGAAGAGATTTATAAATTAGTTTTGAATTGTATTTTTTATACCCCCCCTCAATTCTAATTTATTTTTTAAGGACTTGACAATCGAACTTTAATTCAATGCCTTAATTGCTGGCGGCCATGTTGTAATTTCCTATTATTTTCTCAATTTTACATGACTGAATTTCAGAAACTTTAACACTTGCATTCTTTTATAAAAGTGTTGCATAAAAAATAAGCATAGCAGCTAGTATTTGCAATATAAAATAGTTGTTGAAATCACTGAATGTTTACTTACCAATGGTAGGAGCTTTTCAATTCAAAACAGCACAAAATAACGTTTATTAGTGAAAATAAAGAATAAATAAATAAAATAAACATGAGTCATGCTTATATTTAACAATTAATTTATATAAGTTAATATATAATAATATATAGTTCAATACATATAATGAATAAATACTTTACCCACATAAAAACCATTACCCTTTATAACGTCCCAACTGTCTGACGTATTGACCGAATGAGTCAGTCTTTCAATATTAGCTAATGGCATCCTATAAGTCCGTTTTAGGAGCATGGGTGCTAAGTCATCAACATTGTGCCTTTGATTCCCAAATATACAAAGAATACTTCAGTGGCATAGGCAGAGTGAGAACAAGCATTGTCGTGCCTAAAAGGAAAGTCTCTTAGTAGAGCAAGATTTATGTTATTTAGCTAAGGTAGCAAAAATTATTTCAAGAGATTGCAATATGCAGCAGACGTAATTTTTAAACTATTGGGTACTCTTATGGGACCACCAATATATCTATAATGATACCCGCCCATATCATGACTCCTCCATCCTTTTGCTGTCGTTTCAAAAGATGGTGACTTTCATCTCCGGAATAATCTTATTCTTTTTCCCAGCCATCAGGTGCATCAAGTGTTGCCACGGGCTCATCAGTGAAAGTAACCTCACTCATATCCATCTTCATATATTTCTTTGTCAATTCTATCTAAGATTTTTGTCTCTTGGTGTAAGAGTAGACTTTGTAAGTGGAACTTTCACAGAAGCCATTGTTTGAAGAATTGCATTCCTTTTTGATTTTTTTTTAGGTTTTCTATGGAGTTGACGACCAATATTCCTCAAATCTTTGATATTCAAGCATCTGATCGTTTCTTCCTTCGGATGGTTCGTTCATAAATCTTTTTACAGTATCCAAATGACGACTTATTTTTAGGCAATTATACTAAAGGAAGCCCCTTGGGCTGTTTCATTTATTATAATTTATTTTCTCCCTCATTTAATGATTTTGTTACGAAGTGAAAAAGCTATTACCTCTAGCCACCCTGAAATGAAAAGAAAACGTTTATGACTGTACAAACTATTCAAAATTATGTGTAAATCAATCAAATAATGTCTTCATAATGTGCCAGAATTTCCGTAAAACAATTGCTTAAATTGATTTACAGAATGATGAGTAAATTTAATTTTAATTAGAAAGCTATTATCGCTGGTCACAGTGTAATGTTTATAAACGGGTGATGGCTTAAAGTTAAACAAAAAATGTCGCCATTCACAAAACGTAAGGTAGATTCTACGCATACTATGATCATTACATGACTTGAATGTACGCAGTAAGTAGAGCACACCATTTGTGGTAATACTAGAAGATCCAAGAGGTCGCTCGTTAAAGAACAGCGTGTTTCCGAAGAAAGTCTCAAATGCTGCCCACAAAGACATCAGCTACAAAGATTAATTATTGAATAAAAATCATATTACGCCAGAAAAGGTAAAGGTAAATCATTTAATCAAAAGTAAAACTCTCATAAGGAAATTTTAAAATCTAGCATCATTTTAATAATCACATGACCGCTAACGTTTAACCTCTTAGCACACCAACTTTCAATGATAATTGACTACTATGTATGGGGTGTCGGTAAAAATGGCAACCTCATAACACTAAACAATCAATACAAGTCTCCATAGTTAATTTTCTAATATGAACTAAGACCACCTACTCCTGGCATGTATGGCGATTCATACGACACATATCGGATGTTTGAGACAAATTTAATAAATTTTAAATATTTTATTCTATTTCAGAACCATTTGAAGCATTTATAGATGTTTATATGTACTATTAGTGCGATTAAGAGTTGGATACGATGTTCGACTGAAAATACCGGAATATTAGTAGAGATTGACTTCAGTCATGATAATTAGCGCCGGATTCACACATTCGGAAATCTTCGCTGCAAATCAATACAAATTAAAGGTGGTGAGATCTGAGCTGGAGAATTGCGACAGAGATGTGGAAGCAGTAGTGATCAGGAAGAATCATATCAGACATTCTGACTGTGTCTACGGCGAGAAGCTGCAATAAAATGGTGCGGCACGATTCAGGCAAGACAATGCGAATCTTGGCGAGAGACGTTTGTGTTAGAGTGACGACAATGAAGACAGCGTTGAACGAGGATCTTCGCTACTTCTCATATAAAAGTCGCAAGGGTCCACTACTCACCGTCATTGCCCAAGTTAACCGCCTTACGAAAGCCAAGACACCCATCAACAAGTCCAAATACCTGTTTAAACCGGTGATTTTTCAGTTCATTTTGAGACCAGTTACGCAACCCGCAGAACTACAGTCTTGCTAGACTACAGTCTGTAAGATGTTCAGCGTATTATAAAAACCAAGTTTCCTCAAACGGTGATGGTCTTTGGGTGTCTTTTCAGCGAATGCCATGTCATGCTGTCACACATCTTCGAAAACGGACGCAAATCAAGTCAGATGGTAATATTGAGTGGCTGTCAACTGTTGTAAGGTGCTTGGTGTAAAGGATGTCTACGGGAAGGCTATATGTGTGGTAGCAGGACTCAGCTCCGTGTAACACCTTCGGCAACAACCAGAAATAGCTATTTGAGAACATCGATGACATCACCAGTCCCAACGTCTTACTCTCTAACTCGTCTGATTACAACCCCATGGATTATTATGTGTAGGGTGCAGTGGAAAAAATACCAACCGCGTCACCTGCAAGACCGAGGATGAGCTGATTGTCAGGATCAACTGCGGCTTCTTCCGCTTCTAGAATACATAAATTATTGGCCAATATATGGCGTTTTGTCTCTCTTTCCAAAAAAGTGTTACATTTGTCTCGGACACATTGTAAAAACCGTTATCGAAGGTGAAAAAGAATTTGATGAATTAACTTATGAAATAATATGTTTATTCTTAACCTTAGAAATATTTCTTCAGCAAAAAAAATCATTATCTGTTCCTAATGGTCATTTTTCAGTATGTATAACCATGTATTTAAATAGGTTAGAAGTATACACATCGAAAATATAGAAAATATATTATCATAGATATATGACAAGAAGTCAATAATCTGATCACTCCCCAAAAACGCCGTGTCACCAACACTTGTTGTTTTTACTAAAAATGGGCCCGATGGTTCTAGGATAATAGAAGATGAATCAGGGAAAGCACCATTTACACTTCATCTGCAATAACCAAACGGTAAACGGCTGTTGTGAGAATGAAAGCGATTTGCAAAAGAAGCCCTGAAAATATCTATAGACTTTTTGTCACTTGGACTACAGAAAACATCACTTGTTTTTTTTTGCCAATAAACTATCACTGGTAATGCGTTCCTATTTACTCGCTTTCCAATGAGGGCAGACTAAGACACAAGGTTTGTTTTTAATGTGAGGTAATTTTAGCTCTCCAAAAGGGCACTGTAGATTGAGACAAAAATAAAAATTGCCCCAGACTAAAAGGATTTCTCTTTCACTGACAGAAGACAGAAAAGATGAAGTGTAGTTTACAAATAGATACTGAACTTTTCTCCTAACTACCGGTGATGAGTCGTGTGAAACTCCCTCGCAATAATGGATTTCGCCGTTTTAACTGATCAGAGAGTGAACTTGAAGGAGACAGAAAACCTAAACAAATGCCTGGAGCTTACCAGAAAGCTAAATAAATTATTAAAACTGAAAAAAAAACCTACCGTTATACCAATAATTGTAAGAGCACTAGGGACAATTCCGAAAACATGGCAACTGACTAAAAGAAATAGAAATTAAAGGTAAGATTGGCTCCATACCAAGGACGACACTGATGAAAGATAAAATATTAAGAAAATTCATTGAGTTCAGAAACCAACCAACATAGCAAGGTGGCAATGCCGAACCACGTGTAATTGGGAATAGCATAGGAATACGTAAACACAACAAGAATTTGTTAACATTGGACTTAAAAACGACCATGTTGTAGTCAGTTGGGAAGCAATCTCATGGTTATGTGTTCTACAGACTGGTAGTTCTTTGAAATAAACTTTGCAAATGGAAGTTTAATGATGAAAAGTCTCTGTTAAACTTAAACGTAATAGACCGACAGACCAACAGACGAAGCCGTTATCAATTTGGTTGGACGCATCTAAAATATATTATTTAACTCTCTAAACTTTTCTTTTTCCGGAAACGCCAGCTGTAAAATTGTCTTTATTTATCTTTGACCTTCCGCTCATTTTAATGTTAAATTCTTGTTTAGTTCGTAATGTACCCGCTTCACCTTTCGCGTTTTTTATTGACGTCATCACAAAAAATGCTTGAATCCGACATAAGGCTTGGTTCAGGGTATGACCTTAAATTGCATCCGGTGGTGAGGCCCTAATTTGGGGGCTTTGCGGGAGTGTGGAGTAACCCCGTAGTTGCTATTACTACCAGGTCCGCTCTGACCGGAAGTGATAGTACCTACCAGAGTCCCATATATAAGTTAAATAGAATTTTCCCTAAGCAAGAGACTAAATTGCCTCAACTACCCTTGGGCAAGGTGTTCGCCTCTACTCGACACACCACTCCGAAATCCACCTTTCCCCGCCCTTTCCTACCCTTTTCCCACTACCTACCCTATATCTCAACCCTATGAACTACTCAAGCCACCTGGATTTGACAAAAAAAAAACTGCATCGATCGGTGGCGTCTTAGTTTAGGAGCTTCATCGAGAGTGTAATCACTCCGTATTAACTATTACCTCGATGCCCATTCTGACCCGGGATGATAGTACCTACCAGGACACGATTTATTAGTTAAATATAAACTATCTTTTACGGACTATCTGTTAACAAAATATACGCTTACATAACAAATTAATTTACAAACCAATCATATTATTTTTTCTTTACATAAAATGACCTAATGACGGTAAAACTCTGCAACCAACGAACCGAAATAACACCTTCACTCCCACTTTCCTGCCTTACCCGGACATTGATGTTTAGGATAAACCAAGATTAATATTGACTCAATTCAAAAACGAACTTAATCTTTCGGATTACAAAGTAGAAGTCAAACTAAGACAATCAGATGTAATTTGATCCGAACTGTTCCATATTCATCGTTCACCTGACTGACTGTCCATCTACCGTAGCCTTACTCGAATCTTTCTACACATCGAATTCACCCACTTACACGTGGAATCAGCTTTAAAACTAAATACAATATTCTATAATGGAGTATTCTGACGAGAGTTCAACTTATATATGCCTATAATCATAATAACTATTTTAAGGGGCTTATCTAATTATGATTGCTTCGTATATAAATAATATATAGTTATTATTTATTCTATACAATCAGAATCTCATCGTACGATACCTATGTTTCAGAAGAAAAGCCCCCACCACACAAGTAGGCCCTCTTCAACAAAGGAGGCCCAAAAGTACACATAGCACTGCCGATAATAGTACTGATCTTAATCGAAGATATTTTGTTTAGCGGTCGGTAATCCTGACTAAACATTACGAAAATCTCTCTATATTAAACTCAATGTCTGTGTGTATGTGTGTGTGTGATGTTTGTGTGTTTCCTATAGAAATAAATGGTAAAAATTCTAGATAAAATCTAAAAGTATATTCTTAATGAAAATGTTCCTGAATCTATAAGCTAATTCCTAAGGGGGCTATGAGGGCATAACACCATTAAAACTTCAAATAAATCCTTTTTGATAAAATCATCATTATATGTATAACATATTCTGAGAAAGACAGTGGAAGGTGTCCCGACTCTCTGAGTGCCATCCTAATCTAAGAGAAATATGGAGGGAGTCTCTTTTAAAACTTCAAATATATCTTATTTTAATGAAATTTATATTATGTGTATAAAATTGTGTGGGGAAAATAATGGAAGTGATTCTGAATCTCTATGTTACACTCTATATGCCCCCCACCTCTATGTGGCTTATTTGGAT
>OY744520.1:106792619-106825119 GCA_963556195.1 Sepiola atlantica | reverse complement strand
TTTGCTTGAACTTTGAATTGTAATAAAATTTGATTCGCACCTTATTTTATTCTTTCACTTCATCTAATGCTATATATATATATATATATATATATATATATATATATATATATATATATATATACTAGAAAGAAAGGCCTACGTTGCTCGGGTTTGAATGAAGATCACTATTATATACTAGGTACGTGCGAAATGGCCGTCTCTTACTATAGTTCTTAAAATTGTCTTTTCTTAATTTTTTAATGTAGTTTTTGTTTAACTTTTGATTCTGTTTAAAAGATAAAAGAATTAAGTAAATATCTTAAAGAAAATAAATGTATATTTATGTGTGAAAAAAATTAAAATGCAATATGTTATCACATCAGATAAAAAGAACGAAAAATCAGTTAAATCTGCAGATTTAATAAAACATGTTTAAAATTCGCTGGAGAGATAAATATCAGTTTTTTGGAACTGTTTCATTGATACTTATTAAATTGAAGTCTAAAAAAACTTAATGATCCCCAAAAAGTGAAAGTTACGTTTAAAACTTCATTTCGACGTTTAAGTAATTGTAAACAAAAAAATGGCTTCCAAATCCTAAGGTATGTAAAACTCGAACTGCAGTCATATTTGTTTTAATCTTTTTTAAAATTTTTATATGGAAGCTATGGTTCTGTAATAGGTTATAGCAATTGAGAAATGATTAGACCTTATTTTTTATTTCTTAAGATCATGTAAAAATGTTTACATTAAATTGACAAGTATTGAAGACCAAAACCACAAATTCTTATTTTATTATAATCTTGAACAGAAGGTTTTGTAATAATTTTCCCTTATTTCTAATTCTATGTACTGGTACAAATTAGGACCCAAGCTAACCCTGACCTTAAACCTTACGCTAAACCTACCCTAATCCTAACAACGTCAAGTCTATTCCAACTAATTAACGTATCAATTATTTATCATAATCACAAAAGATAACTTTAACTTTGGATATGTAGTTGAAAAACATCATTTAAATTTGACAGAAAGAAGAATATAAATTTAACATGAATGGCGTCTTAGGACCCTACAAAATAATTAACATTAACCCTAACACCGAGTGGCTGCAATTTAGGGTTAGGTTAGAAGACTGTAACGAATGTTTTGAAAAATAATTTATTGGAATGTTTAAAAAAATAATAATGGTTCTTTTTTAGCTTCGCTCCGAACTCTCTTTAAAAAGAGCTAACGAAATTGTTTACCAATGTTTTTTTCTTTAGACTTTAAAATGGAACCTTTTTAAAATGTTGTTAAAAATATTTTGAAGTTACGAACTGCGTCAATTTCATCAATTATTTTGACATGATTAAAAACTTGAACAATAACGTAACTCGATTTATTCGTTAAGAATTAATGTAATTTATCGTTATGACACATTTGCTGTAACAATAAATCACATTGATTCTTTTAAAATAAAGCTAAAAGTCTATTTTTATTTTAAGTGTAAAAAGGTTAATGACTACACTGACAATTTATTCATTAAAGAAAGATAAAACAATTATTTATTAATAAATAACATTCAAATATGAAAGAAAATTATTATTTATTAATTTAATAAATAATATTTATTAAATTAATAAATAATCATTTTCCTTCAAATTTAAATACTATTTATTTATTAATAAATAATTGTTTTAAACATTTTGAATAATATTTATCAATGAAAAAAGACAAAAACAAATACAAACTTACGTGTTATTTTTTCAAATAATTGACGATAAACTGTGAAATTAACGAAATTGTTGAATCTCTGAAAATAATATTTTGAGGACGGTGGGGTGGTGGGTGGAAGGATAATCCCACCTGTTTTACATAACAGGGTTTACATACTCTCCAAGTCAATCGTTAGTAGAAATTATCCAATTTTTAAATTCTTTTTTTCGTTATGGTCCTGGTTCTCAATTTATTCATTTTTAAAAATTTTATTTCTAAGATTATAAAAAATTCTTACGTTGATGATCACACGTTCATGCGCGAAAGGAAAATATAATAATATCTCATTTCTACTTTTTCCAGAAACTCTAATCATAAAATATTTTTTGCAATCATATCATTTATTTATGAAAATATTGATTAAACAATGCTTTATTCAATTATAATATCGCTAATTCAAAAATCAATTTTTCTTCGAGTTACAGTGATTATATTAACACGGAATTTAGTTTTTTTTCGTAATATATACGAAATATTAAAAAAATATTTAATTGTTTACATCAACCATGTTTTATTTTCATTAAAAAATTAAATAAATGCATGCGCTGTTTTATCTATACTTAAAAATATAACTTTAGTAAAGGTGTATTTTGTTTTGAAAAATGATACATTTTCACTAAGATTTAAAAAAAATAATGGTTTCATTACATTTCGTGACTATTGATTAATAAATACTTAAACTATCATTAAAATTGGTTGATTTCCTGAATTTTGGGGAAGTTTTAAGTGAAGGGAGGGTCACAATGTTTTTATATTTTGGGAATCGGTCATTGATTTTGCACGTACTTACTATATACTTTTTCACTAACACCATATAATTTTTTGTTTGTTTTTACTGTCCCCCTACTACCATTACGCCGGTAATATAGTCGGAATAAGCTGAAATGTTGGAAAACTCTTGGCGTTAGTGTATTATGTATAAGACACTAACGCCAAGAGTTTTCCGAGAGTTTAAATTTCATTAGAATCGGATATACGTTTTTGAAGTTTTAATTGGGTTATGTCCCATTAGATCACCTAGAGGTGGGTGAACGTAATTATTCGGCGAATAGAGGACAACGTAAAGATTCGGGACCTCTTCCATTGTCTTCAACAAATAATTTTATACATATGATATAATTAAATTAAAATAGAATATATTTTAACTTTAAAAGGAGGTTCGCGCCGCATAACTGTCCTAGGTTAGGAGGACACTTAGACAGGACACTTCCATTGTCCTCCTCAAAAAATGTTATACTATATATTATAATGCGTAATTCAATGTAACCAATTGTAATAAAACAATATATGGTCATTATATCTGTAACATTATGTAGGAAAGTTGTTCTCTCGTTGACAACTTGTATGTAGTTTCTCTATCGGTAAGCAGATTCGGTGGTAAATGTGGTAATGTAGCAGCTGATGTTTCTGTGGTTTCCTATTCATAATAGCTGTAATCATGTAAGAAAAATAAAAACAATAACATTTTTGTTTAATGAGGAAATGCTCTTTTGATATTTGATTTTTTTGCACATTAGGTGAGCCTCCTGTTGTTATCTCAAAGTGAAGAGAGAACGCAGACCGAGCTTCGCACAAAGGCGCCATAATCAAATCAGCTGACCAGCCAGTGAGAAAGACTTCTCTCTATTCCTCGTTACTTGCCATTTCGGACGTCCTGACCATGACGTAACTTCATGTACACGTAGCACTTAACTTGACCGTGTATGAAATATTCCCTTTACCCAGTTAATCTAATCTAACATTACGTATTTTTTTTTTAAACATCCAATGTTAACAAATGCATCTCATAAACTGTCTCCATATAGGTAATACACTTTGTTTCTTTTATTAATCATTTTCAATCCTCTTGTGGTATTCGTCATCATTCAACTGACAATTACCCTTCAGTGGCTTTTAACCATGATAATTGGTGACTCATTATTAAAAATAAATTCGTCTTTTGAACGTATTTTTACGCATTCAATGGGATGGACAGACCGGCACAGCCTCTCCCTGAGATCCGACGATTAATCTGAAGAATAATGTTAACTTACATGATTTGTGACGGGTACGATGCTATAAATTATAGATAACATGCAATATATTTCTTAAATTCTGAGCTGCGGCATGGTTCCGCTCTGAGTCAGATGGTCGACAATTCCTGGACTCTGTTAGGATTGGCGTAGATGAGAAATCGTACCGGCCATAATTCACAGTCAATCCTATTAACGTAGAAAAATGTATGTTTATATGTCCGGGGTTTAACATTTCAACAAGTTTTCAGCAACCTGTTAACCTTTGACCGCACTGGATGTTTCTTTCCACGGGTTATTTTTATGCAAAGGTTTCATTATTCGCACATGTTTCGTAGAATTAAACTATTCCATCCTAGCATTTCAACACTAACGAATTTGATGACAGAGAAACCACTCCTTACATCATAGATTATCTTTATCGCAAGTGTCTAATCCAGCATTTCTCGACCGGGGTTCTCAGAACCCCATGTTCTGCAAAAAGCATCATATTGTAAGGTCTGCGTTTGCGCTGGATATATGTATATATGAAAGACAAAGTTTTACTTTATTCTTAAAATTAGAAATAAGAATAACAATGCTAATATGAGGTTGAGGGTCGAAAACAATAGTACACAGGGGTATAAATGCACTGAATGTGCCTATTATTGTATATATATTTTAAATTAGCTTTTAGGAATATGGACTTTATCACATTGATGACATACGATCTTCACGGTAGTTGGGAGAAGAAAACCGGTCACAACGCGCCTCTTCTCAGGAGAAGTGACGAAACTAGATACGAAGCACAATTGAACATAGTACGTTGACTTTTGTTTGTTTTTTTAAAGAATTATCGCCCCATCCCTCGCGTTAGACCAGCTTTTCTCAATCTGGGTTGTTCGAAACTACAAAGTTCCACAAATGGTCCCTAAGAGTTCGACAAAAACAAGTGAGATAAGCTAATGCACTTTTGACTTTTTATTTAATTTCTATATGTGTAATATTATTAAAGATGCACAATATATTTTTGATTTCTGTAATATTGTAATATAGATCTATTATGTTATTAAAATATGTAACAATCATTAGGAATATATAGAGTAATATGTTTGGCTCCAGTTTGAAAAATTGACAAAGAAGTATTCATTTTGCCTTAAACGAGTTATTTAAACATATATACTCCGATAGTTACCTCCGATGCTCCCATATCGGCTGTCTAAAAATATCGGCTTCCTGACCTCATATGCACCAAACATTGATGTCTTGTGGGTGTTTTTTCACTTTGCAAAACTCAATCACGTTCTACAAAATCCCAAACCAAAAAAACTACAATTTCCCTCGCTCCCCTCCCACCCTCCCCTTTCCCCCTCTCCCTCACTTCTCCTCTTTCACTCATCCAAACACTATGAATAAATGATTGAACATATAAATAACGTGAACATAAATTTTTTTAGCAAAATGACAGTATTCGGACTTAGAAAACCCAAGGAAAGTTCATGTGCCGTAAAACAAAACAACCAAGCCAAACACCATAGATAACTACTTCAGCATATAAAGAACTTGAAGCATAAGCATTATTACCAAAATGAATAACCCGAAAAAGGTTTATATGCTGTAAATCAAAACAACAATCCGATAGTTACCACATTAACAATGATGGAAATAAAACGAGAAAAATATTGTATCCATTTTTTGTCATTGCGCGAAGATTCCGTCGGACATGTAATTTATTTTAGGTGTTCGACAACGGTAAAAAGTTTGAGAAACGCTGGTCTCACCTGTCTAATATAAACATTTAATACATTTATTTTTAAGAATAGGGGCTTCTATGAGAAATACGAGTTTTTATCGTTTGTCGAATAAAAAAAGCTCCGTATTAATTGATTTTTGTCGTTAACTATTCCAATCTTTTTTGACGAAATATTAACCATTTTACGTTAATTTAATGCCAAAATCTAATAGCAATTAGAAACAGTTCATTACCTGTACCCTACCTGGTACGGCTTCCTGCGAAGGAGGAACTTTAATGTGAGTATCAAATTTACAAGCAGTCCCCAGACGCATGAATATCCCGGTTAGGAGAGATGACGATGTAAGGTTTTTGCAGTTCTTGCAGGAAGGTGTCGACGTTCTCTTACATATAGCGCCTGATATTCTCAAATACTCACTGATCTGGTAATGACCAGGCTCAGCGTTGCTTAACTCGGTGATTTAATGTGAATTTATATGTTAACGTGAGTATGACGATTCCTTATATATTATTAATCCAAGTTGTAAATTTTTATCCATGTCTGGTGTTTCTTTTGCGGTTCATATATTTCCGAACAGTATAAGTGTATAAACGACCATACTTCTTAAAAAATCACCATTTTAGGGTCATTTATTGCCGTAACACAATGCCTGATGTAAAAGATTTATTTTATACCATTTATTAAACACAAGTTGTTATATGGTATCAATTGCGGTAATGAAAAGGGGAAACCTCAAGACAGCGGAAAGCAGGGAAATTCCTAACGAGGAGAAGATAAGGGCACTTGGCGAATACAATGCCTATAAATATCTGAGTATTCTAGTAACCGACACAATGAAATCAACAGAATGAAAGAGAAGATTTGAAAAGAATACCTGAGAAGATTAAGCAAACTTCGAGAAAATAAATTACATTAGAAACCTGAGATAAGAATACACACTTGGAAGTACCTCTAGTAAGATATTCTGTACAATTCATAGGCTTTAAAAAAGAAGAACTTGGGCACCTGGAACACAAATCTAAGAAAACAATTACCTACACACAATGCACAGCACAAAAGTATGATACTGGTCGACTCTATGTAAAAACTGAAGAGGACTGTTCGGTGGATGAAACAAAAATGAATTGTCACAAATACATAACAAGGAACATCGAAAATCCGATCATTGCAGCAAGGGTTACGTTCTAACTGAACGATACACAGAGCAGCGAAACTGGAAACAAAAAGACGACATCTGGGAGGAGAATCAACGACATGGATGATTTAAAAGACTGACCAGCCAAGAGTCGCATTAAATCACCTGGACATAGCAAAAAAAGAACCGTTGAACAGAGAAACTGAATCGCTAACAGCCGCATGATTAGAACGAACTATGTAAACACTAAAATATACACAATCCAGGAAAACAGTAAATGTAGACACCGTGGACAAAGAGACGATACAGTGAATGACATAATAAGTGAATACAGCAAACTAGCCCGAATAAGAATAAGAATAAAAAACAGACGAAAATTGGTGGGGAAACCATTATACCGAGAACTATGCATATAACTGAATTTCGAACATGCAGGCAAATGGTGCAAACACAAATTGGAGACAGTGCTGGTAAAACGAAAATAACAATATCCGTTGGGATATGGAGGTACAAACAGACATAATCATATAAACAAAAAGACAGGATGTCATAATAGTCAGTAATAAGAAAAAAGCATGCCAAATCGTATATATCGCCATCGCAGCAATTCACAGGGTGTACATCAAAGAGACAGAAAACGAAGCAAATACATAGAGGAGGTTGCCAGAGAACTTAAATAAATATGAAATAGGAAGAAAGTTAGTAAAACACTAATAATCATAGGAGCACCAGGAGCAGTCTCGAGAAACCTGAATCAAAACTAAAAGAAATTGGAATCAAAGAAAAAATAGAGATAATACAATGCGCGGCAATAATGAAAACAGCCGAAATCTTAAGAAAAATCTCTCGAATGTGGAATCAACCCACATAAACTACGAACGCTAACAAACCGCACGTAAGTTGAAATAGAAATAAAACAAACATATAGAAAGAGCATCAAATGATACCACGAAACTGAAATTACCAGAAATCTTATAAACTTCTCTTCCCCCTCAAATATATAATCGCTGAGGGGTCAAGGAGGATTGAAATACCGAGAAGGAAGAGCACACACCAGACCTCCACTGGAAGAATGCTTTAAATACTGAAACGTTGGGGAGGTTTATTAACTTCCGAAATTTCAGAGATTAACAATGGTCATTGTTAGCGAGAAATCAATGGTAAACGACTGTTGCGATAACACACACTTATTTGCAGCGGTTATCGAAGGAAGTGGAGAGTGTGGAAAATCTGGGGAAACGTTTTGTCATTCAGACTCCAAAGAATTCCACATCATATCCACAGTTCGAAATCAATAAAAATTACTCGTGTGAAATACCATCGTGAGTAACATAATAATAATAATAATAATAATAATAATAATAATAATAATAATAATAATAATAATAATAATAATAATAATAATAATAACTAGCGGGACCCTGTGGAAATTCCACAGTGTTTTCTACATCAATCTGTATAATTTACTGTTAATAATATTATCCGGTGGCTAGAAATATGCACATATTTTACTCACAAAAATTTTGCGTGACGGAATGGAAGTATATATATTTATTTATATTACTCGGTTGCCGGGGCAAAAGCTGTCTCTTCACTAAATCTTCTTAAATAGGAGTGTCAGATCGTGACACACAAAATAAATAACACACACTCTATCGTATTAATATATAAATAATAATAATAAATAATAATAATAATAATAATAAGAAGAAGAAGAAGAAGAAGAAGAAATTTTAAATATTAAAAAATAAAATAAATAAATAAATAAATAAATAAATAAATAAATACCGTAAGCCTGAAACCGGCCCATTTGGTAAGCGTTTCCGCTAATGAAACGGGATACCAGAGTTCTATCCTCGGTTGAGTCATAGCAAAGACTAAAACAAACATTGCTAAAACTCTCAGTATTATAAGGTCAGGATCAAGGACAATGAAGCAGTCCTGGGAAAAGAGTGGCGCCCTCCCCTACATCTCGGGTTAGACGCTAATGTAAAGAGATCCTCTACTGTAATCGGACAATTTAGCCTTTTATAAAGTCTGAAATTAGCGACCACCTCACCTAAAATAAGCGAACGCCATTTTTGTTTGACGAATTTGACAATATAACTAAATAACTATTTGAAATAAAAAATAATAATTTCTCAGATGTAAACTATACAATATCATTGCCCTTGTCTTATTTTTACGTCTGTATTTGGTACTTTGTTACATGGGGACCCGGGTTAACTTTGACCCTGACCCTAACTTAAACCCTAACCCCCAATTACCCTGAACTTTATAGGTAACCCTACCCCCCCCCTCCCCCCGACCCTAACCCTAACGACGGGGTCAAAGTTAGCGCGGGTCCCAATCTAACAAAGCACCGTCTATTTGTTAGTAAGTTACGCTTGTTTTATTGTGAGCACCCCCCGGATAAGAGTGAAATATTTAAAAAAAAAATAATAATTTGCATTCAAATAACGCGTGTACGATGGACACTCTACTAAAAAGGGTTGATATACCGTAAGAAGTGTGTCGCGGTCCAACAACACCGCGACGTTTGTTTATTTTTGGAAAACACGCCATCTTGGAAAAAACAGCAGCAGCAGTAGTTCACTGTTTGTTTTGCCACGATCTGGACATCAGCAGCAGCAGCTTTTTTCCTCTTAACCCTTTTCCATGGAAAGGTACTGGCTGCTCCCTGTGATTTGACGTTGTAAATAGAAGATTGGAAAAACCCAATCTTCTAATCGCCATTTTTGTAAACATGACTCAGCAAAAACAACGGCAAGCGAATACATTCCTTATTTCTCCTTTAAGGAATACAAATGCATTTCCCGACTGTACCGAAAAACCCACTAATACACCTACGACACCGGTCGGCAATGTATTACAACGAAAGACCTTTTCGGTATTTATTTATCGAGGTTAATCCCTTTTCACAAGACCAACGAAAGTGGCTTGGCACATGCTACATGAGATCTCACGTGATCCACCCTACCAGGGTTTGCCTCCCCTCTTTGGGGAGGAGTAAGTTAATTGCTTACTGCTTGAGGCGCACCTACCGGAGGTAGGCAATTTTTAAATGGCCAGAGTGCTCACCTCTCGAGCGCTGGCTTTTAACCCCACTTTCTCGACCCGATCTTGGGTCACATCTTACTTGTGGGAGTAAGATAAAACTGGCCTTGTGCCTAACTCCTGGAGAGGAGTAAATAAACCCAGTTCTGTGCAGTTCTAGGAGGTCCACCCTCCCAGGCTTCGCCTCCCCTCTTTGGGGAGGAGTAAGTTTATTGCTTACTGTCTGAGGCGCCCCTACCGGGGAATGCCGACGGGGCTGCCCAGGCAATTTTTAAATGGCCAGAGTGCTCACCTCTCGAGCGCTGGCTTTTAACCCCACTTTCTCGACCCGATCTTGGGTCACATCTTACTTGTGGGAGTAAGATAAAACTGGCCTTGTGCCTAACTCCTGGGGAGGAGTAAATAAACCCAGTTCAACCAGGGGGTCAGGAGGCCCCCACGTCCGACTTGGTCCACGATGGACCAGTCGTCGGCAGCCTCAGTTCCTGCACACAGCGGTCGCAACTCCTGCCCCCTCACATCGGCAGTTCCGAACTCCTGCATCTGCAGTTCTGAGTTCCTGCTCTCCAGCAGTCCGAACGCCCAGCAGTCCTGAGTTCCTGCAGACAGCAGTCGCAACTCCTGCACCCGCAACTCCAGCAGCAGCAGCAGCAAAGATACAAACAGCCCTTTTCAGGGCTACTAATGCGATTTACTCTCTTTGCTACTTGCCTCAATCTGCATCGCCAGTTCCTGCGCTCCTGCGCATCCAACACCCTGCAGCTCCGACTCCTGCTTCAGCATCATGCAGTCCCGAGTTCCTGCGCCAGCACTCTCCTGCTCCAACTGTTCCAGCATCCTGCAGTCCCGAGTTCCTGCGCCAGCACTCTCCTGCTCCAACTGCTCCAGCATCCTGCAGTCCCGAGTTCCTGCACCAGCGCTCTCCTGCTCTTGCAGTCAATAGTTCCTGCGCCAGCATCCTGCAGTCCCGAGTTTCCTGCACCAGCACTCTCCTGCTCCAACTGCTCCAGCACCCTGCAGTCCCGAGTTCCTGCACCAGCACTCTCATGCTCCAGCATCCTGCAGTCCCGAGTTCCTGCGCCAGCACTCTCCTGCTCCAACTGCTCCAGCATCCTGCAGTCCCGAGTTCCTGCGCCAGCACTCTCCTGCTCCAACTGCTCCAGCATCCTGCAGTCCCGAGTTCCTGCGCCAGCACTCTCCTGCTCCAGCATCCTGCAGTCCCGAGTTTCCTGCACCAGCACTCTCCTGCTCCAACTGCTCCAGCACCTTGCAGTCCCGAGTTCCTGCACCAGCACTCTCATGCTCCAGCATCCTGCAGTCCCGAGTTCCTGCTCCAGCACTCTCATGCTCCAACTGCTCCAGCACCCTGCAGTCCCGAGTTCCTGCATCAGCACTCTCCTACTCCAGCACCCTGCAGTCCTCAGCTCCTGCACCACTCCTGATCCAGCGACGCCATCTCAATTCACTTCACTTGTTATTAAACTGTTCACCAGTTGTTTGTCATCTCTTCTTTGCCATTGCCGTTACTTGCCCGTGTCCACCTTTTCTTAGTTGTCGGGGCCGATCGATCACACCAACCCCAACGGTCGGTCGGTCGGTCCCGCAACAAGTGGCAGGCTTCCGATAGAAAACGAAATTATACTTGTAACTTTTTTTTTCGATTAGATTTTCTTTTTTATTTTGCTTTGAATCACGACTTTCCTCACTTTCGTTTTTGTTAATTTTTTGTTTTACTTTTTGCGATTTATTTATTTGTTTTTATTGCGTTTTCACTTTTCAATTACGTTTATTCTCTCTCTCTCTCTTTCTCTATCTTCTCCCTCTATCTCTCTCTTACGAACACAAACTTTCTCTTTCTTTCGTACGCGCTCTCTATGTTTCACTGAAAAGAAAAGAAATTCCACAGTGTTTTCTACATCAATCTGTATAATTTACTGTTAATAATATTATCCGGTGGCTAGAAATATGCACATATCTTACTCACCAAAATTTTGCGTGACGGGATGGAAGTATATATATTTATTATATTACTCGGTTGTCGGGGTAAAAACTGTCTCTTCAGCAATCACTATCGGTCGCGACTCCCCTCCCCCGTTGTCAGGGGCAAAAGTAAATACTAAATCTTATTAAATGGGAGTGTCAGATCGTGACACAAAATAAGAAACTTAACTTCTCAGATGTTAACTATACAATATCATTGTCATTGTCTTATTTTTTACGTCTCTATTTGGTAGTTTGTTACATTGGGACCTGGGCTAACTTTGGCCCTGACCCTAACTTTAACCCTAACCTCCAATGACCCTGAACTTTATAGCTAACCCTAACCCCTCACTGACCCTAACCCTAACGACGGGGTCAAAGTTAGCGCGGGTCCTAATGTAACAAAGCACCTTCTATTTGTTAGTAAGTTTACTTTTTGCGATTTATTTATTTCTTTTTATTTCGTTTTCACTCTTTCTCTATCCCCCCCTCTTACGAACACACACTCTCTCTTTCTTTCGACCACGCTCTCGGTGTTTCACTGAGAAAAACAACAAAACAAAACAAACATTGCTTATTGTCCGTTCAAAACATTTAACAAATAAATACTGGTCCCTTATCCTCCAAAAATAATAAATAAATGTTTAACACTTTAAGAAGTGGTGCAAATAAAAAATAAATACTTAGTTCAAACTATCATTGAAAAAAAAAACATTGCTTAACGTCCGTTCAAAAAACAACAACAATAACAAAAAATAATAGACATGCCCTAAAAACGCCAAAATAAAAAACAAAAAATAGTTTTATGTTTTAAGCAACACAAAAAAGTACTTTTTGACCAGGTGATTAAAAAAAATGTATTATTTCTTCCCCTTCCGCTCGAAATGTAGAAAAAAAAATCTTAGCGGTTGGTTGGGATCGAACTATAAACCAGTCAGGCCAAAGACAAACCTACTACGTCGCTTACCGTTACGCTAAAGGGAAAGAATTAAAATATAATGCAGAAATTAAGCTAATTAAATGTTGTCAATAATCTAGGTGCGGCACGCATGCGCAGAGCGTTTGCCGGAAGCGTGACACACGTACGTACACCTTAGCGTATTAATATATAGATAATAATAATAATAATAATAATAATAATAATAATAATAATAATAATAATAATAATAATAATAATACTGCCACGTGTTACAACTACCATGTATATATTATTACTATCGCAAACTAACCAGTGCGACGATATAAGAGAGTCCTGTAGAAGTGAAACACGATGCAGGCGTTATGCGTTAAATCTGATTCAGACATGCTGATATATAGGGGACTCGAGAAGTATTATTTTCTTATATTTAATTAATATATACTAACTATATTCTTAACTCTTGTGGCCTTGTTAATGGTCAGGAATAAAGACACAACAGGAGAATTGAGTAAACAAATATATAATCAAAGAACAGTAGTACAAAACATTAATAAATGAGAGGACTGCCAGCAAGACTGTTCGGTCCGAATGTTAGGGCTGTCTGCTAGAAATATTGACTTTCATTGAGAGCAGTATCTGCAGCGATTTATAGTTGGAAGAGTTCATGCGTGCGTGGGTAAATTATTATATTACTACGTAAGCCAATAACATTTTTCTTTGTGTTAATCTGACATTTTCCTTTTCATCTGTAAACGGTGTTGTTCCAGGGTCGCTTGCAATATTGGCATGTCAAAAGTATCGTAAATAACATCTATGACTTCTTACCATTTAGAAGGACCGCTGTCCGCATCGTGCGAAATACGTTTTATTATTTGGTTCAAATGTCTATTGTGAGTAAACTGGGGCCCTTTAATTATGTAGATCATATTTCTTACTCTATTTTCAATTGTACCCACTTACTAGAAAGAAATACGCGAAAGCGTTTTTTAGTTTTTGTTTGTCCGTTTTTTTAGAGTAGCTTATCGAACACATACTACATTTTACACACACATACATTACGTCGGCTCCGTGTAATGATGATGGTTTCTTGTGGCTGAGCGTAGATCTATACTCCTGAAGTAACTGTAGTAAAGCTTTTCCTGTGGATATTTTCCTAGATTTCTTCAGTTTTTTCTGCGTATCAACGAAGCGCTCGGTCAGTCCATTCAACCTTGTATGATATGGAGCGATCGTTATGTAATTGATCTGTAAGATCTCACGAAAATCTTTAAAGTTGCCGGATGTAAATTGTGTCCCATTTTCAGGCACTAGACAACCGACTCCCTCAAATCAGGCGAATAATTTCGAAAAGGAAATCGATTGTAGTTTATGTAGTGAAATTTCCGCATAAAAGGACTTCGGATCATTTCGAAAATCTATCTACTACTATACGATAGTAGAATCTGGCTAGCTGGCTTGCAGAGTGTATATGTAACAGGGACCATAGTCGGTCTGCTTCCGGCAAAGGACTATATTTAATTAGGGGGTGCTTAGCTGTCAGAGCACAGCCATTGCAGAATTTTATGATGGTTTCAATATCCTTATCCATGTTCGTCCAGTATACAAAACTGCGCATAAGGTTTTTCATCCTTACAATCACTTGTGATTCTTTAGAACTAAAGATTGTAAATAATCCTTTATGGTCCGTCTGCAATTGAAGGTGCCTACCGTGAATGTATCGATGGAACTTAGTTGCTGCGAAAATAATCATTAACGACTACTTCTCAATTTTGGAGTAGTTCTTTTAAAACGTGTTCACGACGCCTGGGAAAATGGTTTGTGAGATTCATCTAGCATTTTGTGCAATAAACATGTATCGATTCGAGTTGATGTCGCCGTAACTATAATGTCCAGGTCTGGGTTATAGTTGGTAAGAAACAAGCCTGACGTCAAGACTTCTTTTATTTTGAAGAATTCGTCCTGGCATTCAAATGTTCATTCCCAGTCGTTGTTTTATGTAAGAAGTTCGTTTAAAGGAGCGCATAAGTTGTGCATATTAGGTATAAACACTAGGTACTAGTATGCCAGTCCCTAGACACTTCGTAAGAAAGAGACGTTTTCGAGGATTAGAATGCCATTGATGGGTCTGTCTTTCTGCCATATTTATCGATATTATTCCCCAATTATTTAATCTTCTCTATAAAAAGTGGCATTAGAATGATTCTTTCACTTTATAACCGTACTCATGAATGTTTTCCTTGTGTTGTTCTCCCTTTTTGATTTTCATGAATATATCATGCAAATATGCAACTGCGAAGTCAAGGTCGGTCAGCATAATGGCCATTACTTTCTGGAAAATTGTTGGCCCAACATTAACACAGATGTTTTAACTTGTACAACTCACGATAAATGTTGATACAGAGCCACTTAAAACCGTTTTCCTTTAAGGATATGCGTCACTGAGGTTGATTTAAAAAAATACTTCATTTATGTTCGCTAAATTTCTCTCGGACACGGTAAATGATAGCAATAGTCTTTGAGTGCAGTATTCATCCAAGTCAAGAAGTTGGTTCTGACACAGATCTACTTCTTTTTCACATAGATGGTCTCTGACGCCCAGTGGCTGTACGGTTTTGAAAATACCCCAGTTCTTTTTAGTCTGTCGATTTCTTCATTTATATGTGGTAAAGAGAAGAAGCGTACATTTATTTTATTTTTTTAAACACTGACCACATGTCCCCTTTTAAGTAGACATTTTTCTGTCATTTTCTGTCATCTTATTATGCCGACTAAGCTCCCCAGGAGAAACACTTCCTGAAAAGTTTCTTTTAAATATTTTATTAAATGTCTTGTATCGGTGGTCAAGTTTTCAAGTTTGGGGCAAACTTAATTAATTGACATGCCCCACAACTTATATACAACTTATATTTCTCCATCAAATCGATGCCGAATAATTTTTTTATATTCTTTAATACGAACGTCTTTTGTTTTTACGTCCTTAATTGAAAAATTATATTTGTCACAAATTCTCCCTCAAACTTTATTTTCTCCCCTGTCACGCACCGTGCAATTTTATTACATCTTAGCAAGGTTGGTTTCCCTACCTTGTTCTAATGGGTAGATTTTCAGATGTGACCCAGAATCCAACTGCAATTCAATATTATTATTTAGGATGTGTATTATATTATTTCCTAATGTTTAATCTATCTTGTTCATCTGAATGTTGAGTTGTTTTTTTACCCATCTATTAACCTTTTTGCTCGCTCGGCAGTGTGAGCACTTGTGACCAACACGGCTGTAAGTTACACACTTCTTATTCGAGTAAGAGAAATGTGTATACCAATGTAGTGACCACAACTGGAACACAGGTTAAGGAGAAAGTTGTCTTTATTCTGTTTGGATTCGTTTGTTTTAGATGCAGAATTAAATTGCTTTTTCTTCTGAAATACCTATCGTATGTGTGCTAAGCCGGATTCCTTTAATCTTTTTCGAATCTTGATGCGTGTTTATGAATCTCTGACAGTTTATTTATTGGAGATTAAGGTTCGGTTCATTTTCTGATTTATTCAAAACTCTACGTATAATTTCAGCGTCTTAAGCGGAAACGAGTTCCTGAACAAATATCAGATACTTGAAATAATTCGCACTCAATTCTGTCAGTTTTAAATCGTCGCAATGTTTGTTCACGACAAATGAGAATGTAATGTAATCTTCGCTGTCTTTTTCTTCCATCTCTTATGAAAAACTGAGGTTTCAGGATAAAAACGTTCTGTAATAAGTTAAACCGTTTCGGTAAATATCAATTCACTTGTTTTAATAAATTTGGCATGCTCCGTGGTATCTAGGTTTCTAAGTAGTAGGCGAACTTTCTTGGAGTCTGACCAATTAATGCAGTCTGTGGCGTATAAATCTTCGTACCTTCTAAAATAAGAGGAAAAGGTTATATACTCGTCCGGAGAATATGTAAAATTGTTTTTTTTTTCACCTCAGATCGTGTTTTGTGTGAACGCATTTTTGTTTTCACTAATTTTAATCCTGTTTGTCAATTCAAACAAATTTGTTGAGTTCGAAGTAGAATTTGCTGTCTGATTTCCGTTTGTTTTTGTAATGCTAGCTATCTTTATTTAATACGCTTTTGAAATTCAAAGCGTTCTTTTCGTATATTCGGATAAAGTTTATCCGTTCTTTTTTGTTGTTTATCTCTAAACTTAAAAAAATCGACGGATTTAAACTTGTCCATTTTTGTCTGTCTCGATTTTTTTTTGGATTAAAACGAAATAGAATTTAATTGCGGTGAGAAAGTTTTCTTTTCTTTGAATAAAAATAACTTTAATTTTTTACTCAGTCACGGAATTACGAGTGCTTGTTTTATCAATTTATCTGTAAATAAACAAAACTCTGAAATGAATTCTTTTAATTTAGCAGTTCGCATTCAAGTTCAGTGTAAGTTAGTTACACTTTATTTCATTAAGTTTCATTTTCTGGCATGTCATATACTATTGAGTAAAACAAAGTGTAACAGAAATAGGACCTCGTACGTCCAATATGAACCCAGTATTGACAATTTTCACATAGTTCTCCGGCTAGTAAACTATGTTTATGAACGTCCATTTATTTAATTTGATTGTAACTTTCAAGACGTTAGACCTCCACTCGGAGGGAAGGTGCATGTAATCAATTCTGTAAGAATTTCGAATGTCTGGCCTATATGAAGTTTTGCGCTCTACGTACCACGTATTATATTACTTGATAAAAAGGGCACCGAACTTATCAAATCATGGGGAAAACGCCATTAACTTAGCCAGCGAAGCCTATCTTTCCTAAAGTGTCTTAATCCAAGACAAGTGCTGGATGTATTCCTTTTAAATAGATACAACGTGACAATGTATTGCTTTAGAAACCACGCCTCTCACCTGCATTTAACACTGCTATGATTGTTACATCTGAATGAAAGTTGATGGTCTCACATGGCGAATCGATCTTAAAGGTCTCACAATCAGTGCAGAGTTGAATGATAACTTGTTAACGACGTTGCGAAAGCTTATCTAGAGAAAATTCTCTGGAAACATCGGCAAAGTTTTCTTCTTTTATCAGGACAATTCTTGAACACAGAAGTCTTACTTTGAACCGCTTCCGTGTTTGACTGGACATTGCCCCTATCTAGCTACCATTTGTTCAGTAACACAAACAGAAGATTTGGCTGGAAATCGATATCGTAGTTATGATGAATTCATATCTGCTGCCGATGACGTTTTGTGACCAACAGCATGAAAATTTTGTTCATCAATGCGATACACACCACTGCAATGCCGGTAACGGAAGTGTGTACTGATCAGAGTATTTTGTTGAAAAATGAACTTTAAATTCTTATATTTAATGATGGAATTTAATCAACCTATGAAGCTTTCAGTCTGTTCTAATCATAATCAGAAGAAAAAAAGTCGATGGAAAAGGGGGAGGAGATTAAAAAAAACCAGTGTTTCTTTAAAGCCATTGTAATTTCCATTGCGTTAGGTATTTCTATGTACTCAGAATTACCAAGCATTTAAATGAAACACGCTTTTCACACAAATCTTCTCCCACTTTTCATTTGGATTTATTTCTTCTGGTTTTTGATGTTATAAGTTATTAGTACAAATCTAATACACATTCTAACATTCTCTAAAGATTGACATATAGGCTACTGAACTGTAATTTTGTACAAATCTGCCCCCAAAACACGTGTAAGAACGCCAAAGATTTATAGACGAAAACAATGTTTTTATATACTAATGAATATTGAAATGATAAACATCAAGGGAGGTGTTGAAATAATAAAAATGATACAAAATAACAAAAATAGAGGAACTTATGAAAATTATTATTTTGGATTGATTTTTGCATGGTCATTGGGAAGAATTAATATAATATATAATATATATGCTCTGGATATGGTAATACAACTTTATTGAGCTTGTAATTGGACATTTTCGGAACTGTAAGGCATACACAATTCAAAATATATATTCCTCATAAAAGCCTGAATATATATATATATATATATATATATATATATATATATATATATATATATATATTGTGTATGTGTGTGTGTTCGAATAAAATAAATTCCAGAAAGAAAATCCGAGTATGAGAGTTCAATGTAATAACCAGAGCAAGAATACAATAAAGTAACACGGAATAACATAACCACCGGTGCAATAATTTATTGCGACCCTCCGGGTTTTTCAAGCATCCAAACGCGAAATAACATGTTTTAAAAAATGATTATTTCAAACATGTTATCGTATCGTTTGAGTGCTTGAAAAGTCCGGAGGGTCGAAATAAATTATCGCACCAGTGATTATGTGATCCCGTGTTACTTTATATATATATATATATATATATATATATATATATATATATATATATATATATATATATGTGTGTGTGTGTGTGTGTGTGTGTGTGTGATTGTGTGTGTTTTTGTATTCCGGCAGATATAGTATACAATGTTTTTAATAATTTTCTTGGTGATTTTTTAAATCCTGTTAAGAGTCTTCGATTAAGATAAAACTATTATATAGTCATATTGTTTTAAGACAAAAGTACGGTTAGATTGTTCATAGTCCATAATCAAAGTGTTTACGGTTAATCGTAAAGAGAAGTAGTATGTTACTTTTGCATTTATATACATATATATATATACATATATATATATATATATATATATATATATATATATATATATATATATATTTATTATTATGGATTTTAGAGTGTTTTAAGAATTTTAAGTTTATGTTTATTATTCTATTTTTGTATACTTTTTTGTATTATTGTGGTGTTGTCGACGAAAAAATAACGGATTTCAGATTCAGGGCAGGTGTTTTTTTAATTAGTACAACACCTTTTTCGAGGCGTCCCAGCATGCACCTGTACGGTCCATGTTCAATATTTAAAAATTTAAGGTTATTAGTTTACTGACTTATTTTAAAACTGTAGTGATTTTACCGGCCAGTATCAATGTGAATCGAATTATAACAATAATGAATCCCAAAACCGTCACAAAAACAAATATTTCGAATATAATAAAATTAAAATAGTAAGATTTAACTCTTTCATGCATAATATTGTTACACAACAACAAATACAAAAGTTGCATGAATTATCATAAATTTTGATTTGACAATTTATATTTGTTTTTGTCAGAGTCAGGGACATCGAGGAATACGTTTTGCCTCCATTATTAGTCGTTACGGACTTTATTGGTAGTCAGCTCAACTTGAAGGCACGTAGTTCTTTAACAAGAAAAATTAGTTACATAAAAGTTTTGTAAAACGTTGACAGTAACTCCCACAACTTTGAAAAACATGTCTTATGCGTGTTGAATGCGGTTATTTAATGCTCAAAATTAGTTTTAGGCATACAACAGGCTCATGTTTTTATTTTGTCGTTGGAAGACGACATTATTCAGTTACGGAGGTTTTTACAAAGTATGATTACGTCACATGTCTCATTTTGATTTATTATTTAGACCCAAAGCAACAAAAATAAACGGAAGAGAGTTTTTCACCTCACTACAAAACGCATGCATAAAAGGGTTAATTGTTTATTAGTGTTATATATCTCTATCTGTAAGGATATTGAACACTTTTTGTGTGCAAAGTTTGCACAATGTTAGGAAAGTGTGATTTAAAAAGCCAGTGCTATAGAAGAAGAGTATTCTGGCCGAACATAAATACTTAGGCGATTAGCAATGAAGAAAGTGCAGGAAGGTAAAACTTTGGTGAATGGACCTGCTAGAACCGCATAGGACTATTCCTCAGACAAACAGAGAATCAGGCCACGCCAGCCACAGAATGCCCAAGACACTGTCGGTCTGATTTTTATATGAAATAGCCATCCCAGAGGGCGAGTGGAGTAAACCACCCACAGAATTATTCTCCATAGAAATGTAAAAATGTTATATTTATCCATGAGTCATATATTACTTTATTTCTGGATACCGGCCGAGTAGACGTGTGGAGACAGCCGACATAAGTATTTAACACTAACGGTCAATTTTCAATTGTTACATTGTGATGATCTGGGAACTATATTTTTCAGGTGAACACAACTAAAATCAGTTGTTCAAAATTGAAATAAAAAAGAGACTTATAGTAAAAAAAAGTATAAGATTTAAAAAATAAATATGGGAAAATTTGTAGATTAACACCCGCCATTAATACCCCACCACCCCGAAAAAAATTACATTCTGCATATTTAGGTCATTACGTATTAGCACTGTGGAAAACGGAATAAAAGAAAACAAATATTTTAGAATTTAGAGTGAGGGATCAGTTGTATATATATTTAACGTAAAATGTTCCCACATCTCCGGGCCATTGTATTTTTTTAGTGACCTTAACAAACATTTTCACTACTAACTTTAAATCCGAGTTGCAAGGTCATAAAACCACACGGAATATCCTAAAAAAAGTAGTAGCCCACTCAGAAAACGCAGCGGATTTAACTAAACTAACAAAAAAAGAATTGAGTTAAGTGCCCTAAAACCGTGCCGAAAAATTGAATTCATATACGAAAATTTTCCCCCATTTGAAATTCTAAAATAATTGTTTGTTTTCTTAACTTCTTTCGATCAAGTTAAAAAAGGTCAGATAATCTTTTTTTTGGGGGGGGGGGGGGATGTGTATTCACAGAAAATGTTAATCTACAATCATACCAAAATACGAATCTTTATTTTTTAAATAAACTTTTGTTAACATTTATAAATTAAGCATTAACTTAATTAAATAAAAAACAGTTTATTTTTCACGAAAAATGTAAAAACTGCAAAAAGAGAGCGAGAGAAAAATGAGAGAGAAAGAGCAAGACAACCACAATCTCCCTTCCACTTCCCTCTTCTCTTTTTACTTCTACATCGCTCGTAGCAAGCCACAACCTTTGGTAAGGTCGTCAGCGAGCGCATACAGTTAAAACTTAAGATATTTTAGTTATTTTTCCGATTTATTTATTAAATAACTTTAATTAATTACTGTTAATTTAGATGAAACTATTGCATATAGATAGCAAATATAAGCCAATGCGATTCTAAATTAATAATAACAAACATTAATTAATTATAAATTGTTTTAAAATAGTTATGCTTATTAGGCAGACAAAATATTATCTCTTAATCTTTTATCTCCACTATGTATACAGAATATCACTATTTTATGTTGTATTATTGATTTAAAGAACAATAACCCATGTTGATCATAATATAGGAGTGAAAAATGAAAACATTCGCATTTATTCATTTAGATGATACAATGGCTAAATACGTTATTTTGTAAATAAGCTATATCCAGTCCATACAATTGTCGGTACTATATATATATATATATATATATATATATATATATATATATATATATATATATATATATATATATATATATATACATATATATATATACTCTCTTCAGACGTACAGAATCAATAAGAGAACAACAATTTATTTACATTTTGGTAATCATTAAAAACAAACGATGCACATTATTACCGAATAATTTTTAAAAAGTATACACTGTATTTTTACATAAATACGCCGGCATTTTATGTTGTTTGACATCATCAGTGTAGGAAGTGATAATTGTCAATATATATATATATATATTGACAATTATCACTTCCTACACTGATGATGGCAAACAACATTAAATGCCGGCGTATTTATGTAAAATAATTTAATATTTACTTTATGAATGTTTTATATATATATATATATATATATATATATATATATATATATGTATATATATATATGTATATATATATATATGTATATATATATATATATATATATATATACATATATATGCTAGCTTTTCACACCTGACCTTGTGTCTAGCCTCCTGAAAATGAGGTAAAAAAACATACTTTGACCTTGTGTCTAACCCCCTGCAGAGGAGGAAAATAATATCTTATTCCAGAGAACATTTCAAAATTTCAAACATTACGTAAGAATGTTTTAAAATAATCTTATTGTTATGTATATCTTTGCAATATGACACTAATTAGATTCGTATGTGAATTTATTAGGCAATATATATATATATATATATATATATATATATATATATATATATATATATATATATATACTTGAAGATTATTATTATTGTATCGTCTTTTAATAATTTATACTTAACACAAGTCATACCGACTTACAATAATAATAAAAAAATCTGTTAAAAAAGTGAGGTCCCTCACATGGAAGAAAATGAAATCCGAAATCATCAGGATGAAAACCATGTCCATCATTCACGCCCCAAGAGATGTAGTGATGATTGTGAAAAATGTCTAAATAATCAAAACGCTTTTTCTTGTTTAGGCATTTGATCTATGGATTCTAACGGGAAGATTTTTCAGGTAAATTTCCTGTATATTTTGTTTAGTATACAGATTTTTGAAACAATTGTAATGCAATCTGACGACTTGTTTTGGGTATACATTATTATAAGATGATCTAATAATACAGCATTTGCTAAATATCAATCCGTTCATTTGTAATTGAAATTACATTTATTTGTGAATCAATCTATATAAATTTAATGTATATAATCAGATATATATATATTTATGTTTTACGTACATAAATGTAATCAATAGACACGTGTTTCTAGCTATCCAGCCGTCATCAAGAGGGCTGACTTCGAAAAGGATTGAACCCAAGACTACATTGTCTGTAGTCTTTAGTTTAACTACTAGACTACGACGCATTGCCTAGAAATGTCTAGGATTTTTATTGCCTAAATATTAAGTTAATCACGAGTCAACAAAGAATGTTTTTTTTCTTTAAATCTTCAGAAATTACAAGAAAACTTATAGATGAAAAATTAAATTACTGCGTAATTTTACGATTTCCTATGAACATTTTAGTAATATATATATATATATATATATATATATATATATATATATATATATATATATATATATATATATATATATGTATATGTATATATATATATATATATATATATATATATATATATATATATATATGAAGCAATCCAACAAAAGATATAAGCGTCAACTAATATCTTATAATTAGTGAAACATCCGGATAAAAAAACTGAAGCTCAATATACTGGATAGAGCATTAATATTATAATATAAAATGAAGTAATAAAATAAGGTGTCAATCAAATTTTATTAGAATTCAAAGTTCATGCAAAGCATCCTTAAGTCCTTAGCTCATGAGTTTTCAAAGATAATTCTTCTCTTCAGAGGACCATTACCGCAGTTATACTACTACAGGCAATAAAATTACGCTTTGAAAATATATAAAATTATATACACAAATATATAAAAATACATAACATCAAACATATCAATCCAAAAACATACTTTTGTTGAATCCATACAGTCCATCCAGGTCATACAAGTTGAGAAGCATAATCAGGAAGGACATTACTCCAAGATACAAACAGCAGTCCAAATATGTGAAATTGAAGGGGCCGGCAAGGTTATCCAGTCGCGAAATGTGTCCATATTCAATGTTAATGATAAATAAATCAATCAAAATAATACAAAATTGATTGATTTATTTATCATTAACATTGAATATGGACACATTTCGCGACTGGATAACCTTGCCGGCCCCTTCAATTTCACATATTTGGACTGCTGTTTGTATCTTGGAGTAATGTCCTTCCTGATTATGCTTCTCAACTTGTATGACCTGGATGGACTGTATGGATTCAACAAAAGTATGTTTTTGGATTGATATGTTTGATGTTATGTATTTTTATATATTTGTGTATATAATTTTATATATTTTCAAAGCGTAATTTTATTGCCTGTAGTAGTATAACTGCGGTAATGGTCCTCTGAAGAGAAGAATTATCTTTGAAAACTCATGAGCTAAGGACTTAAGGATGCTTTGCATGAACTTTGAATTCTAATAAAATTTGATTGACACCTTATTTTATTACTTCATTTTATATTATAATATATATATATATATATATATATATATATATATATATATATATATATATATATATATATATATATATATATATATATATATATCAATTAGTGAAACATAATTTTAATTTGTCATTTGTGGCCGAGAGTGTAGTTCTTTATTTTGATTAGTAACACATTTCTCATCGGCGAAATAGCTGAAATAGTGGTAAAATAGCTGAAACAGCTGAAAAGATATATCTCCGGAACCGTTGGACGTAGGAGGTTGCCGAACCATTCAAAATGTGCAAAATGGTCAAATTATGGAGGGGGGGGGTCAGTTATACATCTCTGTATACAAAAGCTAACGATTTTCAAGAAAATAACCCAAAATAAATTTTACACACATTCCAGCATGTTACGAACCATTTATTTATTTGGGATTCTACTCTTTTTGACTTTATTACAGCGATAAAGCGTCGGACTCTTTGAGTCCAGACATCAGGAATTTTAGCATTACTTATCATTTGTGGTAATAGTTTATGTATACAAAACTCTTCCAATAGAGGGAAAGATCGATAGATGCTTTCAGGCCGGACAGCCTTGACCCTACTTTGGTTGTACTGCCTCAACCGCTGAGGGCATGAATGGCGGGGAGACAAGACACCAAACCATTGTCTAGTTTAGCAACCAACAGGTGGAGTGGTACATTTACTTTTGTTTATCGGTTAACAAGTTTCACGTACAGCTTTTGATGTTGTCAGTTTTTTAGGATACTGAAGATGAAATGAGACTGATTATAAACTATGTTTTACAACACCATCATTAGTATGAAACGTGATTTATTTGTGGTTGTTCTGGAGCTTTGCTATCTGAATTTCACTGCGAGCTAATAGTTTCGTGCATTCACCAGCATCTACCCTCTCCTTTGTCTGACTTAACATTCTGTAGTATCCACTTATATGGGTACTCATGCAACTGAACTTAGTCGAACACTGAATTGTAGAAAATATCAAGATCAACGGGCAGTTTCTGATTGGTTGACCTAATGATGATAGCGATTTGTTCTGAAGAACTTCTCCATGCGCGCTCCATTTTCTGATCGACAATTGTTGATAGACATACACAAATAATGTCTATTAACAAGCACTTAAGGCATGTAAGAAGAAACTTGTTGGAAAACATTTTAGTAAACTCTCCGAATGTGTTAAGGCCTTTATATTTAAGAGTAGTTTATACACAAATGCCATCAAGATTAATATTGTCATCTGACTGTTACACCTGCCCTTTCATATTTTTTATGGAAGTTGACTGACAAGTTCCGTGATTAAAGATGTTTTATTAGGTTGCTTCAATTTGATGATATCTTTACATTTAGTGGGATGTCCTTGCCAACTAATAGTTTAGGTATTCTAGAGTGTTCTGTGCTCTTTTCCTAGCGTAGCCAACGTATCTAATCGTTTCTGCAGCGTCCTTGTCAACCTTTGGTAACTCTACTGTCGGTGGAATAGAAGTATGTTTGACGAACCCACTAGTGCGGTTTGTATGGATTTCGTCATGTAGGTTCTTCTATTTACTCTCGGTAACTCTTCTTACCAGTTTCCAGGCATTTAAGTAATTATTCAACAACGTCGTAAGGTATGTCAGTTCCAGTTCATGTCTTGAAGTCTAATTCCAGCGCTTAACAGATTGTTGATGGATGTTCCGCACTTGAGAAGCAATTTTTATAAGACTTGGATTGAACTCATTGTATAGGCTAAATTTACTGTCATTTTTGCCTGCTCATAAGTTACTCTAGTCCAGCAACTGTGTCACATGGAAATCTTTCTCATGCTTCAATAGATCACATAAGGATAGTGCTTCTTTCTGTCTAGTCATGCAAATGATACTGCATGCCACATTAACAAGCTTAGTGTCACATTTTCCCAGCGCTGTATAAATCTTGTTGCACTGCTTTCTCCAGCAATGTTGTACATTCCTCAGCTACCACTTTTGAAGCATTCGCAGATATTCGGGAACTTCTTTTGTATCTCCAGGCAATCTTTAGGAAACAGCGTACCTTATCTGTAATATTTTGCCCGGCCAACTCCAAAGAACAGAGGCATGTACTTCTATACAGCAGAAACAAAAATGGTGCCAATCGCATTGCCGAATATTGTGTGTCAGATTTCTAAAATATGATAAATCTCATCCACAAACCAGCTCAAATAGCGCACATTCTCATTACGTGTTGTTACTTTCAATTTTGCGGTCAACATCTAAATCCTGTTGCATATTAGTTTCTATTGTCTCTATTTGATAGTCTCATTCACAATTAGTACTGTCCTGGTCAGCTTGAAATTACTCAAACATAGAAAGTTCCAACCTCTCTGATAGAATAGTCATTGCGTCTTTTCTTGATCGTTCTTTCTCAGCAAATCTACTTTGGAGTTTATACATTATATCTATTTCTCTTTGCGCTTCTCGTAAAGTCTGTTCTCTCCATCTGTCCAAACACTTTCTCACATCTGAAGCTATTCTATATCTCGACAAATCTACCCTCAGACTATGTATGGCGTACTGTTGTAATATTTGGGCTAGTTAATCTATGTCCCATTTGAGGGTTCTTGATAAAGTGCAGAAACGTACCTGTAATTTGATTGACCCCACCTTTCTTCTTTTCTGTACTCTCTCTCTCTCACAGACGTGATGTTGCTAGTCTCAGTCTATCCCTAAATACTTTTATAGCATGTGTACCTCAGAATTGTTTGATATATTCTCTGCTTTCTTTTGCTCCAGCTCGTTTGACTCGTTGGTTTCATTGTCTCAATCAATTCGCTGTTTTTATACCTCATTGTAATACAGCTTCCTATTCTAGTAGCTTCTATCCAAGTACTGCAAGCTTGTAGAACTCTCTTCCTGCCGACTGTTTTACTGTACCTATAATTCGATAATGCCCTTACGTTCTTGGTAGCTGTTTACATCAAGTGGCTCCATGCCTTGTCTGGGACGATTTTCATAAATATATAAAAGATAGTGACTACTAGTCGTGACACTATTCGCTACAACAAGTTTTACAAATGCTTCAGTCTCAATCAAAACCAGATCAATACGGATACAGGTTAAAGATTTCCCAAGACAA
Source organism: Sepiola atlantica (assembly GCA_963556195.1). Taxonomy (NCBI): domain Eukaryota; kingdom Metazoa; phylum Mollusca; class Cephalopoda; order Sepiida; family Sepiolidae; genus Sepiola; species Sepiola atlantica. The sequence continues at coordinate 106,797,509 of OY744520.1, read as the reverse complement.
GTGATGAGCACATTTTCTATGTGAAAAGGTCCCCTTCCAAGGAATATGTTGTCAAACTAATCTGGTTTTAAGAGTTAAATTCTCTTGGCGATCGCATACAGCCCTTCATCAGATAACAATGTCTTTGACACGATATTCTTTTACTTCAATACATTGTGAAAGTTTATTCTGGAGGGACAGATTGTCCATTTCGGTTGCAACATATCAAACTATTGAAATGAATGGCTTCTTTGTAGCATAAGACTTAAACTGATCCCGCAGTGCACGAATTGTTAGTGTGAAGCTTGAAAATGATTATTCTGCACAAATTGTATACTTTTGCCTTGCCAAAAATAAAATATTCACCATCAACATCGTGCTTCAGATGGTTTAGTTAAAAATGTATCCGGTATATCATCATAACTTCTCAATGACATGGAATGGCAGCACATCATCAAACTTCGTCTGCCTTAGTCTTGTCAACCAACTTGTCATAGGAATGTTCTCGGAACAAATGTATTTCGGTTTGTTCTGAAATATGAATAAAACAGTGCCATGAGTAAAAGATTTCCCGGAAACTATTTTCTGTATGGTCACACCTATCAGTTGCGCTTTGGATTACTTGCCATTCATCGTTGACACAGGACGTTTGTTTTGTAGTATATTTATTATCTACCATTACGGGCTAAGGAAGTGTGGATCATCTTCTGAATCATAGCTAATGGCTAAGTTCAACATATTCATGCTTTCAATCAGCTGTTTTGATCTTGACGGGTTATGGACTGTTTACCTCAAGCTGCAGTGAAATGGAGTTGTACTTCCATGCCTGAATCGATAGACTGAAACTTATATAGCCATTCATCAGTGTTGCTGCTGCTAGTGTTTAGGAACGTATATTTTATGAACTGCATCCGTAGGTGGAGTCAATGCGATCTGTAGCAGTCCACTGAAACTTTATCATTCTTACTTGTGAAATACGTTGCTTCAGACTAAACTCGTAATTCTTACATTTATTGAGTAGTTTCAATGCACACGTATGATTGCAGAATCTCTATGCACGACATAGCTAGTTTAAACTATCTGTGATTCTCGTCTGTCATTAAGATAAGTAAAGTAACTTGCGTCCTGGAAGTACTTATAAAGCAGAATCTTAGTTCGACTGTTATCTATCTGTTGATCTGTTTACAGGTTTGACTTGAGTTTATGGATATGTGTAACACTGTAGTTTGTGCTTTTGACATCGAGACTAGCAAACACACATCTGCAGTTTGTGTCAATTGTTGCATGGTGTGACCATTCACTCTTTTTAAACAATGCATCAATTGTCTTTCATACTTAACGATTAATTGTATTTTTATTTATTCAAATATAGTTCGCTGCTTTCACATTAAAAAAAAATATAGAGACTATCACATAACCTATCATGATTACGGGTGTTTATGCGGTATTTTCGTTCACATTATGTATTATACGAATTTCACAAACACATTCTACTAATATTATATTTGTCCATCGAAATTTGTAGTTCGTAACATGATGAAATACATTTTTATCAATTATCTTGGAAGCCATTAACTTATGAGTATGTAAATGTAGTAATGACCCACAGAACGTGTCGATTCCGCACATTCTAAGCGGTATGGCAGCTTCCTTCGCAAAACGATTCCACAGATACATTGTTTCAGCTATGTCTACTATTTTAGAGCTATTTTATAAATACTTTAGCAATTTCGCTGTCTATGAGAAAAGTGTTTTCAACTAAATAGTGTTGGTGAATTAATAGAATTTTGATATATAAGTGCATACAGAACCATCACCTAGAATAATATATCCAAAATTCATTTTTGTTGCGTTGAAACAATTAAAACAGTCTCTGAATCGTGAACACGTTGTTGTTGATGGTCGATTGTGAGCAAACGCGGCACCCACTTTGAACACAGTTTTCTCGTTAACAAATTTCTATACAAAATAGTGAATACACTGCTTTCTGATATCTTCAACTCCTCTTCTATCTCGCGCAACATCAATTTTCGATTGGCCAAAACGAGTCTGGTAACGTTTTTTTATGTTTTTCGAAACGACTGCCGAATTTGGCGACCGTACAGCATTATTTATGAAAATGTGCAACCGCGTTTAAATTCGGCGTACCACCTCATAATCGTTTTTTCCGACCGAACAGAGTTCAAATAACACGTATCAAACTGATGCTTTACTTGAACAGTATTTTTCCCATCAGAATTCAATACTTTATCAACACACGAAATTAAGATGATTGGTGGTGTATGAAGCATTAAAAATTGTTATGAAAATGTGCAACGGTAGGTTCACTTAAATAACTGTAATTTGTAAACTAATAATCCGATTGAATCAAATTTTGACACGTGTCATTTGAAGGTTAGTAAATAATAAAAATCATACTTTTAAAAAAATTAGTGGCGCCATCTATATGTCAGGATTGAGACGAATGGATTAATTTGTTGCTCTAGTATTTCTTTTTTTTCTTTTTTTCTGTTTTTGCTTTGGCTTTGCTTCTTTTTTTCTCTCTTTTTTATATTCTTATTTTTTTTGTATTTTCGTTGTTGCATTAATTTCTTTTATTTTACTATTTTTTATCTTTTGTCTTCGTTTCTACGCTGAATTTTGGATTCTTTTCCCTTTCATTCTCTTCTTTCTTTCTCATTCAGTCTGTATTCTTCCTTAGTTATTTTTGTCCTATTCTTTTTCTCTTTGGTATACCCTACCCCTATTTGATAATTACTCAGTTTTTCTTTCTTCTTCATATCTTCATTCATTTACATTCTTTGTATATTTCCTTGTAAACCGTCATTTACTTTTTCTTTGTTTCCATTTTGTTTCTAGCTTTTTTCTTCTTTTTTCTTCATTTTTTAGATTTTTTCTTATTTCTTCTCTCCTTCCTCGTTCATCCCTTCTTTCTTTCTTATTTCTGTCTTTCTATTGTAATATACATCTTTTCTTCTTTTCTTTTTTACTTGATTTTTCATTTTTTTTTAAATTCCCTTCTTTTTCCTTTCTTCTCTTTCCTTCTTTCTTTTGTTCCACCTTTTTTTCTTTTCTCTTTTTTAACTCTTTCTTTTCCTTCTTTCTTTTAAACTTGTACTATTTATTTCTTCCTTATTTTTCTTTTTTCTCTCTTTCTTTTTCTGGCTTAATTCTTTTTCGCTTCTTGCTTTTCGATTTCTTTTAATTGTTTATTGTTTCCTCTTTCTATTCTACACCCTCTCTCTTCCTTACTTGTATTCTTGTATTCTCGTATTCTCGTATTCTTTCTTTTTTTCTTTCCTGATTTCTTTTATCTTTTTCACTCTGCCTCTCATTCTATCTTTCCTACTTTTTCTTTCCTTTTTCTTTTCATCTTCTTTCTTTGTTTTTTTTTAGTACTTTATTTTTTCTTTCCTTTTTTCTACTATCTTTTCTTCATTTTAATCTACTTTTCATAACTATTTCTTTCTTTTCTTTCATTATCTCTTTGTTTTGGTCCCCCGATTTATAAAATCGGGGGACTTGTGTTGAGGCATGTCCGTCCGTCCGTCCGTCCGTCCGTCCGGATTTTTCTCCGCAACCATCCATTGAATTTCTCTGAAATTTTGCATGAAGTTGTAACTTTGGTCAGGTTTTTTGAAAAAAAAATCTGGTTAGCCCCCCCCCCCCCAGGGGCTCAAAAGGCCCCGAAATGGCAAAAAATGACATTTTTTGCCCCATAACTTTTCATCCATCCATTCAATTTCTCTGAAACTTGGCCAAAATGTGGAGGCAATTGTGCCTAATAGAAAATAAGTATCGCTGACCTTGAAAGAAATCTGGTTTGCGCCCCCAGGGGGTCAAAAGCCCCCAAATTGGCAAAAAATGACCCTTTTCTCCCATAACGTTTGATCCATCCATTCAATTTTTCTGAAACTTGGGCAAACTGTAGAGGCAATTGTTCTGGATATAAAATGAGCATCATTGACCTCAGAAAAATTCTGGTTCGCGCCCCCAGGGAGTCAAAGGGGGGGGATCAAAAATACCCCAAATTGCCCAAATTTATTGCATTTTACACTTGCCACATCGAGTCACATACAGAGGAGGAACACGCACGCGCGGCTTGTTATTTTTACTTTCTTATCTTCCTTATTTTCTTTTTCACTTATTCGTTCCTCCTTTCTTTCTCTGTTCTTTCATTTGTTCCTTTCTATCTTTCTTTCTTTATTTCTTTCTTTCTTTATTTTTTACTTCATTCTTTTTTGTTTGACTCATTCCTTCCTTACTTCTTTCTTTTCCACTCTTTTAACACTCCATATTCTCTCCCTTTTTCCCCTTTTCTATCTTTCTTCTCCACTTGCTTTCTTTCTTTCCATATTCATTCATTTCACACTTTCTTTCCGTATTTCATCAAGATCTCTTTCACAGACAATTTACTTTCTACCTCACTCCGCTTTTTGCAGATATGCACACATATATTAATACACGGGTTCACACAGACATGCGCACGCATGCACCACCATAGACACTCGCATTAAAACATACACATTCATATATATGGACAGACACGAACATACACATACCCCTTACACACGCGCGCATTCATACACACGCACACCTACACACTCACACTCACTCGTTCTGCACCTTTGTTATTTCGATAAATAATCTTCCATATAAAACATAAAAGATACCATTTGCTGTTTTCCACATCAAACTTTCACCATCTCTCTACCTCTTCGTACCCTCTCTCTATCTCTCTCTTTCTTTCGCTCTCTTTCATTCTCTTTTACTCTCTATTCGAGACCGGTCGCACTAGCTGTTGCCAACTGCGTAGTTAGACGCAGATAATACCAACAGCTGCAACGTTAGATGCAGCTGTTCGTAGTCAAGTGCTTGTACACCAAAAAAAAAATCACTGCAGAGCACCAG
>OY744520.1:106730119-106790119 GCA_963556195.1 Sepiola atlantica | reverse complement strand
GGGTCATTTTTTAACAATTCGAGCTTTTACACATGCATTGCAACATTCTCACATTCGGGTAAATTCTTCTGTCTATAAAAAGATCAAACAAGCGAAAAGTGCCCTATTTCTTTTTACAAGGAGCTTATATATACACTTCCGGTTAAAAATTTAAAAACATAAACATGGTTCCAGAAAATATATAATTTCTGATAACAAAGGTATTTACGTTGCAGAATGTTTTAGATGATAACTGATAATTTGTATTATTTGGATTATAGGAACTACTGTTCTTATCTGGGATTATTCTCACAACGTTTCGACCGATGTTGTTTCCGACGTTTTTCAGGTTGTACATTTTGTAGAACTCGGGAATCTTTATGTGAAACACGGGGATCTATACAACATGTAAAAATAAACCCTTTTTTAATCCACGGGGGCAGATTGTTCTCATTCCTTCAGCCTTTACCGGGTAGAAGTCTTAATTAATTTTTATTTTATTATTAGATAGTATCTTCTGTACTAAGGACTTAACCTTCAACCCCCAAAAGACTGATACTTAGAACTGATTATTACTTAACACTTATTGTTCACTAATAGGAGCCGTGGAAGAATCTTAAAGGTTGGAGGTCACCTCCGGCAAAAGTTAAAGTAGTCACATGACTTCCGGTAATACTTCTAATATTACGAAAGGAAGGGAGAGCGCGTGTCAGGCGGCTGATCTTGCGAGCCAGGCTATCTGTCGATCTCTCTCTCTCCCATTCTCTTTCTTCTCTCTCTGTCTCTCTCTCTCTCTCATCACAAACATATACGTTTTCTATTTGTGTCTTTTCAAATGAATCTTGCTTAAAAACCAAACAAGCAGTGTCGGCGTGAGTTTTATCAAAATACGAAAATCAGCCTAGGCCCATAGTGACGATGGCAGCGGCGACGAAAAAACGCGTGCGTAAAGAATTCATGCACCCATCGGTAAGACGTAATAAAGCATTTCTCCCAGATTCACCGTTCTATTAAAGATAGAGGTTGATACCCACAACTACATGGTACATCAAAAACAAGAGATTTAGATTTAGGCAGACCTTAAATATGTCCACATTTGTACATGTATATATTTTTGACGACATTGTATTCAATTCATTAAATAAATTTTGTAAAAAATAAACCAAGCATGCTTCAGTTTCAATTTAGGGGAAGGGTAGTAGAAATTTACACAAAAGAGGATACAGCAGGCCAGCACGTGTCCAATTTCGCCTTTCATTGCTGCGTTGTTTGCGCATTCATTACATCGCTTGGAAGTCATTCGAATGTCCAGGGATCCTGATTGAGAAAACGGCTTTCCTCAGGTTCAATCGAATTCGGCGGTAAAACAGTTTCTTGTAATGTCCGCGTAGACCTCTTTCTAATCCATGGATTTATAATATGTACTGAAGGAGATCGTAATGGCTATTGAATAGACTGTATGCCAAAATAAAATCACCACGTAATCGTCGGCGCTAAAGGGAGAAAAAGTTAAGCTTCTTGAGTTGGATTTCGTAGGGCAGATACCATAGTTACTGCACTATTCGAGTAGCCAGGCGTTTAACTCTATCCAGATGCTAGATATCATGTATTCGATCTGGAGCGGAGTTCTGGACACCACACTCTAACAGTTGTCTTAAGAATGAGCCATTAACAAAGTCATGGAAGGAAACAGAATGGATGTCTCCCAAAGATGAAGCAAAAATGAATACATTAAAATACACCATTACATGGCGCAAAGCCAAAACTTCAAATTTATTTAACCAAACGAACTTCTCGCAAGAAATCAAGATCTCAACATAAAGGGATTTTTCGTTTCCAGTTTACAATAAATTTAACTACAATTATAGAAGAAAGAGTTCACAGACATGAAATATTTAAACGATTTTTTAGTGTAAACCTTGAACAATATTTCGCTTAAAGTAACTGAAAAGGGTTGCTTGGATAGACCATTTACGTCCTTGGTCAGTTTCCCGATGAAATTAGTTTAAATACCCCGAAAACGATGCTTTTGTTATCTCTGACTGTTTTCCATTTCCAACAATTATACATTTACGTCTAAATTATGTTTAAGTTTTCTTTATTATAACTATGCTAATGTATATTTAGTCAAAGTAAAAATTGGAAAGGCAAAAATTGGAAACAGTTTTGAATGTTTGTCAAATTCTTGCATTATACAATCAAATAGTAGTACCCAGAACGTTGGCAGAACGTATTATCTAGAGCCATAGATATATTTCTTTCCAAAATACAAGCTAATTCAGGCGGTCGTTCAAAATAATTACATCTGCCAGGGATACGCTCATTACGAGAGCAGGCTACAGGAATTCAAACGATTCAAAGATTAAAGCTTAAATATAAGTAGAATAAAATTAATTCTCTGAAAAGAACAGTTTTGCACCACTTTTAGGTCCCCACACCAAGATTAAAAAACAAGATATAATTTTATTAAACCTAATGTCTAGAATTGTTATTCCAATTTTGATTAAAATCCATTACATGATTTTGATTAAAATCCATTACATGATTTTGATTAAAATCCATTACATGATTTTGATTAAAATCTATTACATGATTTTGATTAAAATCCATTACATGATTTTGATTAAAATCCATTACATGATTTTGATAAAAATCCATTACATGATTTTGATTAAAATCCATTACATGATTTTGATAAAAATCCATTACATGATTTTGATTAAAATCCATTACATGATTTTGATTAAAATCCATTACATGATTTTGATTAAAATCTATTACATGATTTTGATTAAAATTCATTACATGATTTTGATTAAAATCCATTACATGATTTTGATTAAAATCCATTACATGATTTTGATTCTAGAAAATTTAAATTCATGGAATCTTGCTTCATTGCTACTTAATGACTATGGATAAAATTCGATGCAAATCTGAAATATTTGAATTTTCAATTGGAAGGTTGTGTCCATATTATCCCCCCTACAAACCCTTTACAATATCCTAAAGACACTAAAATTGAGAAATATTAATTAATTGATAACTAATGTCTATCATTAAAATCTCACAAAAATTGTAGGTATCTGAATTTTCACGAAAAGCTTCAACCTGTGTTTGCGCCCTTTTGCACAGCATTAAATAAAACTAAATATGGACAACATTACCCACACTTACGATGTGTGTCGAAATTTATAATGATAGGTTAACAAAGTTCAGAAATGAATTTTATATATACGCACATATAGCTATAGGCATAAACCTAACTTTAAATAGAAATGTCATTCGAAATGATGATCAGAATATTTCCAAATAAGAACAGGAAAAGAGTTGAGAGACTCCAGATGTCATATGCCCACAATGCTCGATGTATTAAAAGATGGATGAAGAGTTGTTCACTTAAAAAGAAAAATATTGAAGATCGATTGCTCTTTTACCACATTACCTCGAGTGGAGTGTATTCTATGGCTGACTCTTCAAACTGAATTATTTTATTTACCTCCTCTCCAGGAGGTTAGACACAAGGTCAGGTGTGGGTTATGATGAAAGTGTTTTTGTGAAACGAACAAGATTCGAACCCGACACACCCAGGTCCTTAGTCCGCGTTGTTAACCACTCAGCCACCGTGCCATCAAGCAAAATTCAACCCAAATGATTCACATGACTTTCTATATTGTTGGTATGCGTTAGAATTGCATCCTAAAAGGGTCCAATCAGAGAAATTCGTGGTTTTTATTCAGCAAATCGAAAACTTGATTAACGACGTGTTTAGGTACGAATGTATCAGCGATTTCTCCCACTTTAACTTTCTAGAGATAGAGAGAGAGGGTAAGAGAGAGAGAGAGAAAAGGAGAGAGAAAGAGAGAGAGAGAGGCTAATTTGTTTTAGATGAGTTTATTTGTTTGTTAGTGTTTAATGACCTTTCAACAATTATAAAGTCATCCCAGGTCAAATAGTTTTTTTTTAGAATCAGTTTTTACACTGTTTAAGATGTTTATAGAGAGTGGAATTTGAAAATTAATAATGTGTGATTGATTCTGGTTGATTTTTAGATTTTCTTATTATTGTTTGCTTCTGTAAAGTTGTTTAATATATTATTTGGGCCATTTGTTTAAGAGAGGTTCTAAAATTATTTTCTTGGTAACAAGATAAATAAAACTTCTAAGCAGTTTTACTTGTATGTGTTTCTTGTCAGATTTTATTTTGTTAATATTGAATTTTATTTATTAAATATGTTTTTACAAATTAGTTTCTTTAAGAAAGTCTATGATATAGAAAAAAAGTTATATTTTCAAAAAATGTTTCATATTTGTTATTTTGCAATATTTACTGCTTATACGTGCATATTCTTTTTGCATTTTATTAATATATGTTTTATTGTTAGTCTTTGCCTCTAATGCTTACACTAAGATTTATCGTCTCTTCCAATCAGATGTCTGTGGGTCAGTCTTGCCGATACGTATACGTGTTTATACGGTGTCGTCTCTTCGATAGGTTATCATGTTTTTGTTTTCTGTCTCGACTACGAATTGATGTTCATACACTTTTTTTTTGAAAGATGTTCCATACTGCTTGCTATTTTTAATTTATGTATTTTTTTATTTTCCTTTCATAATCTGTATGTGATATCTTGCTTTTTTAATTTATGTATTTTTTAATTTTCCTTTTATAATCTGTATGTGATATCTTGCTATTTTTAATTCATGTATTTTTTTTATTTTCCTTTTATAATCTGTATGTGATATCTTGCTATTTTTAATTTATGTATTTTTTATTTTCCTTTTATAATCTGTATGTGATATCTTGCTATTTTTAATTTATGTATTTTTTTATTTTACTTTTATAATCTGTATGTGATATCTTGCTATTTTTAATTCATGTATTTTAAAAATTTTCCTTTTATAATCTGTATGTGATATCTTGCTATTTTTAATTTATGTATTTTTTTATTTTACTTTTATAATCTGTATGTGATGTCTTGATATTTTTTATATCGTTGTGAAGTTTTCTTTGGCTTTTTTATCAGCTTTTTCATTGCCTTTAAGACCAACATGGTTTTGTATCCAAGTTAAAAATACTCCATTTTGTACTTTAACTAAATTATTATATCCTTCCAGTATATTGCTGATGTGAGAGTGGTAGAAAACGTGTTTGTAAATATTACAAACATTTTTTCAGGTAATTCCTTCACGAGATCAATTGATATAATTAGTGCTTGCATTTTCACAGTAAAGGTAAATGCGTTCACCTTATATTTGTTTGTTTATAAACGCTGCCACAACTTTATTCTAATCTTTAAACCCATCTGTAAAGATTGCTCTATGCTCTATGTATACATATCTAAGTTCTCTAAATTTTTATTTGTATTCGTTTTCAGAGGTTACGTCTTTTTTTGTTTTCCTTTCTCAGTGTCAGATCTATTTTTAGTTAGGTTAACATCCATGGTGGCATCTTTGTAGAGAAGTATATTTTCGAGATGGCCTATTCGTAGGATCTTTGACTTTTCTCCATGCATCGCAGCCATATGTGATGCACAATATACAGCCTTTCCATTGAGCATGGCTGTCCGTGTGTCCGCACCATACACACATTGGCATAGACGAAACACGGCGAATCTGTAGGAGTAAACCTTGAACCAAAAATCCTTCTATTTATTACAGGTAGTTGTATTTCCTGTGACACTCTTTGACAAACTAATTCTTTGGCAGACAGAACATTGCAACTTCGTGGAAAGTCGTCAGCGACAGGGAGAGAGGATACAGTGCTCCAGTGAAGAGAACACGGTAAAATGTACAGGTTTGGGGAGCCGTATTATTATCCAGCCATTATAATGCTTTTAACAAGTACTTTACTATAACTTGAACGGTATCTTATTATTAAGCATGTGGTGAATCTCTCCGGAGTATGCGCATAAGTATATGCATAATGGATTATAATGAGTGAAAGATTAAAGCTATATCAATTTTTCTCAACATCGCTTAACGAAAGATAACAGTTTTACGAAGGATTGTTCAGCACGATAATACTCCAATTCGTAAGAATTGGAGTATTATCGTGCTGAACAATTAAACAAAAAAATGTCGAATTGTATTTTGCGGAAGAAAAATAACGATATATATATATATATATATATATATATATATATATATATATATATATATATATATATATATCAGTGATTTCTCTCCACTTTAATATAGTAGAAAATGTTCAGAGTTGTGTTTAAAGATAAATTTATGAACGTGAACGGCAAATACAATACCGCTAATTAGCTGCAACATGTTGTATTTGCTGTCAGGAATGAGCGACCGAATGATTATCTAAGGACGTTTGTTATAAGTATTATCAAACCGGATTTGTAATGTTCTAGTCAAAACACGTAAGTATATTTTAGATAAAAGCTGTGTTTATATTATTTGTTTAGATATTACAAAACTGTTTACAATTTTATGATCATAAGTATTTGGTGTATTTTTTTATTTGTAAATTCAAATTAATTCGGATTAATATTTTACCTAATTACGTGATTTAATAATATCCGCTTGTTTTAGTTTACTTAATACTATACAATGAATAATTTTAAAAAGATAGATTTCTAAAGATGAGAACAACACCCCCACACACACACACACACACACATATATATATATATATATATATATATATATATATATATATATATATATATATATATATATATATATATATATATATATTGTAGGTACAACATTCTAACATAAACTTTACTAATATTGGTGAAGTAGCCATAATTACCGAGAAAGAGGGAGGCTTTTATCGTTAAAATAAAATAAAAACACGAGTAGAGGGGATCAATCTGTTTTTTATTTGTATTTTTACTGTAGTAACATTGTTAAAAGAAAATAAATTAATGAACGGAGGAGAAATTATCTTATTGCTACCTAGACGTCCATCGGTCGACCCTTTGTTAAGGTAGTCGTCGATGATATAATGGGGGGGGGGATTACGGATGAAAGCGTGGTCAAAAGAACAGTAAAAAGAATTGGCGAATAAGGGTCAAAATTATATATGAGGTCGGTATTTCGACATACACTCCTCAGTTCGAAATTGTGTGTGCACTCTTTCTGTTTGTACAGGGATGGTTGACGCAAATTAATGGCAACCGCTTCGAGAATCTTTAGATGCTTTCTCGAACGAGCCTGTACAAAACAGAAAACGTCTCATCAGAATACGCTCTAGTGCACAATTGGCACTACAATAAATGATCACAAATGGCCGACTCATGAGCTTGTAAACGCCCGGATGTCAGCCACTGTATCGAAATAGGGATGTGTTGGGAAATTCTGACCTCTAATCGCTTAATGGTACGCCCCACGTAATCAGCCTCGCACTTGCCACGAAAATGATAAACAACAAGATCGTGTTTAATGGTGGGGATATTATCCTTACAAAAAGAGGGGAAAGCACTTCAAGTCCTAAACACCGTTCGCACGTTGGTCGCAAAATGACAGCTAGACACGACTGAAACAATAGCATTTTTTCTCCTGCATATATTAATTTCTTTTCTTTTAACCATGTTACTAAAGAAAAAAGAACAACATATTTTTAGTCCCTTCTACTTGTGTATTTTTATTTTGGTAATAAAGAGTTCCCTATTTCTCAGTTATTATGGCTACTTCTCCAATATTATTAAATTTTATATATATATATATATATATATATATATATATATATATATATATATATATATATATACATTAAAAAGCAGGTTCATTTAATATTCCAATAACCATGTTTTGATTTTTTTTCACATTAAAAAAAAACCCATAACATTTCTGTGAGATGTATTTTTTACGGTCCGTTTAATTTGTTGTGAGCCAAAATGGCGTACTAGTTGGGTCCCCTACATGTGAGTTTGCTCTTTTCTTTGTTTTTTATTTGGTTTCACCCAAAAATGAAATTTAATTCAAGAACTTTTTACTCTTTGTGAATTTTTTTTAATGAATTTGTATTGTTGCAGAGACGATATTGACATAAAATGTTTGGCTCATGACAAATGAAACGGACGGAAAAAATACATCTCATAAAGATTTTTTTTGGAAATGTAGAAAAAATATTAAAAATAAAAATTAAAATAATAATAATAATAATAATAAAATAAAAACATGATCATTGGAATATAAAATGAACCTGACTTATATATGCTCTGCTGTTACTGATTGACAATCATCGAGCTGAATCTTTTAAAGAGAAGCAAAGTAAACAAGGTACTGATACTATATGCTAATACATATATTGTCATTAATAAATATCTGTATATATATATATATATATATATATATATATATATATATATATATATATATATATATATATATATATATACACACACACACACACACACACATATATATATATATATATATATATATATATATATATATATATATATATACTAACAGATATATTCTATTTCCAGTCCCTTATTTAAGCAAGTTTGGGAAAATAATGTATACTACACTGACCCATTAAAGGAATTAGTAATTATCATGATATCTCTCCCTCCAAAAAACAGAGGATGGAATACATGGGAGTATCCCTCATAAAAAAATTATGTTAATGCCCGTGAGTATTGTTTCATTGCAACAGCAGAGCCATTGCATTACTCCTTCCCCCGCCGGATGATCTAATACGTGATAGGATAAGCCGCACACCCATAAATCGGAAGAGATAATTCCTGGGAATATGATTTTATGATAACAGACCCGATACTACACGACCAAAACCCATTCAAAGATGATGCAATAATAGAGAACAGTTTTTTTTATTTGTTTAAAAATACCTTGTCATAAAAACATTATTTTTTTTATTGTTCTTTGGACTTTTGGCTAAGATGAAAGTAGAGCTGTGCGGCAGATACGAGTCATCTTAAAATATCTGAGTTCTCTCTGATTTAGCGATTGGCCCGGAAGCGTTACCCCTCAATAGCATACAACACAGTTCCAGAATAGAGGACTCGCCCAGGTGTTACCGCTGTGAAATGGTAGAAGAAGAAACGCCCACCGCGCTTACTCCTAATGTCGTGAACTCCTGTGGTTCTGAGGGTATGTAAACGACCTTACTTCTCGTATCAAACCCAAGCATTCTCTGCCGCTAAACATATCAACGCAATTGACAAAGTCGGGCCGGCGTAGGTTAGGTAGAGACGAATGGTGTTTCTCACGACCTTGGCCGTAGCGCGAATGGTGGTGTGGACGTCGCGTCTGAGATATGACAAACGGGTTTATTTTATGCTGATCAGGATCTGATCGCTTGCTTCAAGCACCAGCTGAAGGGCCATATCAGCTCTGATAGAAAAGTAAACATTCCTCTTTTTTTTAAAGGGGGATAAAAGTAGCCAGATGTATACGAATAAGATGCATGTATGAGTACGTATTCCCTGCCTGAGCATGTCCTACGCGGTACCTGGTCCGGTCGGACCCAAGCCCTTCGAGTAAGTTTAGCCTCTTATCTAGTCCAGTGAATGAGTTACCTCCCTGTGGTAATAGAAATATTCCAAGATGCTCATTCCCCATTTTCAATTTTGTGTCCTCGGCCTCTCCAAAGTGCATTTATCTTGGAAGGACACCACCCATTCTCCAAACTCCATCTACTGTTTTATTTTTTCTTCTACTTAGATCAAACTCCCATTTAGAGATTGGTTGCTTGTTTTCGGTTCTGACCAAACCGGAAAACAGTGCACGGTCTATTATTTAGAAAGGGTTGGAGGGGACTTACTAACCGAATTTTTGTTGTTTTTTTCCACTCACTGTGTTATTCCAATGAATTTTTGTACATAAATATAATTTTGAAAAATAAAATTGCCAAAAAAATTTGGGGATATCTTAAATATGGCGGCACATAAAGTTATTGTGGTATTTTGGAAACTCAGATAATTCTAGTTAAGAGTAGGATATACATTCAAAGATCATCAACAAGCCCTATCCAACACGTTTAATGGCTTTGTGCCTACTTTGTTTAAAATGTAAATGTTTTATATTTTATTTAAATAAATATTTCAAAGTGTAGTATCTGTTCTCAGCATCACAGCGATATCAGGTGTTTTATGCTCGACAAAATTATTGCGTATAATGAGAAAATATAACAATGCAAATTAAAAAAATGTATATTGCAGAATATCAATTTATTAGAAACTGTTAATGAAATAAACATGCGAAATAAAGAATATCAAAAGCTGTTCTATATATATTGCGGAATTTCAAAATATTATGTTTTATCTTAGAATTCAATAACCATGAGCCATTTTGATGTTAATATATAACATATCTCTCTCTCTCTCTCTCTCTCTCTCTCTCTATATATATATATATATATATATATATATATATATATGTATATATATATATATATCCATCTCTCTCTCTTTCTCTCTCTCTCTCTCTCTCTCTCTCTATATATATATATATATATATATATATATATATATATATATATATATATATATATATATGAACGTGTACGAGTGCGTTAATTCTGTGACTGTGCATCTTGTGGTTGCTGCATCTTGCAGAGTCGATTCCGGTCAGCCGGGCGCTGGATGTAAATTGTGTGTTCCTCTAGGATCTGCTGCGTTTTCCATATGCAATCTTGGTCACGGCACCAGATATGAAGTGTACGCATGCGTTCACTGCACTGGCTGCGATCGTCCCACTCGTTGTGCCGGTCGAAAGTTTTTATTCGATTAAGTCACTGCTGCAAAAGAGAACTCTCATCCCAAGTTGAATCACAAATTCAGTTTTAAAACAAGTAACAGGTTTATTTATTGGAGGTTAAAAATTATACTTGTGTTCTTAGGTTAACTGGAAAACTTGCAAAATGAGATTTTTGCCCACCAAATCAAAACATGAGTCTAATAAACACAATCCTTAGGCTAAGAGACCCAAAGATTCACCTTGCTTGGAGAAACACCAGTCTCAACTGACTGTCAGTCTTCAGGAAAAAAAAACTGCCTCTGTCACGCTCAGAGGGCTAAGTCTTACTGACCGTTCCTGCCCGTAGGCTGGAATATATGTACTTCATACTGGAAAGCCGCGATGTACGGTACCGATCTGTATTCGACCATCCTGAAATCTACCACCCAAGATAATGGCTACTGGAGATAACTGCTAGACATTTGATCCATAGTTTTAAGACACAAATTAAGCAATATTTCCTTTTTAAGACTCTTTAAGCTTTTTGCCTTAAATCTTTTTCTAGAATCAAAATCATGAAATGGATTTTGGTAACAATTGTAAAAAGGATACTAGACAAAAGGTTAGCCCTATTATATCTTAATTTTAATCTTTGTAATATGGCATAAAACTGGCGCAAAACAAAACTGTTCTGTTCGGGGTATTAATTCCACCCGTTTTGGAACAGATCTTTTGTATAATATATATATATATATATATATATATATATATATATATATATATATATATATATATATATATACAGAGAGAGAGAGAGAGAGAGAGAGAGAGAGAGAGAGAGAAAGAAAGAGAGAGTAAGTGTAGGAAGATCATTTTCGAAAAGAATTTGATAATTTTGTATATTCTTCAAAAGCCTTTGAAGTATTTAATATCGGTAAACTGCAACAAATAGCTGTTTTTGTGCAAGATTCGTGAGTATGAGAGATTGATTAGAAAGAACCGGGAAATTGGAAGTAAGTGACCCGCATCATGATCATTCGCCCCGAATTCAAAAATAAATCACTAAACTTAAATATGGCTCAGTGCTTCTTCAATACCCTGAAGGCTGTTAGATGTGGATTTGGGAATTGCGATAGAGATGTTGAAGTAGTGGTTAGGAAGAAAGATCATAGCAAGTGTTCCGACTGTGTCCGCACAACGAAATTCGTTGAGAAGCTGTAACAAAGTGTGGCAAAATCTACTGTGGACCTTGGTGGGAGAAATGGGCATCGGAGTGGCAACTACAAAGAATAAGAATTTTCTTTACTCTTTATACAAGAGTCGCTAGGACCAACTATTCCCTGGAAGGCACAAAGGAACCGCCTTACGAAAGTTAGGAAACTTCTCAGCAATGTGAAACACCCAGTCGAGCCGAGGATACTCTGGTTCTTCTCAGAATCAGTTGCACAACATGCAGAACAACAGGTGCACGAAATTCTGTGCGTTATGAAGACGGATTTCCTGCAAACTGTGATACTCCTTGGGTGCGTTTCCAACGAAGGCAACGCCACACCGATCCACATCTTCGATAGGAGACTTAGACTCAATTCAGATTGCTATATCCAGTTGCTTTTCTACATTCCTATTTGCTTTGGGTTTGGCTTAGGAATCTCCGTCTCTATTTGCGCTAAGTGCTATTTTATTTCAACTTACCCGCAGATGGTAAGTATCACTTTGCTATGTAGGTTTGTTCCAGCACCCTAGGATTTGTTGTCATATTTTTGGGCTATTTATGTACTTATTTTGATTCTAATTTCTGCTCGTCTGTTTTTCAATTTTTTTCCGAATACTTCCTACAATTATTCGTAGTATTGAAGTTTTCTGCATTTTCCATAATCACTTCAGATCTTTAGAAAATTTATTGTTACTCTAAGATCTCTTGAAACGGTAAAATCTAATATTTGGTAGGTTTTTTTTTCTTGGTTGCAATAATCCTGTTTGGTTTGCTTGTTTGGAGGATATTTTTCTGTTTTTTTTTTTATGTCTCAGGGGATTATATACTTTCTATTTTTCAATATCGGTTTCTGTTTCTTCCCGTAGCATTTGTCTGTATAATCAAATTGTTCGTTTGCACAGTTTCCGGTAGATTATATTCCCAACGCAGCGAAGTCTGTTTTATATTTCTTTTGAGACAGTTTTCTGCATTCACTTAATATGTGGTTTACCGTTTACACTCTTTTTTCCACAGAGTCTACATTTACTGTTTTTTTAAAATCTTGTCTATCATGGGCTTTATGTTGTTTGTTCTCATCACGTTGGTTTGTACGGCTCATAATAGAGCTTCAGTTTCTCTATTCAAGTGCCCTTTCCGTAACCATGACCAAGTGTTTTTCGTGCGTTATCTCTTTTTGTCAGTCTTATAAATCGTCCGTGTAATTACATCACTTTCTATTTTTCTCTTCTCGCTTTTTTTGTTTCTCGTTTCGCTTATCTTCTTCTTCTTCTTCTTCTTCTTCTTCTTCTTCTTCTTTTTTCTTCTTCTTCTTCACGTTGACGTAGCTTTTTAGCGAAGGTAATCAGCCTTTCTCTATTTTGTGTTATGTATTTTTATAGTACTTCTAACACATCGCCAACGCAATCTTCAATCTGTTCCCTTCCCCTTCCCCTTCTTTCCATTTTTACATAGAATCAGCTGCGTGATCATTAGTTTCTGGTTCTTTATTCAGTTACCTGAGATGTTTACATCTCGTTATTCTACTCTTTATTATTATTATTATTATTATTATTATTATTATTATTATTATTATTATTATTATTATTATTATTATTAGTTATAGTTGTAGGAATAGTACAAGTAATAGTTTTAGTAATAGTAGTAGTAGCATCGGTAGTGAGTTAGTAATAGTAGCAATAGAATTAAGGTACTGCCATTATGTATTCTCCTATCACATATACAGCATATCATGTCTATTAGATATCAATTTTTGTGCAGTTTCGACTTATAGTTTTAGTAGCTTTTAAGCGTGTATTTTATTTACGATTAGTAATAACAACAGCAGAATCAGTAGCATAGCAGCAATATAAGTAGTAATATCTTTAATATCATCATGAGCAACACGAGTAGTAGTAGTAGTAGTAGTAGTAGTGTTATCGTTTTTACCCGTATATGATACAGCTAAATTTGACTCACGTATTACAATTAGTTTATACGACTATTCGTGATCAAAAGATAGGCAATGAGAGAGACGCAAATGCTCAAATTATAATTTAGACTCCCTACCGAGACGAATTCGACCCAATACTGGTTTAATGTGCGATGTCTTACGCTATAATGGACATTGCATGTTTTTTATTAGAAATAGCGTCATCCATGTTGGAACCTCCCATTTGTGAATGTGTCTCAGACATAGGTTTATAACCCTGACACTCCTTCTCATCCCATCAATGTTATGATTCTGAATAAATACATGAATTTTTAACCCATTTATGATGTTATTCAAATTCAATCCAGAAATTCCCATTTGCGTTTTTATGAAAGGTTTTTCAGTACACTTTTCTAAAGGAAAATTATTTATTACGTACGTCGAGTTGAAATTTGCTTTTTCATCTCAGCATCACACCAAATAAGAGACAATTTCAGTCTCAATCAGGAAAACATAACATAGACCGTAGCTTATATCCTAGTTGAATACGTACGCACATCTAAACAGAAATATTTTTGAGGAATTAATTCTTGCTTACTCTGTTTACGTCATCTCTCATTTCGTTGTGATTTGTATTCATTCTTTCACGCACTGTTTCCGCCATTGATGTCTGTAGGTAATAAATAATTAATACTTATTAATTATATATATATATATATATATATATATATATATATATATATATATATATATATATATATATATATATATATATATATATATATATATATATATTGTGGTTTTATTTAAATTATAGAAACTTACGAAACCTTTCAATACATTACTTAATAAATTCCAGGCCAAACTGATAGAACAACAACTTATAGACAAAATTCGACTTTATTCGTCAACCTAGTCACCTTTTAGGTTGATAAACTGATTCAAAAGCTTCTCTAACAATCCGATGCTTTTTTTTGTAGAATGATTTTTCTTTGGCTAAAAATATCCATCAGTGTCCGATAGTACCTCTTCATTGGAGCCAATTCTCTTTTTCTGAAGCATTCTTTTTATGTCTGCAAACAGTCAGTAATCGCTGGGATTCAGTTCTGAGGAATAGCGTTAGTACTGGACAAATTCATGAAGTTTTGCCATCGTTACGATAGAGTTGTGACACGGTGAATTATCTTGGTGGAAAACCACGTTTTTCTACTTAACTTGTGGTTTCTTTCTTCAAACACACCAATAATATATACATTCTATATATACATTCCAATATCTGTATTTATGTGTATGTGATTAAGTGTGTGATGTTAGTGTTTCCTATAAAAAAGGTTAGCGAATTTACATAAAATCTGAAAGTGTATTTCGATGTAAAATTTAACAGAATAACGGAAGTGTTCTCGAATCTTTGAGTGTACCCCGAAAGAGTCTATGAAGGCACAGCCCCCTTAAAATAAAGATATATACTATTTTTATGAAATTTAAATCCAATGTAAAGTTTTCTGAAGAAAGACAATAACAGTGGCCATGAATCTTTACGTTACCTTCTATGTACTGCATATCTACGTGCCTGCACATCTATATGATCCATGGGGACAGAACCCCTTTAAAGTTTTCTCATGAGTGTTACTTTAAAGGTCGACTTAACACATGTCTGAATTGTTTAGTTGGGGGGATATCAGACTAAAAATATCGAGTGTGCCGTTTTGATTACACGCCCTGATTAGTTTTAAATAAAATTATATGAAATCAAATAATATATTTTCATTTTTTAATGTACTAAAATATAAGTGATACATTTTAGTATATTTAGTACGCCACACCCCTCCATCTGTCTGTCTGTCTGTCTGTCTGTCTGTCTGTCTGTCTTTTTATCTCTTTCTCTCTTTCTCTTACTTAATCTCTCTCTCTCTCTCTCTCTCTCTCTCTCTCTCTATATATATATATATATATATATATATATATATATATACATTAAAAGATAAGTACGATAACTTTTTATCTTTCAATTAATCCTATTATGAAAAGTCAATGCTCAATATACAAGATAGAGCAATAATAAAATGAAATGGGTGATGAGAATAAAAATTGTAAAAAGAACAATATTTATTGAATCATTAAGTAATTTTTTCTTTCCTTAAACCATGGATTAAAAAATGCAAGCTTTTATCACCAGAGGAGATTATAGGGATAAATCAGTAAAATTATATGACTGTTAGCACATATTTGAATATATTAAAAATATATATTTGCATATTTTTGTATTTTTGTATATTATTTTATATTTTCAAATATGTGCTAAGATTAACATAAGTTTACCGATAGATACTTATAATTTCCTTTCATTATAAAAGCTTGCATTTTAAAAAAAATCCATGGGTTAAGGAAAGGAAAATGTTTATTTATATACTCCTTGTTTAAACTACTTGATGATTCAATAAATATTGTTCTTTTTCCAATTTTTATTCTCATCTCTAATTTTATATTATAAATATACAGATATATATACATATAATAAAAAAGAACATCTCTCTGTATGTGTGCATATATGCCTCGTACAACGAAGACATACTAGAGCATGTACCTTAAATAAAAGTGTATTCACATGTACAATTTGCATGTGAACATAATGGAAGTAGTTTTGAGTCTCTAGCTATACTTTAAAAGGTTAATGACACTTTTCTAACATGTAACAGAATGTAGTTAATGTATTTATATACGTTAGGTTACAAGTATTAGCATATATCTGAATAGCTCATTGGCTAAGATATCTTGCTGACAACATCATGGTTGCGGTTAAAGTAAACTCTGTTTAATATGATGTCGTATATGATGCTATCCTACACTCTAACCTGGGCAACGCCGTGTAGCCCTACTATTTCTATATACTATTCGCTATCGATGGTCCTTCTTTTTACAGGGATATTGCTTAATAATATACTTTGCACATTACAAAATACGTAGGCCAAAACCTTGCATGCTCATGTTTGCGTCGATTGTCTCTTGTTTCTGTGGAGACTGCGCATTTGACTCGGGAGTGTAGTGATGAATCTATGTTTCTATCCACTGTCTCATATTGTTGCAAACACACATTTTCCTGCGTTGAAACAGTTGAAAACAACGCTTTGAGTCGCCAACATGTTGTTGTTTTTGATCGACTGTGAGCAATCGCGGCACTCACTTTGTACACAGTTTTCTCTTTTATTCAAAATGTTCAACTCACTGCCTTCTGATATCTTGAACTTCTCGTTTATCCTACACTGCTTACATTTATGATCATTAAAAACGAGTTAGTGGACTTATTTTTACATTTTTTGAGACAACTTCCGAATTTGAACAACCTGACTGTTCAGCATCATTTGTGTCTGTATGCCCTCATCTAAAATCTCTTAACAACTATTCCTAGCGAAGCAGAGTCCGAATAACACTTATCAAGCTATTGTCTTGCTTGAATAGTATTGTTTCCCACCAGATAGCAATGCTTTATCAACACATTAAATTTAGATTTTCCAGTGTTTTAAAAATTTGCAATAGTAGCTTCACTTAAATAATTGTAATTTGTAAACAAATAATCTGATTTAGTTTAAATATTTACAGGTGCTATCTGAGAGTTTGATACTATACAACATTTATATGGATTTTTCAATTAGTTGCGCCATCTATAGGCGAGGCGCTGGATTTTTTATGTGATATATTAAGATGTATGTGGTGGGTTTTCACTTTACAAATTTTATCAGCTCCGTTATTTTTTTGTAAATGTATTTGCGTCATCGTTTGGGAATTATTATGCAAAACTGGCAAGCGGATCGGCAGCAAGGGAATGGGGACGAGTGGAATCGAACGAGGAAGGTTAAAGAGAGAAAGAAGAGAACGAACCAAACAAGGTAAAATCGAAGAATAACAATAGGAAAAGATAAAGAAGAAAAGAAAAATTAAAAGAGAAAAAGAAAATAAACAACTAAGGAATAAGTAAAAAAGAAAGAATAGAAGAAAGGTGTTAGAGAAAAGGGATAAGAAAGAAAAAAAGAAAAAGTGAGAAAAGTAAAAAAAAAAAAGTAGCCAACTGACAAATAAGAAAGAGGAAACGAAGTAGAAGGAGAAAAAGATAGAGATAAAGAGAAGTAGAAGAACGGAAAAGAAAACGCAGAAAAGAAGAGGAAGAAAGAGGAGACAGGAGAACAAGCAAATAGAAGAAAAAGAGAGAAGAGGTTAAGGTGAAAGAGAAACAAAAACTAATGAAAAACAGGAAGAAGATAGGGATAAATTATGGAAGATAAAACGAAGAACGGAAAAAGAAGAAGAAGAAAAAAACGAAATTTTAAAGACGAAGCGGAAAGTTCAAAAGTACAAGAATAGAAATAAGAGAGGTGAAAAGAAATATAATAAAAAGAAGAATGAGAAAAGACGCGAATAAAACGAAGAGAGAGAAGAAGAAATATAAAAGAAAGAGAGAAAAAATAAAAACGCTAAAAGAAAAGTGAAAAAGAAAAGAAAAGAAGAAAGTTAAAAGCAGGATGAGAAGAACAAGAAAAATAAATCAAGAAATGGAAAAGAAAGGGTAGAGAAGGGTGAAGAGAGAAGAAGAAAGATAAAAGAAAAAGAACAAGAAAGAAAAGAAAGGGACACAGAGAAATAGGAAAAAGGAAACAGAAACAGATCAAGGGGATTGATAAAATAAGAAAAAGAAGAAGAAAAGTAAATGAAGAGCACAAAAAAAGTTTTTAAAAGTGAAATATAAGAAACAGAAAAGAAAAAGAGAGAGAAAATGAAAAGTAGTAGTGGTAGTAGTAGTAGATGAAAGAGAAAAGAAAAATGAGTAGTAGTATCAGTAGTAGCAGCAGTAGTAGTAGTAGTAGATGAAAATGAAAATGAGAAGTAGTAGCAATAGTAGAAGTAGTAGTAGTAGTAGATGAAGAATGAAAAAAAAGGAAAATGAGAAGTAGTACTATAAAAAGAAGAAAATGGGGAAATGGGAAGTAATAACAGTAGTAGTCATAGTAGTAGTAGATAAAGAAGAATAGATGGAAAATCAGAAGTAGTAGTATAGAAGAAAAAGAAGAAGAAAGGGAACATGAGAGTAGCAGCAGTAATAATAGTAGTAGTAGTTGTAGATGACTAAGAAGAATATTAAGAAAGAAAAATGAGTAGTAGTAGCAATAGTAGTAGTAGTAGAAGTAGATAAAGAAGAAAAGGAAAATGAGAAGTCGTAGCAATAGTAGTAGTAGTAGTTAAGAAGAAAAGGAAAATGAGAAATGGTAGCAATAGTAGTACTATAAAAAGAAGAAAAGAGGGAAATGGGAAGTAATAACAGTAGTAGTCATAGTAGTAGTAGATAAAGAAGAATAGATGGAAAATCAGAAGTAGTAGTATAGAAGAAAAAGAAGAAGAAAGGGAACATGAGAGTAGCAGCAGTAATAATAGTAGTAGTAGTTGTAGATGACTAAGAAGAATATTAAGAAAGAAAAATGAGTAGTAGTAGCAATAGTAGTAGTAGTAGAAGTAGATAAAGAAGAAAAGGAAAATGAGAAGTCGTAGCAATAGTAGTAGTAGTAGTAGTAGTAGTAGTTAAGAAGAAAAGGAAAATGAGAAATGGTAGCAATAGTAGTACTATAAAAAGAAGAAAAGAGGGAAATGGGAAGTAATAACAGTAGTAGTCATAGTAGTAGTAGATAAAGAAGAATAGATGGAAAATCAGAGTAGTAGTATAGAAAAAGAAAAAGAAGAAGAAAGGAAAAATGAGAGCAGTAATAGTAGTAGTAGTAGTAGGGGTAGTAGAAGACTAAGAAGAATATTAAGAAGAAAGGAAAATGAGTAGTAGTAGAAGAGAAACAACAGTAAAAGGATGGAGACATGTAAATGAAGTAAAAGCAGTGAGAAGAAGAAAAGGGGAAAAAGGAAGAAGACAAACAACAACAACAACAACATAGACGAAGAAAGATAAACAAACAAAGAAGAGAAATGTAGAAAAGTAAAAATAATGAAAGCGTAAAAGAAGAAGAAGATAAAGAGAAAATAACAAAGATAAAAAGGTTAAGAAAGGTAAAAGTAGAAGAAGAAGATGGAGAAAGGAAAGGATAAAAAGAAGAAAGTAAAAAAAAAAAGAAAAAAGGAAAAGAAGAAGACTGGTAATGATGCTGATCATGGTGATATGCGAACGGAACGGAACGAGAAGAAAGATGAGGAAACACAAATAAAAAGAATAGAAGAAAACAAAACAAGACAAAAACAACAGCGAAAAGCAACAAGAACCAAAAAAGACAAAACTCACTTCCACTGCTGTAGGATACTTCATTTCGTGTCCGGGTCAATTCCCTCAGCAGGAACCAAAAAATAAACCAAAAAAAAAGCTTTTCTCTTTCTTTTCTCTTTTCCGTTAATTCTTCTCCAAGATAAATTGCGCAACGCCTGGAATCGATTTCTTATTGACCCGGATGCAAAATGTTTTTCTGGAAGAAGAAAAAAATCTTCAATTGTTATTAATACCGCGTTTTAAAATACTCACTCGACTGCAATTCCGACTCGATGGCCATCTTTTACTCTTTTTCCTTTTTCTATTTTTTATCATTTGATTCTAGCAACAAAAATAAAAAATAAACGGAATTGCTTTCAAGTCATTTGATCTTTTATTCTTTTTAATTTACGTATATTTGTTCATTTGTTTTGTATGCGTACATAAGAAAATGCGTTGTTAAAAGTCGTAGCCGAAACTCACTTTCATTGCAACTGCGCGTTGCTTTTGCAACCAAAAGAGCTCGCAAACGAATTCGTAATGCGTCAGCAATGCATAGGATTACAATCTACATTGTTTTTAATTATCTATATATTTGGTTGGTAACTAAGTCTCGCCGTTTTGTTTGGTAATTTTTTTGTTGTTGTAATTTTGAGATTTATATTTTGTTTCAGTTTTTGGGTATCTATTTTTATTTTCGGGAATTCTGTTTTGGGATCATTTTGGCATCTATTTTTTATTCGAATTATGTTAAGTAAAATTTTGTTTATTTTCAAGTTATTAAAATCGAAAGTCAAATTTTAAAAAATCTACATTTTCGATACATCTTTCTTTTTGCTTTTAATTTTTAGCTTTTTGATTTCTACCAACGAAGTATTGAACATCTCGTTGAACGCTTGGAGGAAGTTGTAAACAACAGGCGAGAATAACTTATTGATTAACCAGTTATTATATTTATACGATCTTTTAACTTAAAATAAAAGAAAACGGCGGAAACTTAGTTGCTAATCCAATATATAAATGTCAATGTTTGTTTCTGTGTTATAGAAATCGATATATTAACATTTTTTACATTCAAATAAGTTTCAATAAGGGTTACATTTTTCAAGGAATCAAACAACATTAAAACGTTTTCTTTCGATTTATTCTAGAGTCACTAGGGAAAGTATCGGTTAGGTCAATAAAATAACTGGAATATATTAGAACGTTAAGAAATAACATTTATTTGCCGTTTTATAACTGTATGTAATAAACGTAGTTCTTTTAGCAACAACGACGCCTTAACAGTTTTTTATTACTTGCCTTCATATAAATATTATGCTTTTGATTGCAAGTATTAGCTTTTTAAAGAACACTCAGCGCTAACACTTATTTACTTGACCTCACATCTCAAAATAAAGTATTATTTAAATACAATATTATATGTATATTATATATGACTATATTCGAACTTATTATAAAAGAATAAACTTTCCGACTAGCAATGTATATTTAGTCGTTATATGAATATCTATATGCTCGAGTACATTTGCATGAGAATACATTTACATATCCGACTATGTTTATATACAGCCTACGAACGATTTTTGAAAACATGCATTTGCTTTACTAGAGTAAGAATACTATTTTACTTTATATCTCTATCTATATGAAGTTAGGTATGTTTGTATGTTTATATATTCGTGTGTACAGGACTCACTC
Organism: Sepiola atlantica; assembly: GCA_963556195.1. Classification (NCBI taxonomy): domain Eukaryota; kingdom Metazoa; phylum Mollusca; class Cephalopoda; order Sepiida; family Sepiolidae; genus Sepiola; species Sepiola atlantica. Next base: position 106,768,418 of record OY744520.1, on the reverse strand, counting down.
TTAAACTAATTAACTGATCATTATAGATTTTGCAACACACTTTCTAGTCGTAATTAGTCCAAATGTGGGTTATGCTTAGTTTAATTTAGTTTCATGAAAGGCGGTTAAAAAGACGGCGGAAACGCTTTCATGAAAATTTAGATCCTCCAATTTATGTAGAATTTTAACAATAAGGCTTACAAATCAATTAATAGATATTCCCAAAATTTCAGTTGCTTTAAAGGGTTTTAGGAGGCATTATATGGGGACAAATTCCCATTTAACAAATCAAATATATAAGATTTGTATTACATTTGCTCTATAGTTATTTGACACCAATTAAGCATGATTCCATGAATTTCAATTTCTCCTAAAGACTCCTTAAGATTATTCATTAAATTTTTGACATTTTGTAGAATCAAAATCAGGCAATGTATTTTGTTCAAAATTAGAATATGGCTACTAGATATTAGACGTAGTATCATTATATTTCTATTTTAATCTTCCTAAGGGACATAAAAGTGGTTAAAAACTGTTCTGTTGGAGGAATTAATTTTACTCGTCCTGGGACGAGTAATCTTCTAGTTTTCAATATTTAAATAATCAATTCCTCCCCTATGATTACCCAACAAATAAAAACGAACACAGTTATCGTGACTGTAAAGGCTTGTAATAGAACATATTTTAAATGTTCCAAAGAGTTAAATTCTTAAGGTTAAAAGTTATCACAATTATCAAAACATAAGAGACATTCTAGACAGACTGATAGCATTAGAACACCGGAATGTATTCGACAATTACAGCACGTCGTTGGTAGTAATCCTAGAAGATCCATGAGGTCGATTCTAAAAGAACACTGTGTGTCAGAAGGAGCAATCTGAAATGTTGCCAACAAAGATATTGCTTAACCAAAGCTACTGGATTCCTAAATACATTTAAATATCTAATATAATTCTCATGATTACATGATCCTTACCTTTCCTACCTCAACAGATCTAAAAAAATACTACTATGTATAGAGCCTAGTTGATATATATTTTAATGACTTTCCTTCATAATACCAAATAATCAATAACTATAGTTAGAGTAATATGATGAATAGACTGATATGATCAATGCCCACCCGATCGTAGCACGAAGGAGATTCCTATCTTACATAAAATCCGTTGTAGATTTGAAAGAGACTTTAATGAATAGAATTACTAAACAAAATATTTATTCTCATTTTGAAAAACGTTTTACAGTAAAATGAAACTACATTTTTATCTGTTTCAGAAAAGTCAATTTGTGTTCGTATCAACCTGTCCGCAAATACGTTGTTCACCCCATATATCCTAATAGATTAATATATATCATACTACGTGTATATATCGCATTAGATTGACATATGGGGGTATGTGTATCTATTTGAGTACATTTATGTATCCGATCATATTTATATATCCGAATATATTTACACACTCCATTATATATATATATATATATATATATATATATATATATATATATATATATATCATTATTTTTTAATGATATATATATATATATATATATATATATATAATTAGTGTTTCATGCGTATCAGAAGAAAGAGTATTTCAGATATTGAAGCAAATTCTGATACGATAGGGGATGCTCAATATTAAAAAGGAGAGCATGAATATAGTTAAAAATATATATAAAGGATATAAATAAAAGTACGAACAAAAGTATTATACAAGTTTGAACATAGATTTGTTTATTTTATATGTTCATTGGACATGGTTCAAGCCCTTATACTCGAAACTCAAAAATAAATCAGGCGTCTAGAAAGGATCAAGGATACATATGCATACACAAGTTATCTGTAATATTTAATATAACATATATATGAATTTTATATAATTATAGTTAAATATAATTCAAGTTAAATATAATAATTGTTTGACACTATCGCTCTATTCACAGACATATATATATATATATATATATATATATATATATATATATATATATCCATCTTGAATAATGTACGTGCATTGAATCAATAAACAGTGGATATATATTTTGTGTACAAAACGTATTTGTGTCAAGCATTGATAATAAACAACGAACCAGAAAGACAACTTTAAATGAATCGACACGACACGTACCCACCCAAACTGTACAGAACCCACTAGGTCGTCTTATGAGACACTCATAACCCTTATTTATACTTTAATCAAGTTTTTCATTTCTTTTCGCATGTTTTATATTATCAGGGTTAAACTGTTTTGCTTAGCCAACAAGTACTTTCGATTCCAATAAGCACTATATTCGCGGTATTGGTCTAAAATAAAATGAAGATTTGTAACAGTGTAGTTACCGTTTAGTAGCTGTCTCACTTTTTACTGTATTGAAATAGTAATTATTTAATTCTCAGGAATTTATAATTTTATATTGCGTACATGATGTTTGAATACATTTTTTATCTATTGCTACGAAACGCATCCGTTTACAAAAACCAATCCTATTCATCTTTGGTGGTTTCGTTTCCAAGCCGAAGGCCTCGAATATGAGTAATCGTCCTATAAACTGCTTTGTATGTAAACTCATCAAGTAATATGTCTTTACATGTATTAATATATATATATATATATATATATATATATATATATAAAAATATATATATATATATATATATATATATATATATATATATATATATATATATATATATATATATTTACACTAGTAAAATACCCGTTCCAGGACGGGTACAGAGAATACAGGAAATAGATATGGAATTAGTTTTACATTTCAATGTTTTCTTCTTTCTTTGGAGGTAGGGTAAGTTTTCGGTGGAACCTCCCTAAGTGATGTAGTTCAAAAATGTTATTTGTATGTACTAACAAGTCACTGCTTATGAAGGCCCCCAGGGCTACTCGAGGACAAGGGTTAATGAGTGTCAGATGGACGGTTAGACAACCAGAACTTGCTAACATTGGACTAGTAGGTAGACGAATTTTTGTGTGAATGTTTTACAGGGGTGAGCAGACCCGAGCTCAGTCGAGCAGCTCCATGAAAATAACGATAGAGTAAAGAAAGACTAGCAACGTCTCTTTTGTTAGTAATTACGTTAATATCTTGTTGTCTAGAATACATATTCCATAATTCATGATGATAAGTTGAATAATTAAGAATTTTTACCAAGCACATACATATTATTGGCGTCCATGCGCGCACCGATCTTTTTCAAAATATATTACTTAATATCACGCAAACTTTGATGTAGATCAAATCTTTTCTGTTTAATTTTTTTTGTATAAAAATTATTTTAAAAATATTTTGAGGGTGGGTGCGGGTTCAGATGGGCAAACCTCCTAAATTCTAAGGTTTACAAAAAAATGTGCGCATGTTACTCACCAAGTTTATATATATATATATATATATATATATATATATATATATATAATTTATTTGAAAACTATATGTTACATATTTCAGAAAACTACCGCGGTTTCATCCAGATGGACTTAATTTTTACATTTAAAAAAATCTCTATGCCCAGTGGAAGTGTCGTCGTTCTGAATGAGGTGACCCCATGATGAGAAATGGCATTATATCGATAAAAACCGGTGCATCCCCGGAATGTCCCTTTTGAAAAAATGTATTGACTGGGAATTAATTGAGTTTTATTTATTATTTATAGTTTGTATTTTATTCTACTAAGTGTTTTATTTATTTATTCTCTTGGAGTTTGGTATTTTAATTTTTATTTATGGTGTTGTTTGTAGATCGTAGCAGATAACAGTGTCTTGGAAAGTGAAAATACAAAGGCGCGGTTGAATACGTCGTTTTAAGGTTGTAATATTGAAGTCTTTTTTTGATGGGGTTTAAATTTATGTATCGGATTCATTTTATTTACAGTTTTGTGTTTTAAAGGTTTTATTTGGTTTTGTGTTTTATGTACATATTTATAATTGGTTGTTTCGTATTTTAAAGGATCATCTTTAACGAAAATAAAGGGAGCTGGCGTTGTTGACGTATCCCTTTAAAAAGTACTGGGTTAGGGTTGAAATTATATATGGGTTTTAATCGTAGTTGAAGTAAATTCAAATTGATTTTATCATTTATGATGGGTGTTGTCTGTTTTACTGCTTCAAAAGTGTGTTTATATTTAAGGATGACTGAGTGGTATAATTTTTGATTAAGCTCTGGGTTGTATTCGTTAAATCATTTTCTTTCTTTATTTATTATTTTTTATTTTTTGTTTGTTTATACTTTTGCAGAATATTTATATAATATTATATATATATATATTATATATATATATATATATATATATATATATATATATATATATATATATATATATAGGGGAGTTGATTCATTGTTATGTAATGGCTGGAAGATATATTTTTTCAATGAATGGGTTCATCTAGGGATGTCTTATGTTTTAATTGTCCCTATCATATACATTCGTGTTGTGTTTCTATATTTAGTTAATTATGTTAGCTGTTACTAATAAACTTCATGAAACTATTATAGGTCTCTGTGAGGCGGGAGAGTTAGGTCTTAAACATCTAGAATTCCTTTAAATTATTTGGTATTTAATAGTTATATTTCTGGGTTTTTAAAGTAAAATGATTCATGTATTTACAATGTTAGAAAAGGGTAAAAGAGATGGGATATCTACTGATTAATGTTTGATTTGTAGTGGATGGGGTTGTGTTGTGTTGGGGTTGGTAGAGGTGATGTAGTTGTGGTTGTAGTGTGTGCAATATATCCGGGGGGTTATGATGCAAATAAAAAATAAGTATAACGTTGGAAGGGTCTTGGAGAGTGTGGTTATTTTATATGTTTTTATTTTTTTATTCTTTTATTTATTTATTTATTAAATTTGATGGGATTCATTGGTTTTTAGGGAGTGATTGGTGAGTTATGTACTATTATTGTTTTGAGCCAATTGGGCTAGTGGGATTTTCTTTTGTGTAACATTTCTGGAAGACTTCAGTTTTGGTATTCATACAATTTATAGAAGGGTTGTTGTTTGTTTGCAGAATCCTGAATTTTTCAGTGTACATAAAGGACATCTATTGGAGGCAGGACTGTAGGATTTTTGTTTGTCGGTGATCCTCCATTCTATTTTATAGGGAGTTTTGGACCTCTTGAGTTCCCATATAGTGTTTGCTAGGGTGGTGATGTGGTCTTTTTTGGGGTATCTAAAGGTGTTGTTGTGGGCGTAGTGTCTTTGTTTAAAGGTACCTTGAGTCATTCCGATATAGATTTACTTCTTTTTGATATCGACACCGGATGTGACTTTGGCTTCGTATACAATGGAACTTATTGTGCATCCTCCTCCTAAGGGGCAGTCCTCCCCTCTTTTGCATAAACAGCGGGGGTCGGAGGGATTGGTTGATGGTGTTCGTATAGAGGCTATAATCGATCCTACGGATGGAAAGCAAGAATAATTAGTTTTGATAGTGTTTCTGTTACAGTGTTTGTGGAGCTTATTTGATGGTGGTAAGTGTTTGCCTATTAATTTGAGAAACTATGCTATATTTAATACTGAGGGAATAAGTTAGAGTAAACCAAAAAATGTTTCTTTGTCTATTGTGTCTGTGTTGTCTAGTGAATTGAGTCGGTATGCAAGATATTTTTTCGCTAAAACCACTTTCGAGGAGAGCTTTGTTATAAGATGGGGCGACTTGCTGGAAAATCACGGGACTAGATAAAAGGAGGGAGATTCTCTTGCTAACGTTGGATACAAAGGGGGTTGCAAGGTTTGATCTTTACATACCTGAGTTGTTTGGTGGGGTTGTAGTATGGTCTAGTAGAATTGTTAGCTAGATCTACTGTGGTTAGGTTTGTATCGATGGTGATACTAAAACAGAGTTCCTTGAAGAATGCAGTTAATTGTTTTCTGACTCTGTCGAGTTCTTGTCCGTTATTGTTGCGGGATAAGCATAGACCGTCGTCTCGGTAGAAGCCGAACTATTGGTCGGATAATCTATTTTGTAGAGAGTGTAGGATGAAGATCCCAATCAGGTCGCATATCTCCGCACTGTTGTAGGCTCCCATGGGTGCATTAAACGGGTTCTGAGGGTCGGATTTGTTAACACATGTCTGATTGTTGTAGAAAATTAGGGAGTTTCTCGCATGGAGGTTTGAATTGATATCCACGGATGAAAATTCATCAATATAATTAATGATGAGGAATTAAGTCACTAAAAAAAGTACAAAGTGGAATTTGAATTTAGTTTTGGCAGCCTCGTAACCTTTTGTCCGTTAGTCTTCACATTCAGTGAGCGATTTTTCTGGCAAAGAGGGAACAATTGCTGTTTTATGGGTCGAAATCTATCTATCTAACCCTTATCATTGGTTATGATTTGACGTTGAAAGAGGTTTTTCATCGCTCCTTACATCAAGTGGCTTCATGCCTTGTCTGGAGCGGCTCCCATAACAAAATTATAGAACCCAAAATATTTGTTTTCTTATTAATAAACATGGGATCTTACACTATATGAGTATTTTAATCAATAATAATAATAATAATGATAATAATAATGATAATAATAATAATAATAATAATAATAATAATAATAATAATAATAATAATAATAAATTTATTCTTTAGATGTGGATTACTGATTGATACATACTTATTATCATGATTATTATTCTATTTAGATCACCATGCTATTTCTCGAACTTACATTACTAGCGAATATATTCTCTCTCTGGTCGCATATGTTTGCTAGGCTTGGAGGATTATATAGTTGTGAAAGAACTTCATACAATACGTAGTTAAAGCAAAATAAATTGTTTGGGACTATAAAATAATTTCTAATGCTGTTGTTAATGTTTACCCATTCATTTATTAATGTTTTATCATCGCTTATGTTTAGATTCATGTTTTGAAAAATGACGCAAGTCATTAATCTATGACGTCACGCCAAAGCTATAATTATTTAGTTATAGAACTGTTTTAAACTATATTAATAAAAAGTCTAAATAGGTCAGTTGGTAGAACATCAGACTTTAGATCTAAATGTTTCGGTTGGCATCAGCTTTCCTCGTTGAGAATGTATTATTTACTATTAATGCAATATTTTCTATTCCTGGAAGTAGTTAATATTTATAATGTTTCGAAATGAGACACATTTATTGCGTTTAAAAACATTGTGTCTGACGAACATAATTTCTTTTTATATAAGATTGAATTCATAGAATGTATTGAATTGTCTCCCTTTGACTGTAACATTTTGTCAAAATGAACCGACAATTATAAATAAATAAATAAATAAATAAATAAATAAATAAGTGTAACTAACTTTCAACCCTCGAGAACTTTTCCAAACGTAGGTGATTTAATTTATAATATAAATGAGTACAATGTATCGCCCTGTATCACCGAGTATAGATTTTTTTTCATAATTCAAATGTTTTTTAATGGTATCATTCCCTGATCTATAAAAATATAATTATCATCGACTGGTTGTGTACACTTCTTTCTATACCCCCTAATGTGTATTTATGATTTACACTTCTAAAATATAGTAGATATAGTTGGGGCGGTTTAGTTCGAAATTTCAAAAGGATTGTGCATTTTGTGATACAAGCATCAAATTTGGCTCAAATGTACATTGATATATGACGAACATTTTCAGATATTGAGCCACTATGAATTTTCTTTTCATGTCCGCCATATTGGAATTAAAAATGGCCGCCATTTGAAATCTACATTTTCGATTATCTTTGGGTCTACTGCTGCTATTGACTCGATTCTGGTGTCTAAATGTATGTTTTAGGGGGCAAGAAATATAATGGTAACATCTGCATCGCATATTATGTACCAATGAGCCGCTATATTGGACTTAAAAATTGCCGTTGTATGAAACCTACATTTTCAGTTATATTTGGATCTAAGGCTGCTATTGACTCGATTCTGGTGTCTAAATGCATGTTTTGGGAGGAAAGTAATTCGATGGTTACAATCTGCATTGTGTATAGTTATAAATTAGCCAAGATATTCGACTTCAAAATGGCAACCACTTGAATTCTACATGTGCGATTACCTCTCGGGCAAATATTAATATAGTACATGACAAATAAAATATCTATTTTTTCAAAATAACAGACTTTATTACAGTACTCCACATAATTCATGAGAGATACATATTCATCATCATGTATTTTTGACAAAACGACATTTTACTGATTAGCTTCTGTGTTGTTCTAGGTTTGATATGGCACCTTTCATAAGAAATTTGGTTGATTAGTCTTCTGCATTCCTTCAATCAATATCACAAAATGATCAATTCGGGGTTACGTCTGAATATCTACTAAAATGTGAACATTAAGACAAAACAACTCAAACTTCTCAAAAGTAACTTACCTGTATAACTCTAAATAAAAATATCAACTACTAATTTCGAGTTTTATACTTTTAATACACATCTTAAGTCATTAAATATCTAAGTAAAAAATCTGACATGCTATGGTGTAATATATAATGTTGTATGTTCCCTGACATTCTACAATGGTCTGGTATTTGAGGCTAGGTATACATCATACTGAAGATGTGTGTAAATAAACAGTGTCATGTTTACCAGTTCAGCATTGCCACAAGTAAATTAATGTTGTAGACTCATTTTCATGTGCAGTCCCCTTCACACACACAGAGCTGTGCACTGAAGGGCAGCCTTCTTGCACTTGCAGCGTTTCACACACCTTTCTTGCAAGACACCAGTGTGAGCTGGCTCAGGTAGTCTGGTCCACTATGGTGTGTATTGTCCTCCAGTCATTGACTAACCCCAGTGTGTTGGTGGTAGAAGTTCTGGTGCTGGCAGAAGTATCTGATCCCACACATGTCCACCTTGATATACTGCCCTCTTGACATGTTTCTCTAAAGCTGCCTTCGTTGGAGGGATCAGCTGCACATTGTTCTTCCTTGCGAAGAGTTTCCCCCCGGCTTTGTCAATGTTCGTGCATTTGCTGGTTCAATCATACAACAGTATCACGAACCTCTCGATGATGCATTTTGCATCATTTGATATGTCACTTGGTGCCGAAAGACAGCTGCATTAGCGCCTCAGTTAACTCTGGCAGTACTGTCCAGACTGCCCATGCGGTTTTCTTGTCATGTCTAGCAAAGCTTGACACAGTATCGCATCCAGTTATAGCGTGGAACATTGGCAGTGCACAAGCATTCTCTAGTTCCAGTCAGCTGCTATTTCATGTGCTGTTAGGTATCGAAAACTTGGTCCTCTTTTGAAGGGTAGCCAGAGTTTGTCTTTTGCTTGCAATTCTTGTACCACAGACACAGCCAGCACCATAATATCGGTGTCTGCAGTTCGAATGAATATTGAATGGTGTCCGTGATTAGCTACCTAAGATGCATGCAGCAACGTCCGACTGTCAGCCTCTTCATGGTTGCATGGGTCGAGTGAAGTTAGATCTGGTATTAGTGGCTTGCTGAGCACTGCCTCACCATCAGTAATGAGTTGATTGTCCTCCTGGTCAAACCATTCAACGAGAGCTGTTGAGAGAAACTTAAACAGCCGGTATTGTTGCTGTCCACTCGTAGGAAGTGAGGTCTCTTGTGCAACACTGTGCCTGACACAGGTGAACGATATGGTGCCACGAGTTCGCTTGTGTTTGACACTGTTGAACTTCAGTATCTGGGCTGCGGTAATTGCTGCAGGGTGAGTATTTTCCATCTGGTCCTTGATGCTAGGCACTCGAGAATCATGCTGACCAGTGCAAGCAGCAGCGGTTCGGCATATTCTTCTTGACATCCTGCAGGGAATCCTGTGAACGGCTTGGTTACTCCAAACATATGAAGGCGAACAATGTGTGCAGCACGTGCAAGATAGACTGCATCACTATCACTGTCCAGTTCGCAGGCTTTGTCAAGAGCAGCACCATGATCTCTTTCAAATACCATACATATGTCTCTCCCCTTGGTGTGTGCTCGCATGTCAAGAAAATGATATAGAAGTTTTTGTTTCAGTTGTTTGAAGCGGACTCTCGTATCGAGCTTCAATCCAAGCTGTTCCATTCTCGACTGATATAGGGGGAGAAGATCGGCCAATCTAAATACTGGTGCTGTTTTATCTTGTCTTGTTTCTTCAATGTATAGGACGAGTTTATCAAAGACTACTGCCAACATTGCTCTCTCTTGGTCGGAGTCCTGTGGTCCTGTTGATTAGACCTATTTCGCGCGGTTGTGAAATCCTATCGAGCACTGCAGGTGATACTGGGCGTCCAACACAACCATGCCCCCATCACTGAGACGGCCAAGCAATTCCGTATCACCAAGAATATTTGCACAGGCACAGACCTGTCTGTCAATTTCGAATGTTGCAGCTTTCCGAAGACTATTAGTCCCCGCAGGTTGTCCAAAGAAGGAACAAGTTTCTGGAACCTCGAACATGAATGCGCCCTGGTGCGTTTGCATAAAGATTGTTCCCCATCGCTCTCACCTTCTTTCTGGAGTGCTCTCTTCTGTGCTCTCTGTAGTTTGGTGTTGTTGTACTGGAGCTTGCACGTATGGTGATATTATGCGCCGTGTGCAACCATGGCAGCTTCAATGCCATGACCATCATCAAGTCTTTCCAATTGGAGTGATCCTGGAAGCACTCCAAGTTCATTGAATTTGATCAAGTTCTCTGCGAGTGAACTGTATCCACTACCAATGTCTTTTCTTTAGATTGTTCAGGTTTGGTCAATGTCTCCATCTTGTTCTCTTAGCATATGATGCATAACCTCAAGTCAGTTGTGGTAAGGTGTTGTGATGTTGATGAAGTTCGCTTAGCATGAGCTAGTGTGAACCTCTTGGACATGGTGATCGAACTAGCACCGTCAGTCTACAGGCATGCATACATCACAGTGCACCTGAAAAGACACAATGTAGCATTTCTGTAATCATAAATGCCATGAAAACTGCTACTACAACTACACTCTTAAAAATTCCGTGACATACCCGGAAAAGGATCAGTTTAGGGAAAACTCCATTCTGGATAAAAATGACTCGGAATAGAGTTAACTTTTACACAGGAAAAGTCAGATCTGACTCAGAAACGGTCATATTTATTATACCTTATTCTGTGTCATTTTTAACCGAAATGAAGTTTGGCCCCAACTGATCCCTTTCCGGGTCATTCAATATGGCACAAAAATTAATAAAGATGCGCAATGCAGCTTGTAACCATTGGATGCCTTGCCCCCAATCATACATGTAGACACAATAATCAAGTCCATAGCGCTATTAAACCGAAAAATAATTGCAAATGTAGATTTAAATAGCGGCCATTTTGAGATCCAACATGGCGGCTCATTGCTAAAAGATACACAATGCAGATTGTTATTATTTGATTCATTGCCCCCAAAACATACAATTAGACACCAGAATCGAGTCAAAAGCAGCATTAGACCCACTGATAATAGAAAATGAAGATTTCAAATGGCGGCTATTTTGAAATCCAATATGGCGGCTACATGGTAAAAAATATGAAATGCATATTGTTACCATTGGATTTTTTGCCCCCAAGAACCATACATTTAGGCACCAGCATAGACTCAATAGCAATTTTAAATCCACAAATAAGCGTAATTGTAAATTTAAAATGGCGGCCATTTTGAATTCCAATATGGCGGATATGACGAGAGAATACCGAGTGGCTCAATATCTAAAAATGTTCGCCATATGTCAATGCATAGTTGTGCCAAATTTGGTGCTTGTATTACAAAATACACAATAGGTTAGCTATGCTGTCCTATTAATACTATACTTACAGTGTTCCTTAGATAACTTTAAACATAATTAATCAACAAACACATAGGTGACTTGACGGTTTAGAACTGAATTATCTTATTTTCCTTTTTATTCTGAACCTGTATTTCGAAGTTCCTTGTTAATTCATTTCATTCTCTCTTCCTAATCGGTTTTATTAAGAATGGGTAATTTGGAACTAATCGACAGTTTCTCTTGACTAAAATAATGTTTTATAATTATTTCTGGTATATTCATATTTTTATAGTGATAAACTTGATTTTTTATTAAAATCTTTAATATGCAGATAAAAAGAATTCTTTTATCGATGTACAATATTACAAATATATAATTTTTATAATGAATGAAGCTAAATCTCTGAAATATGTGTATACATATAGAACATGTTGAATATTTATTTCCGAAACTAGATTTGAATATTTTAAATTCTACTTAATATCTTTTGAATATTTTGAATCATACTCTATTATTATATAAAAACGCTAATTGCTATAACCGATTAATTAGTGAGCTTAAGTTTAAAGCAGTATTGAAAAATATCATAAGTATGAAATAATATCTACATTATTTACGAAAATAATATATGAATGACTATTACCATTACACTTCATGCCTTGTTTTAGTTTACCAACGAGAATATTCTTAATATATATATATATATATATATATATATATATATATATTGATTTTAATAATAATGGCGAGTTAGCCATAATTAGCAAGGACGGAGAGGCTTATAATACTAAAGCAAGAAATAAATTATTCCTTTAGTAAAACGGTTAAAAAATTAAAAAAGTTAGAATGGAGAAAAAAAATGTGGTGGTGAAATCGAGACGTCTTTCGAGTCGACACATTTTCAAGATCTCACGTCGACTATAATAAAATGTTTGAAAAGCGAATAAAATCATGGATTATCGAATGTAACCAGTGTATATAGAAAGCCCACATTCTCAGGCCAATATATAAGCTGGGACTCATTCTTCCCGAAAATCAGGAAAATGAATCTGATGAAAACATTAGTGCATCGAGCGTTGGTGATCTGCTCTAATCCCAAATTAGATGCAGAACTTAGCAAAATAACTGAAATCCTATCTTCCAATGGTTATCCATTAAACACCATTGAAAGATGCATAAAGTACAAAATTGCCACATTTAATAGAGAAAAATATTTCGGCCCCCAAAAGTGCCCTGTTTATGTGAAATTACCATGGATTGGCACCGCTAGCCAGGAACTTTCGCATAAAATTGTTTTAGCCGTGTCTCGTTGCTTTTTTGCGACTAATGTGAGAACGGTGTTTGGGATCCGCAGTGCTTTCCCTTCTTTTCGCAAGGATGGTATCCCCACCATTCAATATAATTCAGTTGTTTACCATTTTCGTGGCCAGTGTGAGCCTGATTACGTGGGGCGTGCCATTCAACGATTAGAGGTCAGAGTTTCCCAACACAACCCCCTCTCGATACGTAGGCACAGACAGTGGCCGACATCCGGGCGTTTACAAGCTCATGAGTCGGCCATTGGCGACCAGTTATTGGAGTGACATTTATGCACTGAGGGATATACGGATGAGGCATTTACTGTCTTGCACAGGGCTCGCTCGAAAAATCACCTTAAGGTGTATATGTAAACATATAGGTAAAATATGGAAAAGCCAAAAACTAATATAACAATGTCTAAACATCATTTATTGGAATTTTCGTAATATATAGATTATTATCGGATATTATTAGTTGCAAATGGAGATCTAATTGAATACGGAAAAAAAAACAATGTACGGTTCCAAGCTGTATATGTGTAGGTATTACCTATATCTAGAGTCCTAAAATATTAATATTGCTTAAATGTTATTAAATTCGACATAGAGATGGGGAAGGTTAATAAGGAGGTATGAAACCGTAAAAAGATTATATTGAACCAATTGTTATGCATACATGTGGTAAGGACTTCATCTCTTTTATTTAGTAATACACCTACATGTTTAATTATGGATACTGCTTCATCTAGCCAATGCCTACATCATCTGCCCAAAGGACTTGTAAACACTAATCTATTTAATTATTCTCCAACTAAGGTTATATCTAATGTTTTAATCCTTCAAATGCTAGATGTGGGTGGCCAAATATGTGATTATTGATGGAGATGGATTATTAAAAGTATATTTAAGTCTTGCGAATCTTTGCTTAAAAAATACAGCCGTAGAACCTACGTATATTGTCTCCGTGTTAGAAGAGCCTATTAAAGTTCGCCTATTACTATTACTTATCTCGTTTCTAATACTGTTATTGTTACTTCTATCGACTGTGTGTTTATACTTTGTTAAACAATATGTGTAAATAACGCTTTTATACTTGCATGAACAATTTAACAGGCAGTAATTACTACTCGAAGAATTTGATTCAGAGGCTTGGGGTAACAACGTTATTACTTTTGGGGGCTTTATTTATTTTACTGTATTACAACCTATTATACGTTGCTCTACGTTAGGTAACATAGAGAAAGAGATTCTGGTTATATTACTATTAAAAAGTATATTATATTTTATTGGGCTTTACGTTCGTCCTCTATAATGTGAATAAAACTTTTGGGATATAAGTTTAGACGCTTTTGCCAAACAGCAGATTAAAGTATACTGCCGTTTGACCTATATTCTTACTAATGTTAACTTGCGAGTTTTCCCTTTCATGCCAGAGACTGGTGGTTAGATAATTACCTTTTATTCATACTAATGATTGTATTTGCTTTTTATCGTACATACGGTGCATGTTTTTATAAACACAGTTTTAACAAGACCTGTGTAATGAATAATTACGAGTAACTTTCCTTACTCTGACTTATCTCCCCTTTGGAGAACTCTCCTGCTTCTACTAACTACTATAAATAGTAGCACTAATACTGTACCGACATTGTGTGCTGAATAAAGCTTTCCCAAGTTATGTCTGTTCTCGTTAGTCATTACAATTTATTCAGCACACAATCAACATGGAACAATTAATGCGCCCACAACGGTTCGACGTGGACCCTGACACTTCTAACTCTGAACAACGTTGGACTCATTGGAGAGCGAGATTTGAAAACTTTTTGCAAACGTTGCATCCACTACGACCGATAAACAAATTCAGACTACTAACTAACTATGTATCTCACATGATACACGAAATTATTATGGACTGCAGCACTTATGAAAGGCTATAGAAACATTACACACCACATACCGTAAGCAAAGGATCTATGTCACCAGACCCAGAACGATTGAAGCCGCTGCTAAAACTGCCAATACCTAATAATATGCGTGCCCTAAAACGAGCCCTTGGTATGTTTGCACATTACTCACAGTGGATTGCTTCTTTTTCAAGCAAAATTCACCCATTG
This sequence comes from Sepiola atlantica, assembly GCA_963556195.1. Taxonomy (NCBI): domain Eukaryota; kingdom Metazoa; phylum Mollusca; class Cephalopoda; order Sepiida; family Sepiolidae; genus Sepiola; species Sepiola atlantica. Next base: position 106,753,314 of record OY744520.1, on the reverse strand, counting down.
GTACAAACGGACACTTTCCCTCTCTCGCACATAGCAATGGAGGCCTTTAAGAATATTAAAAAGGATATAGCCAATGCAGCAATTACGGCTATAGACCCCACTATTCCTCTGGTGGTGGAGACAGATGCATCTGATTATGCAATTGCTTCCTCTCTAAGACAATCCGGGCGTCCGGTCGCTTTTTTCAAAGACCTTGTCGCGTTCAGAACAGCGACACTCAGCAATCGAAAAAGAGGCTTATGCTATAGTGGAAGCACCCAGAAAGTGGAGACACTATTTGATCGGACGACATTTTAGACTGATTACTGATCAAAAATCCGTCGCATTTATCTTTAACACCAGGACAACAAGCAAAATCAAAAATGATACAATAGCGAGGTGGAAAATAGAACTCTCCTGTTTTTCTTTTGATGCAATCTACCGACCCGGTAAAGAGAATGCTGCGATTGACGCACTATCGAGAGTATGTAGCTCGATACCGAACACGGATGAGCTTCGGACCTTACACAATGAACTGTGCCACCTAGGAATAACACGAATGACACACGTTGTACGAACCAGAAATCTACCATATTCTTCGGATGACGTAAAGAAAATGATAAAATCGTGTACAATATGTGCTGAACATAAACCACAATTCTTCAGGCCAAAAACCGGGACACTGATAAAAGCGACACAACCGTTCAAGAGAATAAACATCGATTTTAAGGGTCCACTACCATCTAATAATGGGAATCGTTACATTCTAACCGTCATCGACGAATATTCACGATTCCCATTCGCATTTCCTTGTCCAGACATATCAGCGAAATCGGTGATACGGTGCTTGTGCTCTTTATTTGCCATTTTCGGTGTTCCAGCCTACATCCATTCAGATCGTGGAGCTTCTTTTATGTCTGAACAACTCAAACAATTTCTTCACGAACGAGGAGTAGCCACAAGCCAGACGACGCCGTACCACCCTCAGAGAAACGCCCAATGTGAGCGCTATAACGGTATAATATGGAAAAGCATACAACTAGCGGACGCAAACCGCAAATGCCCAATTACCCACTGGGAAGATCTTCTCCCAGAATCTCTGTACGCCATTAGAACGCTTTTATGTACAGCCACAAATGCCACGCCTCACGAGAGGTTTCTTCCATTCCAACAAAGAAGCCCGGCGGGAACTTCGCTTCCATCATGGCTCTCGAAACCTGGAACGGTTCTTCTGAGACGTTTCGTCCGTCATAGTAAGAATGACCCATTAACGAACCAAGTAGAACTGATTGAGGCGAATCCACATTATGCATTAATACGACATTCTGATGGAAAAGAATCGACTGTTTCCCTTAGAGACCTTGCACCTGAAGGGGATATACCTACACTCAATATAACCCCCGGGGAGACGTCTACATCTCAAGACCCTTCCACCTTGGCTGAAGGTCAAGCTGCACCATATGACTCATCTACGGACTCAGTACAACTATCAGATACGGAGTCCATAACATCTGTAGAAAGCCAAGGTGCTCAGAACGAGCTAGAGGTGAACGATCATCCACTTGCTCCAAAACGAGCTAATCCCCGAACCGATTCAGACCCCTGTTTTCAGAATCACAACCACCCGCACCCAGAAGGAGACGGATTTATACTCACTCGGAGAGTGAAAATCGACCCCTGCGTATTGTCAGACTCAGAAACCCAGAGCCCTAATTCTACTCCCGATACCACACTACCGAGGCGTTCCAACAGAACCAGCAAAAAGCCCGGTCGATGGAACGACTTTATTCCCTTATGATTGAAATAGAAAAGGGGGTCAATGTAATGCATAATTACGAGTAACTTTCCTTACTCTGACTTATCTCCCCGTTGGAGAACTCTCCTGCTTCTACTAACCACTATAAATAGTAGCACTAATACTGTACCGACATTGTGTGCTGAATAAAGCTTTCCCAAGTTACGTCTGTTCTCGTTAGTCATTACAACCTGGTAGCCGTTTCTTTAAAAATTTTAAATTTTTCTTTTAGAATTGTTGATTGGTTGTAATATTGTTCTAAAACTCTTTAGTACTTCTTTATTTATTCGTGTATGTGTGCGTAATTGTGTCTATATATGTGCTGTTTTCCCCATTTATTCCTGCAAATCATGTGTTCTTTTTTAAATTATGTGAAAATATTGTTGGTTTATAACTGTGATGAACTTTGGATTTGTGCTGATGGAGACTTGTCTAAACAACGAATGTACGCATGAACTATTGTTAATGTTGAATATTTGGAACTGATATACTCAAAATGATTATGTCATAATTTTTGTTTACTTTTAAATTCTCATATAATAGCTCCGCTTTGACCCATAGTCTTATCCATAGAGCTGATTTTTATACCTGTAGTGTATCTGATGTTTTGATTTCACTTTAATTGCATGTAGCTTAAAGGTGTCACTTTTTCTTGGTTTATTTGTAATATTACTAACGTTGAAGCATTTTAGTTTACATCATATTATATATATATATATATATATATATATATATATATATATATATATATATATATATATATATATTGTTTCCAGTCGTCTTGTACTATACTTGTCATTGGAATCAAGCAATGCCGACTCAGGGGAGCGGTTGTTGGAGATTGCGCAACCCTTGCAATTTCAAATTCATGCGTGGGCAGCCCCTGGTGGGGCACTCATACGTCGAAATATCGACGGGAGAGTCCATCATATATATATATATATACAGTGTAACCCGGATATAAGAGCACCGGATATAAGAGAACCCCGAATATAAGAGACATTGTCTCTGGTCCCAAATTACAGCCTGTGTTAATATCTATAAATTATACTTGGATATAAGAGACCCGGATATAAGAGAAACCCGGCTATAAGATAGTTCTTCTCCGGTCCCGTCCTCCCCAATATAAGAGAGTTCGTTTTGAGTGACAATGTGATGTCGTAAATCAGTTAAAAGACGTTGCTAAATTTTCTCACCTCATTGGTGAGTCTTTCTATGACCATCACTATAGCCATATCCGTAAAATACTCGTAAAAAAGGTTTCTTTTTTGTTGTTGTTAGAAGGCGAACCCGGATATAAGAGACTTATTCTCAGGTCCCGACAGCTCTCTTATATCCGGGTTTAACAAATAGATTTGTGTACAATAAAAAATTACTGCCTTTTTTAAGAAAAATAAATTTTTACTGAATTATTTGTAAAAACTGATTGAAAAGTATTTTTTATGTCTATAACTGTTAAATAAACTAGTGTTCTGTGCGTAAAAAGCGTTATATGTGATGTCTTATACTTACATAAACAAAATAGACACTACCCGGATATAAGAGGAACCCGGATATAAGAGACTTATTCTCCGGTCCCGACAGCTCTCTTATATCCGGGTTACACTGTATATATATTGCCTCGTATTTCAGGCGTATATATAATTCAGACAGTGAAAACGGGACTGATTGCAAAAAGATTCGGTTAATGTTAAGGAAATTAAGCACAGAAAAACATACGAAATTTGTAAATCACATTTTACCTAAAAAAAGCAACGAGCTAAAATTTTGTAAAGCGATACAATTGTTGACGAAATTATTTAGTCGAAAAACATCTGTCTTCCACAAGAAGTTGAAGTATTTTAATCTTACAAGAAAGAATAATGAGGACTATACGAATTTGCGATCATAGTAAATAAGTACGCTGCTGACTTTATGTTATCCGAATTAAGTAGTAATAACTTTAAATGTCTCATATTTTCGCATGTATTGGTGTCGAACATAGACTCTAAGATAAGAGAGAGAGAGAGAGAGAGAGTTCTTAGAAAACTGAAAAATTAGGCAGATCTAACACGCCAGCAAAGAGCCGAAGACTGCCAACGGTTTATTAGCATGCGTCAGGATTCGAAGGATATTGAACAATCTGAACAATCAGAAGAATCGCAACAAGAAAAAATGACTTGAACACTTAAATTTGATAGCAAAAAGAGAAGTATTATGTCCCCTAAACAGTGCTTCAGTTCCGGACTGATGCATTCGTACATTGATTTTCCCTATAAAACTAAGAAATGCTTTAAATGCAATCACATAGGGAATAAAAGTACGCATTGCAGAACAGAAAATAAAACAAGAAAAAGTTTTATCAGAATCAGCAAATGCGACGTAATTGAAAACGTTTAGAAAATTGCTCAAGTTAAAATATAAAATAGGAACTCAGGGTCGGATGTATCAATTATTAATTTTCACACATGAAAGCAAGCCAACCTTATTGAGGATTGACAAAGTTGCAAAAAGCATACCCAAAGGGCAAATCAAATTCAAAGGCGAACTGGTACGCGAGATATTTACTATGTGATGGAGCAATTGAAAGTCTGGCATTTACCGATAATTTCTTTTTGCTAAAATGTGAGAATCAAAAAACATCAAGAAGTGTTTTGACAAACTGTTACTGACTTATCAGTATTTGAAATGAAAACTAAATGAAAAAAAATACGTTTTTAAATCAGAGAAACGTTCTTTTTCGAATGTTTGAATATAACAAGTCATTTTGGGAAATCGGGATTGTAGATCATAGAATTGGGAATACGCTTAATGTGGTAAAAGGATCAAAGTTTACTCAGTAGAGACATGTACACCAAATCAGAAAAAGATATTCCGATACTTTCTTCTGTAGTGTGGTACACTACTGAAGAATGAATGGACGTCGTGTTTGACACGATGGAGTCACCAGTCTCACAATTATGTTCTCAAAGTTGAACATCGAAAATGGAAACAGACAAAAAAACAACTTTATGGAATTCAACACCTACAGAAAAAGGTATTACGAAACAAATGTTTAAAAGGGAAGTGTTATGATGTAAGCTGATCTACCTGTTTCAGGAATAAATGGACCTTCCTAGACAAAATAAATGCAGTTACATGTAAACATCATGGCAGCAATCAGTGGCAGTTATGGCCCAAAACTCACGACACGTACTTATGTAATATACATGTTAATACACTTTGGTTAATTATACGACTGTGTTATCTTAGTTATTACCGGCCTATAAGGCCACAACAATATGATGTCAAGTTTTTTAGACTTATATACTTATAGAGATATTAGTGACATAGATGTTATCGTTGTTAGTACATTTGGCTAATATACCATTTCTTCTTGGGGCCATGTTTTTAAGTCCTCAGTCTTGATGCTCATACAGATTATGGGAGAGTTATTAATTGTCTGTAGTATCTTTAATATGTCAGTGGTGCATATTGCGGAATTCCTATAAGGCTTTAGTTTATCGATGCTCCTCCATTTACTTTCATAGTGGGTGCTGGATTCGTTGAGCGCCCACATAGTTGTTACTATGGAGGTGATATCTTTTTACGTTTTCAAATTCTCCATGAATTTAAAATTGATTACATTCATTTCAAATATGAATAAGCGTTGGGTTTTTTAAAATGTTAAACCGAAAATAAAACAAACCATTAATTATTTTAGAGGATATATCTATGCAGTGACCGGACAACGGCTAGGCTCAGATTAGCACAGCAAAAAAAAACTTGTCCCGGGCGTTTTAATACTGTGTACTCTGATGCGTCATATAGACGTTTAGCACATAGGTAGGAAAAGGGATTTGAACATCTAAAAATGTTTGATAAGGGACCAAACGTAAGTGAATTCTAGAATATTTACTTTGTTTATCATAATCAAATTAGACTTGGGAAGTCGATGCTAAATCTGGAAATTGTATTCCTAACATGTGGCCCAATCTTCTCATAAATAAATACATTGTGTTTATTTCATTTTTTATTGCCAAGAAAAAAGATGAAAAGAATCGTTTATAGAATCGGAAATAAGGCTAAAATTCTTCCGATAGCCCCAAAAGTTCCGATTTTTCCGATTTCCGCACTCCGGGAAGAACTCAAAGCCTGAGATTCTGAGAAAGATTCAGACCCTGAGGTTCGCGAAGAAGTCAGAGCCTGATTTTCGGGAAGAAGTCAGAGCCTGCGGTTAGGGTAGAATTAGAGCCGGAGGTTCAGGAAGGAGTCAGAGTCTGGAGTTTAACACTGATGGTATGTTACGGAGTTCGAGTTGCATGTTATGGTACGGAGCCTAGGTGTCATGGTATGGGAAGCAGTCCGAGTAGAATGGTATTAGAAGGAGTCCGAGTAGAATCGTATGGGAAGGAGTCCCCATTGTAAGCACTAATATTTATATTCATATAAAAAAACGTCTCAATCGGTGAATTGAAAGAAAAAAATTATGCTTCCCCATTGTTAGCACTAATATTTATATTTATCTAAAATCATTTATTAATTGGTTAATATAAAGGGTCCTGATCGACTTATGTTATTTCATCTAACAAACACAGACGTGAAAGAAGTAAATAGACACCATTATTATCATTAATAATGAAGACTTCAAGCAGATGGTCCTGATCGACATTGGTTATTTCAGCTAACATACACATACGGTAAAGAAGTAAATAGACACCCTTATTATCATTAACAATGAAGACTGCTGTCAGAGAGTTCTGACTGACCTAGGTTATTTCATCTAACATACACAGACATTAAAGAATAAAACAGATACCCTTATTATCATTACTAATTAAGACTGCTGTCAGAGGGTCCTGATCGACCTAGGTTATTTCATCTAACATACACAGATATGAAAGAAGTAAACGGGCACCCTTATTATCATTAATAATGAATACAAATATGGTATTTATAATAGAAATGTGTTACATTTTCCTCCGGTAAATGGGGAGAGGTGGTGCAGATGGTAGGGGAGGCGGGAGATAGTGTAGCCGGGCTTAGTTGACGACCAGGTATGTGACAGCTTTTGCTCCTGGCAACGGTGAGAAGGGGTGAACCTGAGGAGGGCGACTCGAACGAGACAGCGTTGGCTAGTGGCAACGGGAGAGGGCGGCAATGGGGAGAGCGTGGGCGGTGAAAAAGCGCGACTGGAAGAAGAGTGATTCCCGGGCAACGCCGGGTAGTTCTGCTCGTATATATATAAATCTTAATCAGGTTATTTAAAAAAACGTTTTGCATAAACATTCTCTGGCTGTCACAGAGATTTTCATGCTGTGAGCCAATCTTCACATCGACTGTATCTGACGTATCTCGGTGGGATACTAATAATAGTATGATTGATATCATTTCCCCTTCTTTCTCCCTCTCTATTCCCCTCTCTCTTAATATTATATATATATATATATATATATATATATATATATATATATATATATATGTATGTATATATATATATATGAATATACTTGTTTCTCTATATATTAATATGGAAACAGTTATCTGTGTATATATGTAAGTATATACATATATCGTTACATATATACCTCCTCACTATATATATATATATATATATATATATATATATATATATACAAAAATCATTATATATACTTTTTGTCATATATATATATCATTATATACAACATTTGTCATCTCTCTATATATATCATTGTATATACATCCTTTATAATATATATATATATATATATATATATATATATATTATATATATATATATATATAGTCATCCACATACATACTGTTTCGCTGTATCACAACACTTAAGTGCGGTTAGACAAGCCAGTGCCTCAAGCTGGGATTGGAACTCAACCGTCGATCTGACAGCTGGCGCCTCTACCCCTACGCTATCATACGACACTGACTAAATGTAAGTGATATCTCAATGTAAACATTGTCAAGTGCCGGTAGCTTAAATTAGTTTTACCAGATCAGCTATTAAAGCCAATGACAGTTGGCTATATCCTTACAAATAAGCTCTACCCAAGAAAGGGAACTTGAGATAGCCATCCACATACAGACTGTTTCGCTGTATCACAGCTCTTTGGTGCGGCTAACCAGCCAGTGCCTAAAGCCGGGATTAAAACTAAACCGTTGAGCTAACAGTCAGCGTAATAATGGAGATTATGTATCTGTCTGTCTGAAGCCGTAACTATATTATTAGTTTTGATACCTCTCTATTTATATCTACTTATCAGCTCCTATATATACCCACTCCAAAGCTTCCCCAAACATGACACGTCTTTCTAATTTACACAATTAATTTGTTTGGAAGCTTCTAAGAAATGAATGTTGGCAAATATAAACTCATGATTGTTTTTTCAGATTTCCATTTGTATATAAAATATTTTCCTCGATGATAATCTTGATAAAAATTATAAAAAGAATTAATTAAATACATTGATTTGTTAATCTATATAATTGAGTTACGTAATTAAATTAGATTGCAATGGAATACGATAGAATAGACTGCGGCCATTCTAACATTTGGTTACTCGCCCTCTGATTATTTGAACGCACAGAAAGTTCTATTTCAAGAAAGAGAGAGAAAGAGAACGAGGGGGGGGGCAGAGAGAAAGAAAAAAAGAGAGATAAAGAGAGAGAAGAGAAAGGGAGAGATTGACACAAAACAGGGGCGCGTTATTTGATTAATAACATGTAAACAACACATTCTCTGAGATTTATCGCAAGAGTCGCTCAAAAATGATATATTTACTTTGATTTTGTTATTAAAACGTTTTGTCTTTTTAAAAAATCTTATTAGAAATTATGTTTTAAAGCACACATTTATTGAATCAAGTAGTAGTAGTAGTAGTAGTAGTAGTAGTAGTAGTAGTAATAGTCGTGGCGATGGTTGTAGTACGAATAGTCAACACGTTGCTGGTAGTAGTTGTTGTTGATGTTATTATAGCAGTACGAATAGTCGATTATCGTGGTAGTAGTTGTGGTTGATGTACTAATAATAGTACGAACAGTTGAATTGTTGATAGTTTGTGTAAATGTTACAATATTACTACAAACAGTTGTGTTACGTGGTCGTAGTCAATTATGGTAGTAGTTGGAAAAAAACACATTTTACTGAGCAATTTAATAAAACAACTAGCAAAAATATGCGTCCAGAGGGAGCATATATTTGCTAGCATATATAGTAGATCTTAAGTGAACTTAATTACGACATGATCATATATTAACGCTCCAAGATTCCAACATAACAACATTACGTGTACGATTGTTTCTGAGACAATATGTTTTTCTTAATATCGATTCTCTTCATCAGCACAGGGTATAGGCATCGACTTAGAAGCCAACAACCAGCATAAGGTTAAATGAATGTAGCCCTTCCAATTATACAGCAAATTAGATAGGATGAAAGTGGTAAAGATATGGATAAATCAAAACAGATCACACAGAGTACAACACAATTTATACGGATATATAACTGCATTCAAAGTGGAAAAGGCATCTTAGCTTAGAGGTAAGAGTAAGTACTCTTCAAAGAAAAGGTAACAAAAATAATTTAAAATAATAAAAAGTATAACACCAATTAAAAGGACAGCATATACAAGATAATATTGTTTCTCTCACGGTGCAAGATTTAAAGTCCGTTTTGTCTGTGCCTTTTTATATCATGCGATCTGTGGCACTCTTCCTAAAAGGGGACATTGGAATTTCGGCAAATCAGATTATGTGGGAAGTTGGTCTCTGAAGCACAGAAGAGTTTTACCAACATTACTGCATACCTTTTACCTTTGAGCATTGGTAATCTGGTGGGTCACTCATTCAACCACCATGTCCTACCATTTCCACTGGTTTCCGGTAAACATACATCCCCTCAGACTGCCACCGGTGAATATATCACCGTCTCTGATTATGTCTTCCAGCAACTGCAACTACTTCAGAGGTATTTTCAACACGAAAGACATGAATCTTTTAAATATATTCATTAGACTACTAACCAAAGTATATTTTTACTACAGATTTATTAACGTATCAAAATTGGTTATTAGTAAAATAATGTTTTGCATCTGTAATAGTTACTGTACAGTTCCATAGTAGATCTTGCACTGGAATTATAATTGTTATTCTATAATAAATTTATTATTATATTATTTGAATTATTCGGACTACTGCTCTCATCTTCACTGTTATTCTTACAACGTTTCGCCAGATGTAACTTCTGATCTTCTTCAGTTGCATCTTGTCGAACCGAGAATATTTAAGTCGAACTCGGGAACTGTACGGAATTTCGAAATGAACTCGTTATTTTATCCACAAGATGTAGATTTCTTTCGTACCGTCACGAATAACCCGGTATTATCTGTCTATAAGTTGTACACCGCCCAACAAGGATAGATAATTCAACCCCATAGATCCTTATATATGGCGTTATCTAAAATATAATGTTTATTAAAACTATCTTTAGACTATTCGTGAACTGAAGAAAGCAATCACAACCCAAACCCAGACAATCCTAGGAGATGAGTGCGTCAAAGTTATTGACCATTTTGCAAATCGTATCCATGTGTTCTTATCATTGAACGGCGATGAAACAAAGACTTTCGAAATAAACGACTGAAATTGATGTACAAATTTATATATATATATATATATATATATATATATATATATATATATATATAAGGTGATGTAGTTTGCTTGAAGCATTGTGTGTAATATATATAGAGAGACAGGTGTCGTAGAAGACTATTACAATGTAAAAAGTGAAAATATGAAAAAGTTTGTCTTCCTTCTAAACAAAACCATTTCCACTTCTTGCACCGTGACAGTCTTCTATGATCAACTCTCGCTCTCTCTTTCTTTTTCTCTCTCTCTCTTTCTTTCTCCCTCTCATTCTCTCTCTCTAAACACACACACACACACATATATATATATATACATATATATATATTATTCGGTACAAAAATCAGTACACCATAAGTACCATTGGTTTCAAGCTCAGAAAGCGTTAACATCCCTGCTATCTTCAGCTTTGTTGTCACTTGATAGAGAAAATGGGGGATCTAGCATAAACAACGATCGGATACGTTATTTGCTTTGAAAGGTTCAATTAGCATCGTCTAAATTATGTGTTAGAGAAATATATGTGAGATTAAAAGTTGAATATAGTCCAAAATACATCGAGATAAAAATTAAAAATTAAAATTAAAAATTAAAAAATATTTTTTTAAATATCCCGTGAGCCCCAGTTTTTGGTAACGGCTATTTTTATCTGAGGCGTCATTTGCTTTGAAGGGTTAAATTAGTTTCGTCTAACTTATGTGGTAAAGAAAAATAGGTGAGCTTAAAATGTTTAATGAACCAAAATTTAAAAAAATAAAATTTTAAAATTTATTGTTGAAAAAATATATAATTAAAAAAAAAGTGAGTCACAGTTATTCTAACGGCTATATTTATCTGATTCTCGATAAAAAAAACGTCTAAGATTCATATCGTTATGAAATTTAATTTTAAAGGTGTGGTAGGCTGTTCTGATCTGATAAAATGAAAATTCTATTAGGCGAATTTAATGGGGATGATTAGAAAGAGCATTGAACAGTGTATGAAAAAGGGGGGAGGACAAAAACAAAACGGGGCTATCAAAGGTCCATTATAAAATGATTAAATCTAATGTAAGATCATGCTGTGGTCATCAGTATGTTTTCTTTTTTGTTATATATATGCTATGCTGCCTTCACGAAACTTTTTCTTCTCCATCTAACTCTCCTTCCATTGGACACCTTATCAACGGACAATTACCATCTGGACAAACCCCATATCTTTTTTACACGCACTTCTTTTCATCCTCCATTTTCTTAATAATATTTTTTCAAATGTTGAATTTTGGCTTTCATACTGCCAACTTATCCATCTGTATGAATCCTCTGATGATAAGATCTCGATCTTTGAAAAGCCTTGGCTTAAGGAAAGAATAATAAACATAATTTTATTACAGAATATACTTTGCATTGAACCATAGAAGTTTGAAATAAATCTGAACATTCGTACATGTTTATCACTCTTCGTTCATATATATTTATAATTGGTCTATCTCGTATATTGAGCTTAAACCATTTCACTATAGGTTCTATTTACTAAAAGCTTACTTTTAGTTTCATATTTATTGTCTCTCTCTCTCTCTTTCTCTCTTTCTCTCTCTCTCTCTCTCTCTCTCTCTCTCTCTCTCTATATATATATATATATATATATATATATATATAACCTAATGAAATCAAATTCAGATTTAGAACCATGAAAAGTGTGGACAAAAAGGAGTCTTCTCATTTAACAACCAGAAAAAAATTATATTTTCGTAATTTAATTTACTGCTTTTCAGTTTCGGTATTGAGATGGACCAAACTAAGTTGACTATTTAAATGGGAAGGTTATATTTGGTAAAAATAATTTTCGAGGGAAGAAGAGCAGGAATAGACGGGTCAAGGTACTGTTTGACCCCACAAAATCGCAACATTTTATTTTATGGTGGTTTTGTGTTAGGTTTGGTCTACCCTTCAACATACTTAAAGTTGGAAAGATCCGAGTAAGGGAAAGTGTCAAATTTCAAGTATGACTTTTTTTGGTTTACGAGTCATTTTTCATTTACATGTGAAGCATTAACTCGGTCAGTTTTCATGATAAATCAATAAATCTTGGATTTTCAAGGTCAATCTTTCACATAAAAGGGTTATCAGTGATGCCAAATAAACCCTTATAAAATATCAATGGGTACACTTACGCCCATTACCCTTGTTGCATCCACCGTACTTTTTCAAAACTTTTAACTCTTCATCATCATCTTCCATTAGATCATTGTTCATATTGTCACAATTTCCCTCTTGGCAATGTGCACATGCACTTGTACATTCTAGTCCATGCCTCCTGCAGGTACACCTTAGATTATTGCATCCTTCCGAACAGTTGAATGAATTATCGGAATCAGTGCATCTGGAGCAGGGCTTTTGTCTGTCATCACTAGAACAAGCTTGCTCCCTTTCACCTTCCAACCCCACTCAGATAACACCATTTCATTACTACATCTCATTCCCTCCATAACCTGGTAGTAAGTCTGCAAAGAAATAAATTTACATGCAAAGGGCGTCGGTGTGAGCCGTTCTGGCGTGACGAACGTCTTTAATTTCGCAACTTTCTTGCAGAGCATATTGTATCTAATAGATGCCAGGGAGTCTTTCTCTATCTGCATTGAACAAAGCTATCATTAGGTTAAAAGCATTGGTTTCCACAACATCCTGACTTTACTTAGGTAGAGAAAATGCTTTTGAAGAGTCTGTCATTGTCTTTTCTCTCTTGATGATTTGTTGGTACCCTAACGTCTTTCCTATTCTGAATACTCTGGACACCGAATCGCATCCCGTAAAGCATGCAAGAATAACATATCATTTCAAACTGCTTTTCCAAGCATCTGCTTGAGAACCTTGATATTGTAGATGTAGGATTTTGTCCTGTCAGAGCAAAAATAAAATGCGGTACATTTAGAAACATATGCACGGAACAGCAAAAGAAGTTCCATGTCTTCTCCAATGAAGGTGGTTGATTGTAAAGCAGACATATTGATGGCTGCTATTGCAATCTCAAAATCGATATTTTTTTTTCGCTTTAATAACGTCACAGCTTTTCTGTCGCATTCATCCCATGATTGTCTGAATCAGCGCCTGGTTATTTACCACAGTTAACAATAAGTCCTCCTTTTGCCCAGCAAATTTTGTTACCTCGATAATGTTCACCTTTCTTGTACTCAGCTTTCAGCTTCGCCGCTGATGAGTACAGTCCTTTATACTTGGTCAAATTTAATAACTATCAAACGCGACAGTCGCTCGCTCTCCCATAGTGTGCAATAGTAAATGAGGCATAATCATTTTCAATATAGCTGTAGATACTTCCTTCCTTCCATTTCAAACGGTGAAGACGAGATCCTCCGTCTAGTACATTGTGCTCTAGGACTGGAACGGTTTGTGTCACATAACTGTCTAATTTTGTTTCAACATAATTTCTGAGAGCTGCTGCCAGCTGCGGTTTGTCTGCTTGACGTAAGATGCTATTTCCTTCAAACAAAGTAATCGGGTAGAGACAGAATTCATAGGACATGAGATCATCCAGTCTTAGATCACCCATCTGTGAGACCACGAGGGAACTTTGGAATAAAAGTACTGGGTCAATGCTACGATCTGCAGAAACTTTGACATTCTTGCTCGATACTAGAGTATTTGCCGTCAAACTCCGTTCATGAGAGTATAAGAAAACTGAATGTCCATCCATTTACTGTACAATGTCTTTCCCGACTTCGAAAAGGTCGCGAACATTGACATCCTTGTTAGCAGCAATCCCTGTGATAATATTGCGTAATGATTCATCGCTTGAAAACGGCTTAACGCTATCTAGTTTCTCTGCAACTTTCCCCCGGTCTGTCTCATCTCTGCTCACCCGAGAGGCAGACAACTCCGTATGTTGTTCGCTTGTTGTGTAACTTTGTACGAAAAGTTATTGCATGGTATGGTTGTAAGCGGATGACATATTGACGACATGACCTAACTGTTCTTTGGTGCTCAGGCATCTCACTACTTAGTGTGAGCCCACCATGGCTTTTGTGTGAGCAGATTAATGTTTACTCGATGACAAGATCAGAGCCAAGACTAGCCAGTATTGCCTACTGCGTCTGATTACGTCACACCCAAACTGGAACTTTTTATGTACTGTAGGGTTGTCATATTTCAAAGCATAATCTTCTGGATATATAGACGAGCCGACTTCAGATAATTTGGATGACCAGTGGCTGCGAATATTTGCAGGCAAGCAAAGACAGCACTGAGACGCAGTTCCCAAGACTCAATTCGATTTGGAATGCTTCGCATTGTATAAAAGTTGACGTTACATTATTGGTTGTACACAGAGTTTTCAGCATGAAGATCACCACCAAGATATTAGATCCGAATTTTCACAGCAGCGGTTCACTCATCCCCTCTTGTCTTTCAATGCACCAGGATTGTTTCAGCAAATGTATAAGTCTTCACATAGCAAATCTTTCCCTCATTTTTTCGTTTATAGTCCTTTTTCGTAGTATCAGATCCACAGAAAAAGCAATGCGTTTTACTGTCATATCGTCCCAGAGAAACAGAGACGCCCTTTTTACTGGCCGAGCAGAATCATCCTTTTTAGGCTACAGCAATGTACTTTTTGTTTATGTGAACACTAGTTCCGGCTTCAACAATGACTTTGACACATCTTTCGATGCTTGCACCTGCAGCATACTTTTCTCGAATTACCACGGTCTCATCAGAGTCAGAATCTTGTTCGCATAAAGGGCAAGTTTCTCTACTGGCGGCAGAAGTTATGTTTGACCCTGAAAATATACGAAATATATGTGTATTAGTATATGGTTATTAGTATGGAGCTAGTGAATTGTTTGTGAAGGCAGACAACTCCGTATGTTGTTCGCTTTTGATAGGGTAAAACGTCGTCTCTTTGAGGTTTTCTGTTGTTTTCACAGGAATCCTATACCCTAAAAAACAATTTCATTCATATACGGAGGTAAGGGGCCCGATTAATTAAAAAAAAGTAATAATTCACCAGTGGTACCCATATAAGAATGATCACCCATATGCCTCTTTGTGAACCTTGGTGAGTTCAATAAGGGGTTTAGTGGCACGGGTACTAATGTGGATGTAATGAAGGATTTAGGAGTCGGGTACCCATAGATATGGTATAACGGTTTATTTAACATCACTGGTAACTTTTTTCATGTGACAGATTGCCCCTGAAAACAAGTAAAACTCCAAGATTTATTGATTTATCATGAAAACTGACCGAGTTAGTGCTTCACATGATAATTGAAAATGACTTGTAAATCAAAACACTTCATATTCGAAATTTCAAACTTTCCCCTACTCGGATCTTGTCCAACTTTTTGGATGTTGTAGACCCAGCCTAACAAATAACAACCAAAAAACAAAATGTTTCAATGTTTTGGAGGTAGGGGTATTTTGACAGTATATTGAAACATCTAGGGGGAATTTTAAGTGCGATTATAAAGAGCAAGTCTGGTAATGAATAAGGCTATTTTGAGGTTGTGTTTTAGGCAGGGGTGATTATCGAAAATCCTTTATGTGTACTGGTAAGCCCAGTTTATAAGAAGTGCTTGTCTCCCATGGACACATCCTTTAAAAATGTCGTGCCTCTTGTTAGAACAGTTTGTATTTTGGTAAATAATTGCCCTTAATATGTAATATTTTTCTGCGTCACATAAGGGCATCTGTTCATGGATCGAGAGTATAATGGTCTTCTCTCTATTACTTTTCATTTGATGGTGAAGGGTGTCCCCACATCTTTTAACTGCCATATGCGGATCGCAAGTGTTGCGTTTGCCTTATCTTTGTATTTAAAAGTTATACCTGTGTGTGTACAATCTCTGCTTACAGTTTCCCTGCGTCATGCTTATGTATTTTCCGGTCTTGCTGCTGGGCTGGCTTGTGACAATTGCCTTATACACTAGGGAGACAATTTTGCAGTTCCCCTCTTAGAGGCTGTTGTTTTTGTCATCGCATGAGCAAGCTGTATTTTCTATTGTTTTTGGTTCAGCGGAGATGATTTTTCTTACAGAGTGGGTAGCGAAGTAGCTTATCTTAATTGTATTTCTGTTTAAAAGTGTGTGTAGGTTGTGTGTTAGAGGGACATCTTTTTCAAGTAAGCTGTGGAAGAGATGGCCTACACTTGTCTTAGTGTTAAGAGAGCAAGGGGGAGGAAAATTATCGACTCCTCCTATTGCAGCTGCTACGTGTTTAGAATGAGTATGTATGAGATCTCTTCTTTGAATCTTTAGAAAACGGTTCCTTCAAATCCATCCAGTGCATTATTATAATAAAGCGCTGTCTGTATTAAATTTTCGGGGTTGGATTAAAAGTCTGATATCCTTTGGTTGATGTTATTAACCAAGTTTTTAAAGACTATGGGGGTGACAGGATCCTTTTGTTGATGTATTGGAGGGCTTCGTTGAATGTGTAAAAAGGTTTATGTGTGTTGTTTGCAAGGTTAATTGTGGTGTCTAAGTTTGTTTTTATGGCTATTTTGCATCCGAGTTTTCGAAAGGTATTTTAAAGTATTTTCCAAATCTATCTAGGGTATTCCCGTTGCAATTACATGACAAGCAAAGTCCGTCATCACTGTAAAGGCAGTAGAACTGCTCTGGAAATTTATTATTGAGCGTCTCCAATATGTAGAAGCCGACTAAGTCGCAGATATTAGCGCTGTCATAGGACCCATTGCTACATCAAATGAGTTCTCTGGGTTCGATTGTTTTTGTATATATATATATATATATATATATATATATATATATATATATATGTGTGTGTGGGGGGGATGTATGTGTCTGTATATATAATAGACTATCCACTTCTACGGTGACAACTACTACCATTGTCTGTTCTACTTTAATTTAATGCGATCATTTATCTGTTAAGATATTTTTTTTGAATTACTAAAAATAAGTAAAGTTTGCAGATTAATGTTTGTCTTTCCATATATTTGCTAACTACTTTTAGACTATTTAACCTAAAAAGTTTAGAGTTATAGAAATGAGTGGTTACTATTTATTATTTTTACAAGCAGGAAGGCCCAATGTTTCTCAGGATTTAATGAGAAAAACAATGTCGTTTTTCACAATGCTCATAACACCAGATTACTTTCCGTTTTACTGACCCCGTTTCGTGTCAGAAGAAACTGAAATATTAGAAAACTTTCTGCATTAGTGTATTGTTTTTAAATTTTTTATTTTGTTTTTAAAATCATTTGTTATTTATTTATCTAAAGAAGGCATTATGCCACTGAAACGGTTGGTACTACTGTGATTCGGCACATGATCTAAAGTGAAGAGCTGTGGAGCTAGATGTGTGTTCAAATTACATTTAAATGTCTGCATGTTGATGCAGTCTGGAAAACAAGAAGCTATGATGGAATACAGAATTCAAGCGATCTGAGGAAATAAGCTATTAGAGTAGAAATGTTCTGGTATCTGGAGATTTCTACAGTGTAGGGGTGAGATTTAGCTGCTCGTCAAGTTGGTCGGGGATATTTACATTGAGGGGGTGCAAGTTACATAAGTTGATCAGAGCACATTCAGAGGAAGAACTTGTAACACAAGCACAGGATGCAACACTGAATGATAAGCCAGCGACTGGAGCTTGGTTGACAATGCGGCACTTTTTAGGTTGAAAACCCTTTTTCGAACTATGTCCGAGAGACGAGTGGTTTGTGCACAAGGCAAGATGTGACAATAATACACCATGCATCGGCGAATAGTGATTTTATATAGATATATGATACTGGCAGGTGTGAGAAGTTTTCTAGTCCGGTAAAGGGAGCCCACATTCTTTACAGCAGACTTCTATATATTAATTCCAATGTTGTATGCGAATGTTAGGCTGATGAGTTTGAACGTTGGATTCTCGGGAAAAGTGCTATCAACTATGGCAATAAGTGGTTTGAAAGTTTGTTATGATTGTTAAAGGAAAGACGCTTTGTTTTCGTAGCATTGAATGTAACGATCGATTTTTAGTCCTATGCTACTACATACTTCATTCATAATTGTAAGGCAGTGATAGGTGAAGCAAGGAGAAGGTATACAGGGACAACCAAAAAACGCATTCAGTCACATAAACTAGGTACTCGCGATTTCTGGAAAATCTATAATAGTGTGGTGAACAATGGAAAATCAACAATTCCCCTGCTATCAAACCACAATGATGTCGTTTGCACGGCAGCTGATAAGGCTTAACTACTTGCCCAGCATTTCGCCATAAACTCCACTTTGGACCCAGCAAACCACCATCTCCCTAAATTCTTATTGCGGACTGGAGCCACACTTGAACACCTGGTCATCACTCCATCTCAGTTCAGAGTTATCATAAAAAACCTCGACACATCCAAAGCCTGTGGGCCCGATCTTATACCGGTAATAGTAATAAAGAAATGCTCTGCAGAACTGGCCCCTGTCCTCTCCAAACTCTACAACAAATGCCTTGCTGAATCTTGCTTCCCTGATCGCTCGAAAATTGCCTCTGTGGTACTAGTCTTCAAGGATTTCTGGGATAGAACAGATCCTCAGAACTATCGCCCAATCAGCCTACTCCCGATCTTTGCAAAAATCTTTGAATCTTTAATCAATATAGCGATAGTCCGGCACGTAGATAATGCTAAACGTTTTTCTGACCACCAGTATGGATTTAGACAAGCACGATCTACTGCGGACATCTTAACGGTCATCTCTGAACGCATATATAATACACGGGACTAGGCAGGTGAATCTAGGGCAGTAGCGCTTGATATATCCAAGGCCTTTTACAAAGTATGGCATAAGGGGATCCTCCTAAAAATGTACTCATATGGTATTACTGGACGAATATTTAATATAATTAGATCCTTGCTAATCAAAAGAAAGATACACGTTGTTCTCGATGGCCGTTCATCTAAGCAACATGACATAAATGCAGGTGTACCCCAGGGATCCATCCTTGGACCTTTCTTGTTCCCGATTTTCAGAAACGACCTCCCTGATGACATCAAGTCTGAGACAGGTATATTTCCTGACGACACCACGCTGTACTCTCGTCATGTGGGAAAACGGACGCGTACATATCCGAGGCAATGGCTGAATCCCTAGAAAGTGACCTCCAGGCTGCAGTGGATTGGGGGTAAAAATGGTTGGTACATTTTAATACCGCAAAGGCAAAACTCCTTTCCTTTAATAACTACAAGGAATCTCTTCTACCATCGATTGCCATGGCAAATAACACCCTACCTCAGAGTTCAACATTCTAACTATCGTCCTAATATTCACAGGTAACATGTACTGGAACAAATATATTGAAGACATTACCAAAGCTGCTGCAAAGAAGGTGGGCTCCCTCTAAGTGCTAGTAAACTCCACACACCTGACATTATCCCGTATCTCTACAATGACACCATCCGCCCATGTATGGAGTATTGTTGTCACATCTGGGCTGGTGCGTCAAACAAAGTCAATAAAAGAGTCGCGAACTTATTAATCCAGAAAAACTACAGGAAGTGGATTACATACCCAAACAAATTAACGAAAAAAAATTGCTCGGTATTAACTTAAATTACAAAAAAAGGTTTACAACCTACATAAACGTCCTTTATTACTTCCAAAAAATAAAAATAATACATTAAGCTTTTTTGATTTTGACATTAGCCAACCACAAAATCTCTCTCTCTCTCTCTCTCCCTATATATATATATATATATATATATATATATATATATATATATATATATATAAATATCAAAATTAGTTTGCTGGTTTTATGTTTATATAGATGTATTTATATAGCTTTACTTCGTATTGCGCACTTTTGAAAAAATATTGTTTTTCAATTCATTTCATACAGATATTATACTTGAATTAATTAACATATATATATATATATATGTGTGTGTGGGGGGGGGGAGTAGATAAGGAGTTTGTCATCGATGTATCTAAACTAGTGGGAGTTTTGGAATAGGATCGATTTGAAGGCACCGTTTTCGAAAGATTCAATGAACATACAGACAATGACTCTACTGACGGGAGGTAAGGGTATCCAAATGTTTGTTTGTATGATGTATCGTTGAAAGTTCAGTGACATTGTTGCGTGATCAAATGACATAATTTAAAAATTGGGGGTCATGGTGGTAGAGAAAGAAGAGTGTGAGAGGTATTTTGAGAATCATTAGCCTCGCGACATTGTCGACATACTAAATAGAATTTAACGCACTACTTCTTTCACCTCCTAACTAGAAACTAATTACGTCTGTTATTTCTTTAACATTACCCTCCACAACACCACAAACGGCCTCAACTACTTAGTTTATAGAAGTTCAACCCACAGAAATGACCTTATACACTACTATTCCCACATCAACAGCCGAATAAAATCTAGAATATACATAGGCTCGTTTCTCATACCTCTCCAAATTGGCAGCCCTGTCTACCTCTACAATGAAGAAAGCTACGTTATGAGCACATGACCCCCCTTAAAATATACTCACTTTTCTATTCGCAACACCAAACGCAAAGCTTTTAATATTCACAAAAAGAGACTGAAACTGCATACATTTCTCCTAACAAAAACACCACCAAACAATTAACAAAAGAAAAGACAAATAAAAACAAATCTCATGTAGTTCGCTCCACTAACTCCATCTTACGTCCTTATAGCACAAAACAAAGAAAGTGGGCTCCATCTACCATAAAAAGAAAACTTCTCACACCTGACAGTATCCTATATCTCTACAAAACCGCCATCCGCCCATGCATCGAGTATTGCTATCACATCTGGCTTGTGCACCATCTATCAGTCTTTTCTTTTTAGACACGCCTAAAAAAATCGCTAATCTAATAGGTCCCTCACTATCTACTAAGCTCTAGCCCCTGTCCCATCGCCGCAATGTTGCATCCTTGTGCTTATTTTACAAGTACTTCAACGGAATGTACTCCGATGAACTTGCTGATGCCACTTCGACGTAAATACACTCGACCAACCTCATAATCAGCTAGAACCTATCTATTCACTGTAGTGATTCCCAGATGCCGGAGAGCCTTTTACTACAATTGCTTTTTTCCTCGAGCTGTCGTCCTTTAAACCTCCATCCCTGATCCCTGTTTCTTCAACTGTACCGATATGCAGAAATTTCAAACTAATGTGAACAAGCATCTCGCTGCACAGCTCCCAATTTAGCATGAACCCCTAAACTTTCACCCTAATTCTGAGTATCTCCCTACGTCTACAGTGGCAATTTGCCTTCTTTGGGGTGAACTAAGTTAAACAAACTAACCTAAAAAAATCAACTTCCAAAACAATTAAACCTTTACCTTGACCCCACCCGACATCGTAGGACAATTCTTTCGAAGTCATCATCTATGAAATCAAATGTGTCTCATATTCGATGTTCTATATCGGCTAGACGGCTATAAATGTCAAATTCCATATTTCCAACACATGAACCCCACTAAGGTAATAGTCGTACACACATACTTTTAACAGCAATTTCAAGCTTATAAACTACACTCCCCTTAAGATTGAATCATATTTCCCACAGCGCAAGGACATCGAAAGCGCTCTAATCCTTCTCACATCACCATATAATGTAAACCTCAGGCTTGGCCCTTACTCCTTCACCAGACATCTTGCAAAAACCCAACTGTAACAATGTAATATACCTTCTCATTGCGCTTTCAACACCGTACCCGGCTTAGTGCTGCTTATTTTTTACGCCTATTTTTTACGCTAATTTTGCCCTTCTTTCCTTTGTTTTCTTTTTTTCAATTCTCGAATTAACGTCTTTTTTCACGCGTTGCATATTTTCTAATAGCTACTCACTCGCTAAAGCTTCCAATGTTGCGTCTCTTTTCCTAGGTTTTACTGTTTTTCCTCAACAAATTTCAAATATTCACTTTTTCTAAAAATTTTCGTTGATCCGAACGTAACCGGTCAATTTGTCTTTTTTATTTCTCTTGTTTATAGTTTTTCCATTTTGTCTTTCAAAATAAATTTTCCGGACAGAGTACGTTTGCACTACTTTTATGTCTCCTTACGAGTATGAAAATCAACATATACTGCTATTAATCCGTGTTTAGAATCCTTATTCTAATTTTGATCAAAATCCATTACATGATATTCATTATAGAAAATGTCTAAAATTTAAGACATATGTCTTAGTAGTGTAAAAAAGATATTGCAATTAGGGTGTGTTACGTAATTGGTGTCTAATGACTATAGATAAAATATTATGCCTTCTAAAACATTTATTACGAATAAAAATATTGCAATTTCCGGAATAATAATTAATTAATCACTAATACGATTTATTAAAATTTCAAAATAATCAGGGATATCAGAATATTCACAAAGGATTTCACCTCTTGCACACTTTTCATAAAACTAAACTAAACTAAATATAGCCACAATTAACCCCTCACAGATAGAAGCTGTGTTCGAAGATTCACATTGATCGATTAATTAATTTAGAGGTGAATCAGTAAAGTGATATGAAATTAGTTCAAAACTGTTCTGTCTGGAGAGATTTATTAAAAGTAAATTTAATTAGTAGTAATGGTTATTCTCTTAATTTTAAATTCATTTTAAATAAATCTCACGGAAGACTTCTTGAATCAACATTTATAAACTCTGACACAACGTAACTGCTTCTACAATGTTACAATATTAACCTAACAGAACTTAAATTCAAATCAAGGCTAAGTATTTTACAACACATTCGAAACACAACTTTGTACATACAATAGATATTTCAGAAAAAAATTATTCCACTTCATAAAAGCGCAACATATTTTCAAGTCTATGTTTCGTTTCGAAAACAATAAAAACCATGTTTTTCC
>OY744520.1:106570119-106727619 GCA_963556195.1 Sepiola atlantica | reverse complement strand
TATATATATATATATATATATATATATATATATATATATAATGACGTCTCATATATGTATGATGAAGCTTTTTCGTGAATGTTAATGATATTTTGTATATCATGAAATTGTTGAATTGTAAAATGTTTTGGGATGAAATATGGCACATTTTCTGAATAAGTGTTATTATATTTTATATTATATCATGAACCCTCGTTATATTGTACACTATTGAGCTACTACATAAACTTTCATGTGAACTTAAAGAAATTTATATATATATATGTATATGCAGAGACCACTCTACTGATTGAGACACACACCCACACAAACTGATGCATACCCCTGCACGCACAAACACTGATATTTCCACTACAAAAGACAACAAGAGATGAAATCCACTCATGTCTAAATATCCGAAACAAATGGAATGTTATGAATGGTCTTGTTTTCGTAGGTCCATCTGCGAATAATTACTTTTTTGTCGAGACGCACAACATATGTATTTGTTTTAATTGATGACAGTCGAAATAGAAAAGGAAAAAATAACTCGAAAAGTAAACAATACGAATACACCCACAAGTTTAGCACATTTACTAAAAATCTAGAAAAACATGTCGTAACTAAAGAATCTTTTCAAGTAATATATATATATATATATATATATATATATATATATATATATATATATACAAACTGACTTAACCAGATCGCTATGGCTTCTCAAATTCTCCTACTTGAAATACTTGAAACCAAAATTTTAAATAATAAACATTTCATTCATAAGTTTCTTCCAAACACAAAGTTAAAACATTTTCATTTATTCATATAAATACATAGACAGTAACATTTTGGTCATTTTGATACTACTTTATTTACCTTTTAATTAAGACTATTAAAAAAAATATAATGAGAAATCAATTCGCCTGAGCGATGGTGTGTGTGGAATGGGCTTTTTTACTTACAATTTAGTTGTTGAAAATAAAGTTATCTCCCTAAAGGCTGGAAAGGATCATTTAAACACAAATGCGAAACATTTTGTCTACAATATAAAAACAATCATATAATTTAAAAACAATAAAAAATACGGTGTCGTTTACGGGGAGGAAATAAATGGAGGAGTTATAGAGCAAAACCGTCAGCAAGCAAGATACCTTCTTGCTCACTGCTCTGTTTTCACTTTATGCCTGTCGGTAAGAATTCTAGCGAGCGATGTAAGTTTTTTTTACAGAAAAGGTTTCTAGTAAGTTATCTATTATTTTTATTAAATCATTTTAATAATTTACTGTTAATATCGACGAAACTATTGTATATATATAGGAAAATAGAACAATAAAATTACAAATGTATAACATGAAACATTAATTTATTTTGAACTGTTTCAAATATAGTTATGAAAGTCAGACATTTAAATAATTATGTTCGGATCATTCGTCTGTACTATATACAGGGTATTTCAAAATACAATGTTATATTATTTATTTTAATAACAGAGACGCGTTTTCATGGTAATATGAAAATGATCAATTAAATAACTATCGCATTTATTCATTTAAACATATATATATATATAATATTGTATAATTGGGTAGCATTCCTTCTTTTATGCATGTTTGATTAAACAGGAGTGCCAACTTCTGCTTATTCAGCTTTTGATCCGTTTTTTCTAGTCTTCGTACGACGGATATTATGTTATAATCCAAGGAGTGTAAGAAATCTCCGTATTTTGTGCGAACGTTTTCGACTGACATCGGTCGTCGTCAGGCGGTTGCAAAATGAAATAAATTGGTGAATCTATCAAGAGCACGCTCTTTTAAATTATTTCAACGGCACTTCAATACACCCTCCCTTCATCATAACGGGAATGGTTGATGTTTGTTTTATTAATGCGTATTAATGGTTAATTAATGCGTATTAATGGTTTATTAATGCGTATTAATGCGTTATGAGGAGGGGGTGAAGGTGTATTGAAGTGCTGTTGAAATAATTTAAAAGAGCGCCCTCTTGATAGATTCACCAATTTATTTCATTTTGCAACCGCCTGACGACGACCGATGTGGGTCGAAAATGTTCGCACAAAATACGGAGATTTTTTACACTCCTTGGATTATAACATCAAATTTGTCGTACTAAAACTAGAAATAACGCATCAAAAGCTGAATAAGCAGAAGTTGGCACTCCTGTTTAATCAAACATGCATATATATATGTATATATATATATATATATATATATATATATATATATATATATATATATATATATATATATATATATAAATATATGGAAATAAATGTTTTAAAGACAAAAGAATAGAAACAAAAATGAAAATTCTTTTCGAGCTTTGTCTTATATATCTTATTATTGTGGTTTTAAATGGCCGAAGATAAATAACACGAACAGAAAGTAATAAACAGGAAATTGTATTAACAGAACTAATGTGTTGACAAAGACTGCTTTCTCTATACGACTTATTGGTCATGACGACTTCATACATAAAGTCAGGAAGAGTCTATACCATCAGAAAATAAAGTAGATCACAATAACACTAATACAGGGTGACTAAAAAAAACGGGCCCTGTGTACACTTTATGTGATATCTCCTTTATTTATTCACCGATTGCCCTTATTTTACAGGACATGACAGAATCAACGACCGTGAGTACACCAATACCTCAGTGGCAGCTGGGACAATGAATACACTGTGTTAAATTTTACTACAAGACAGGCTCGTTTAAGAAAACCCAGGACAGTTTCATGCATCAGTTCGGATGTGAAAAGGTTCCACCCAAAAGCAGAATTCAGAACTGAGTGGACCACTTTGAGAAGTATGGGACCGTGGAGAACTTCAACGCTGCCAGTGAGAACCGTCCAAGCCACTCGGCACGTCCCAAGAAGCGGACAGCCGAGCTGGTCGAAAATGTGAGAAAGTTTCTCCAGGAGAGTCCGCAACGCTCTGTGCGTAAGCGAAGTCAGTCCCTCGGTATCTCCCGTGAGACTTGCAGGAGAGTGCTGGTGAACAATATCAGGGCTTACCCATACAGAATATAGACGCTGCAGACCCTTACAGCCTCAGATAAGAAGCAGAAGAGCGCTATGGCAGTCAAGATGCTCGATAAGATCGAGGAGACACCAGGTTTCCTTAACCACCTTTTAACCTCAGATGAAGCCCACTTCCATCTTGACGGAAAGGCGAACTCCAAGACAAATGTCTTCTGGGGGTCCTCATGACCCAATAAAGTAGCCACCAAGCCCCTGCACTCTCCTAATTGCACGGTGTGGGCTTCAATCTCGGTCAGAGGCATCATCGGACCAATCTTCATCGAAGAATCTGGCGCAGCAGTGACAGTCACCAAGGAACGGTATGTGGAGGTCCTCAAAACCTTCAAGAGTGAGCTCCAGACCGTCTACCCGTCGCTCATGAGCAAGTTCTGGTTCCAGCAAGACGGAGCAAGTTCTCACACCTCAAACCTGTCATGAGATTGGCTGAAAGAGAACTTCGGAGGCCGAGTGATCAGTCTCAAGACTAATTTTGAGTGGCCACCCCATAGCCCGGACCTAAGCCCCCCAGATTATTTCCTTTGGGGCTATCTTAAGGACAGAATCTACGCAAGGAAACCCAGAACCATCACGGAACTCAAGGAAGCCATCAGGGAGGAGATAAGAGCCATTCCCAATTCAGTCTGTAAGTACGTCATGGACAACTTCGTTCTGCGCCTCAATAAATGCACGGAGCTAAAAGGAGTCCATCTAGAACACATGCTGTAGAACGGAGAAAAAAGGCCAAATACCTTAGTGTTTTGATATGAAGTTGTGAATATAATAAACTAGTTATACCCCAAAATTCACTACATTCGGATGAAACACTAAGAAACGGGGCCTAATTAGATTTGGGGCCCGTTTTTTGGGGGTCACCCTGTATTAGGGGTGGGACGTAATGGGTGAAAATTTCAGATTCATGCGAGAAGTATTTTTGTGTTCATTTATACATAAATAACACTAAACAATCAAACATTTTGAAAATGTTGCTAAATTCAGAAGGTGCAGGCCAAAAATAGCCGTTAGGGCTCCACAGGACTCAAAATCCATCATTTTTCGGTGAAAAAGTGGTTTCATGCGACATTGCAGGTCCTAAAACATCATCAAAAGCTATGAATGGATATAGATGGTTAAATCTGATATTTTAGCCCGCACCTTCTGAATTTTGCAAAATTTTCAAAATGTTTGATTGTTTAGTGTTATTTATGTATAAATGAACACAGAACAATACTACTCGCATGAATCTGAAATTTTCACCCATTACGTCCCACCCCTACTAATATATAAATTAAAGTTACATTCCCACTTTTTCATTGACCAAACTACATAAGCAATTCTTTTTCGTCATTAATTTTCACATTATATTGGTCCGTGTTATGAAAACATTATTTTAAACGATGAGAATCGATTCTGCTATTTAGTCCAGGATCAATATTTCAGTTTATTTTTTTTATATTAAACGAAATAGTGTGGAATTTTCACCCTTTCATTAACATGTACTTCTACTGCCACTCATTACGCTGGGATATTTAGTATGCTACATAATGTTTGCTTCTCCTGTTATAAACGCTACGAGGAAGCATTTCTGTAATAATCTTTAGCATTTTTTACATCAACAAAGATGACATACGAATGGTTTTACAAGCCTTACGGCTAATTATTTAACTTAAATCAAACACCGAATATTTATTAGTTTAAATGTGTACATTAATGTATTATATAAAAATTAGAGGCTCTTCTCATATACACGTTAGATAATATCAACAGATCACACAATACATACATTGTTACGTATCTGTGCATCCGTATATTGTATTCATATAGAATGGCAGCAGAATTAAGGATGCTGACATAACCTATAATCGGTAAGTTTAAAGTTTATATAACCTTTATTTTTAGGGCGGGGAAGGGTGATAGCAGCACAATTTCTTCATTGGCGTTAAAGTAAAAATAGAAGAAATTGAATTTTAGTCATCATTTTTTGGTTAACCGTAAACAGTGGAAGACAGAAAAATCAATGACTTACATTTTAATTGATTCTCGTAACAGAAAGATATGCGTTTTTTTTTGGCTTCCCGATTTTATTCTATTATTTCAAGTTGGTTCAAATAATGAAACACAACATCCCATGTAACGCTTATATTTTTTCAACACAGAACAACCAAAAATAACCTCTCTCTTGAATAAAAAATACGTGTACACAAAATGGGTGATTAGTTTAAATGACATGTGGTAAATACTGCGTTTGAACGGGTCATGGGTACTCTTCTTCAGTTTGGCATCAAACAGTACAAGAAAAATGTATACATTTGATTTCGTATGATGTTCTTCTGGTTTGTGTAAATACTTTCAGAATTATTATTTTTATTATTATATTTTATTTACTACAAATTCACCCCAAACAAGACACACTGTTACTGAGACGTAAGGTGCTACTGTGAATTAGAGGCCAGATGTGGGAAATGTGTGTGATATGCTTGTTCACACTGAATTTAAATTTCGTCACGTTGATACAGTCAAGGATACAGGGAACATGGAGGGTATCCCAAGGATTAACGGGTGGAAGAAAGAAGCTATTTTAGTAGAAAACCTTCCTGCATCTGGAAACCTTTACAGTTAAGGAACATGATCTGTATTTGTCTTTTTCTCCAGAAAAAAAAAGAGTTTTATTGTCTACATAATTATTTTATTTAATCAGGGCTTGAATAAAAAAACAAATATCAATTTGAATATTTTCATTTATCTACAAATTCTTATTTTGTGTATAATTACATTTGCTTTAATTTGGTTTTTGAAGTTTAAGATTTGATATTTTTAGATGAAAATAATTATCAGTTTTTACTATTTATATTACAAAGGGGGTACTAATTTTAAGATTTGTCAATTGATATTCGAGCTGATGTCTTTATTGTTAACCAGCAGGGCCCGTGTCCCAGCGTTGGCCGGGAAAAATATAAAATATTTATTTAATTTACAAAAAATATTACAGTATGAATTCTGACCCCCCCCCCCCCAAAAAAAAAATCAGAATCAGCTGAGAAATACCAAAGCATCCATCGATCGTTGTTCACAAACTGATTATCCACACCCAAGGCTTATCTCTAGTTTTTCACATATCATAGCCTCTTTTCGCCCTCACCTCCTTCTTGAACAGAATAAATAACAATGTTCTATATCGTTTTTATTTGTCTATTGACATTCACATTTTCTCAATTACAAGCTTCAGTGCTTGTATTCTTTTTTAGCTGTATCCTATTTGATTCTGTAAAAGAGGGGTATACGACTATAATCGCGTTGACACGCCGGCATTCGTTAGATCACCGAAGTTAAGCGTCGTTGAAGCAGGTTGACCATTTACGAATATATGAGTTCGACAACACTGCAACGAAATCGACCCTGTCAAAAAAATAACGCATGTAATGATTTTTTAAAGAAAATGTATTCAAATAATGAAAACACCGCTGTGTTAAGGTTTCATTCTTATTCGATGCGTCTTTATCTGCTAATACACACACACACACACACACACAAACACACACACACACATATATATATATATATATATATATATATATATATATATGAGCAAACTACTTCAAATGTATGACTAAAATAAATCCAAAACACATAATTAATCAAAAGTACTTAATACAAGATAGAGCTTTATATATATTTATGATATAAACATTTAAACCAGCTTATGCAAATTATGATTAAGCAACCTAATGCTTTGTCTGAGCCGAGAAATGATAACGAAAATAAATTCTACAAAAGATACGCGGCCTTATCCTTGTTGATACTAACATATATATGTGTGTATGTTTATATAAGTATATGACTGGGTATGAATGTGTATGTACGTGTGTATGTATATGTATGTATATTTTTGTATATATATAATATATATATATATATATATATATATATAGAGAGAGAGAGAGAGAGAGAGAGAGAGAGAAAGAGAGAGAGAGTGAGAGAGAGAGAGAGAGAGATACATGTCTATATATATGCATATTGACAATGATTTAATAATCGGAAAGCGTTTTAATTCGGTCGAGTCGTAACAAAAAAAAATAACACTTCCATTTCTATTTGCGAACAATTATTAATAAATTTCATAAAAGAAATAAAAATAATAAAACAAGTGGAAGAGAAAACACGAATCGTCAGTAGTAACAAGCTAAATGTACACGTTTAACTTTCATCGACCCACCCCCCCCCCCTTATCTATGATTAACACTGATAAAGATGGGTGCTGGACTGCTTCACCGATTTCATTTAAGAAGACGTGATTTGAACTTGTCGTGTTATTGTTGTTGTTGCTGCTGTTTCTCTGACGAGTTTAGTTATTTATCATTTCTATTTCTGTTTCTTGTGTATTCGATGTACGAATTTATTTTCTCTAAAATTTCTCGGCTCCGACGAAGCATTACGTTGCTGAAACGAAATTGCATTTGCGTAAGCCGGTTTAAATGTATGCATATATATATATATATATATATATATATATATATATATATATATATATATATATATATATATATATATATATGCACACAAATGTTATTGAATATGACAGACAACTTATGTCTGGATATCCTTTTCCACTTGCCGAATCAGGAGCTTTGCCATAGCTGTAGGTGCCCCAAATATTTTCAGGCCCATCCCGGTTCATCCCAAGAGAAATGGTGTTAATATTAATATTACATTCATATTACAGAACAAATGCTGCCTCAATATATATATATATATATATATATATATATATATATATATATATATATATATAAATTTAATACGTACATAAAAGTATTGCATGGACACGTGTTTCTGGCTCACAGTCGTCATCAACATGGCTAACTTAGACAAGGATCGAACCTTCGATATTAATCTCTATCGTCCAGGCTCTTACCATTAGACTACCTAGAAATATGTACGAATTTTTTCACCTAAATATCTAATGTATTTTTATGTAAATGTTTTTATCGGTGATTGACGCGTTCATTCATTTTTTCTCTCACTTCTTTAAGTGATTAAGATGCAGAAAAATTGCATTATTAGTCACCCTTAACTTTATAGGACGTATTTTTCACTAATATATATATTTTTATTAATTTTATACGTACATATATATTTATATATATATATATATATATATATATATATATATATATATATATATATATATATATATATATATATATGATAGTTGATGAGTATTGGTTTTGAAAATTTGCTAAAAGTTTCGGATTTACACTCATATATACAATGTTCGATGCTTTCACAATTAAATAAAAACATTTTTTTAATCAGTCATGACCACAGGTTTCACAATGTGGACTATTCATCAGGTGACTTTAACAGGTTTTAAGGTATTATGCATTTTACTTGCTAAACACGTAGGTTGAATGGACGCATCTTAAGAACAACGGTTTTGTGGAACTTTTCAGGCTGTAACTTTCCTTCTTCGCTCTCAATTCATTTTCACGTTTATCGTAAATCGAACCGTCGAAAAGTGTCCCACATGACTTTCTCTTTACACTTTCGTACCCGTAATTGTTCGCTCAACTCGAATCTTATTCTCGATTCTTTTTACCCGAAAGTAAAACATAAAAAATAAAATGAGATAAAATTCAAAAGAATAAGATGAGCATTCATCTGTAGGCAAATTGGGAAATGATTTCTTTCCTTTTCCAATCTGTTCCGTTCGCAGTTGGCAACGTGCCACATATCGACGTCTCATTCGCACAACGCACATAACTTCAAGACCAATAAACAAGAGAAAACTCATCCCATTGGGCCAGGAAACGGTCCATTTACTGAGAATATTAGAGAACGATTTCGGTTCAATTATAGCATTGGGACCTTTTAAATAGCTTGGCTATTTCGTTTGTTTTTCCTCCATATTTTGAATAAAATAATTATTGTCCTAGTTTTTCCTTTCTAATGAGTCGCCACTTATTCAAGGCCAACATCCATTCGAGGACAACAGTTTAAGTGGAAGATCAATTCTCGGCTTAATGATGAATATTATTAGGGGACTGAACATTCTAAATGGAATGAACCAAGTTTGATTAACTTATGGGGATGGTTTATGACAATAATTAATTTACATAGGATCTCAAGATAGCCATGTTGCATTATGCAGGCCAGCAATCTCGTGGTAATGTGTTTCACTGTTCATGGAAATTTCGCCTGGCGATTGGCATATATAGGAAGAAAGGAACGTTTTTTTACTTGTGGTAGGAAGACAATGTTTTGTGGTGAATATCTTACAAGGAAGGACCTGAGATTTGAGCTCATCTGAGCATTTTACATGGATATAGAGTAATGAAAGACTAGCAACACCTTTTCCGTATGAAAGAGAGAGGATGTCTAGAAGAATAGATCATCCTCCCCTAATTGGCAAAGTCGATGTTGTGCTTCGTAGACACAATACCGAGTACTATGAGCGGCACCTCCCAAGATGTGGCAGCAATATGTCATTACAATTTAAAAATAAATTGTAACTTTATTTTTAATATATATATATATATATATATATATATATATATATATATATATATATATATATATATATAAACTGTTATCAAAACTGACAGTAATTTATATTATTAAATTATTCATGAGTTATGGTTAATCTCTTCACTTTTACTTCTCAATCCGTACCATGTAGATTTTCTTGGTAAGTCAACGAGATAACAACGGGATTATGTTTTATATGTGCAATAGAAACTCTTTGTGTGGGTGTTGCTTTTGTAATTGCACAACGATACTAGTCTAATTTCCGCTGTAGTCAATTTCTTCCTCTCCGTGTTATTTGCTTTACGTTGATCATATTTAGATACCTATATTTCGTCTATTGCATTCTGTTACCTGAAATAAAAAGTGCCAACATTCAGTGGATGTCGATCATATCCCTCATGTGGCTATTGGAGAAACTCCTTCCGATCATGACACGCAGATCTTTCTTCTGTTTTTTTTTAATATTGGTTTGATATTATTTTTCATTTTTTGTTCATGTATATGACAACAGCAGGCCCAGGCTATTTTACCTTTTATCTTGTCAGAGAGATAGTGTTTATTTATCCCCTATTTAGAAATAATAGTGCACTATCACATATAGTGTACGTGGTAGAATTTTACATTAATGAAAATGTTTAATAACTTATAACTAGGAAACCAAGCGTTTCCGGAAATATGTTTATTGAAACTTATTTCATTAGTTATTATATAAAACATAGCTAAAAATTATGCCATTGATTCTCAACATATCCTGTATACTGGTTGTAGCTGTGACCGCTCGAAGAAGTGATATTGGCTATTGTGCTTTTGATGATGCCTGTTACTTCGGCGTCTAGACAGTTGTAGAAACGCTGTAACGTTGCATTACTGGATAAGCTGAAATATCAACATGATCTGAAAGCCGGTTTTGGAGGGGGGAACATAAAACTCAACGGTACTTCTAATGTTCCCTGGTCTTTTTTAACTAAAAACAAATTGTCAATAATTCTGACGCACACATCTCTTGACACTGACTTGAAGTGGACTGTGATGGGCCTCTTAAGTTCAGGAATTGTTTGGAAAATGTTTTGAAAGACATAATCGTTGAGAAAACCCCATGGATAAAACACTTGGAGTTAAAGTTCAATTTTCATTTTGTACTCTCTTAATATTCCTTTCATCCACTCACCTTATCTATATAATAAACGTTAACGTACACGTGTCTGGTTCACTCTAATAATCACGTATGAAAATGTAATCATTACGAAAATATAGAATAAAACCTTCTGATGAGGCAATCACCAAAGTGTTCCTTCATATTATTGAAACTATTGAATATTTATGGTTTACACGTAGTGTACAAGTCAGGTATGGACTGAAGTTGATTTGCACCAAATATGGTTGGATTTCAGAATGGATTGTGAATTATATAACGATTGGATGAGTTGGATTTTATGCGGTGACTCTGTGAAATTGTAGACGCAAATATGTTAAAAATGTGGTCGACCATAGTTGAGGACAACCCAAAGTCTCACTTTGCATTAGCTACTACAGTGAAGTGTAGGAAAGAACGCCACTCCTTCCCAGGATTACTTAAATTACCCTTAACTTTCAACTCATATTGCTGAGTGTTTAGCTAGGGGGCATAAAGTACCATTTTTGAGTCTTTAGTATAACTCAACCGAGGACTGAACCCTTGTCTCCCGGTCTATGAGCGAACACCTTTACCGTTATGCCAATTGGACAGATTATGCTTACAGTCCTCTGAAATAGTGTAATTCTAGCAATAAGGTTTCAAATGTTTATGTGCATGTGACACTTTTTCAGAATGTTGATTTGCAATGTTCATTGGTTGAATCGAAATTTTCAATTTTCATTTTGTTTTTTCTTAATATTCCTTTCATCCACTCACCTTATCTATATAATAAACGTTAACGTAGACGTGTCTGGCTCACTCCAATAATCACGTATGCAAATGTAATCATTACGAAAATATAGATAAGCTTGATCGTAAATAGTAATTGAAAAATAAAACCAACCGATGGAGAATTAAAATGGCAAAGTGAAAAGGAGTAATTAAGTTTTAGTAATGTGAATATCGTTTTAATGGATCAAGAAAAGAAAGCAACAAGCAAAAATAACACTTTTTCTTGATACATTTATATAGCGTGATAAAAAAACTTAAAGTAAAACATTTATATTATCTATTAAAATAAAGTGAGGAATACATAGAGAGAGGGAATAGAAAGACCTAGAGCGAGATTGACACAGAGAAAGAAAAGGTAAAGAGGGAGAGGGCATGTAAGAGATAGAGAGGTAGACAGAGTAAGAGTTTAAAAGTAAGATGTCACATACTTTTTAAACTATTCTATTTTTGTCCATGCTTCCGGGCAACGCCGGATAGTCACGCTAGTATACAATATATTTTGTAGCTTATTTTTTAATTATAAAAAGTAAAATTAGACAATTTAATGTGATTCATAAAAAATAGTTTATAGAGTTTCAATAATGTAACATGATTTCTCTTGTGCTCTGAAGATTTAAGTAACATCACTGTAATTAATCTCTTTGACACCCAGGCTGTACACTAACTTAGTACACGAACCCCCAAAACTTCCGGAACTAACGTTTATGTACTAATGGGTCATTACATATCAAGTCCGAAAGGCCACTTCAGAATGAAAGAAAAAGTAAATAAAAGTTAATGAGTTTATCAGGTCGACGGTGAGACATCACCTTCAGGATTCGTAATGATATTTGAAACTAGGCAGAAAGTGATAGCTGAAGATGGCGGCTCAACAAGAATTTGTTATCATTGGACTTGAAAACGACCATGTTGTAGTCAGTTGGAAAACAACATCGTGGCATCGTGTTCCACAAACGGGTTGTTCTTGGAGAGAAACTTTGCTCATGGAAGTTATGTTGAAATTTTTAACAGTAATTGAAGCTAGACGAATTCTTGTTGTGAATGTTTTACAGAGAAGCACTATAGATTGGAGCTTAGTCGAGCAGCTACCATGAAAATAATGATAGAGTAGAGAAAAATTAGCTCTCTTTGTGAGAAAGATGCTACAAGGAAGAGAAGAGCACACCCCACTAGATTTTTAAGTTGACCTTGTACTCTGTCAAGATAGGAAAGGGTGATCTGCCCGGCACCTCTCTCGATATGGGAACATTACTATATCTTAGGACTTATTAGACTGTTATGCAGGTGGTGGATTGTGTCAGTATAAAGATAATTGCTGGAGCGAAGAACTATAAACAATTGACTTATTTACTGTTTTTGTTTATCCGCCACAAACGCAGACCCGACGATAGAAATGTAAAATAACAAGCGGAATAGTAAAATATCAACGTTAAGTCTGTTTTATTACCGACACTTCTCAATACATTTACACAGACACTCACCATGAGGCGTTTAAACCCGAATTATCTCCACTTTGGTGACGTGTGGAGGGCGTTACTATCCGTGATATATCAAGCGCCGCACACGAAATTCTGTCTCTTTCTTTTGGGTCTGGTCATCAACGAACATGCCTCACCAGACCCAACACTCTCTCTTTGTTTATCCGGAATGGCTGCTGACAAGACATCACCAGACTCTTTCTCGTTACTTCCGTCGGGGTGCTAACGAATACAGTAACCTGAACGTGTGTGCTCGTAAACACAATACGGTATGTAAGACGTTTCCTCTCAACTTACGCACACACATGTCGACATCCTCATGAGACATTATTGTGCACATTCTCATGGGCATAATTTTAAAGCGAGCTTTTTTCAGTTCGCAAGGAATAAATGTTTTTCTATACTTCATTGTTTCCGAGTTGTTACTTTGTTTTTATTAGTAAATGCTTGTATTGTAACATATGTATATAAAGGAACCTGCGGTCAAATCTCTTCAAGTATACAATTTGCAAGTCGTGTGTGATTTACGTGTGCACCCGTGTGTGTGTATATGTGTGTGTTTTTTGTGAATGCTCTGTTTATCTGGATAGTAACCTCCAGAACGATGTTGACCTGAATATAGTCGAAAAAACGCGTTCATCTCAAAATGCTGAGCTTCTACCGATTATGTTAAAATATGTGTTATAGTAAAACGAAATTATAACGGACAGTTAATTAATTAGCTATCATTTTGTAAATCAATATTCAAATTAGGTAAACCTAGTACGTATATCGCGTTTACATGCTCAGTATATTAAACATGTGAAATTCTTGCATTTTGTATATGAAAAAAGGCTTACACATTATTTACTGATTTATTGAATCAAATTAAATTGATATAATATATGAAAAAACAAATAATAATAATTAAATTCAGATATTACGATTTTGGGGGCTGTATGTACTTCTTTTGTAATATTTTATCAATTATATAAAAATGTGCATTGAAAATAAATATTGAGTTTATAATAAAACCAAAAAAATCATTGAATTAGAAACCACTCGTACCGAATAGTGAATTAATGAGATGTTATTTTTAAAATCAATATGCAAATTAGTAAGGCTTAATACATATATCGCGTCGACATATTGTATATATTAGCAATGCGAAGTTTTTATGATGTATCTTCTTATATTGATATGGATTTTATCCGTCTGTCTGTCTCATATAAGTCAGTCACAATTGCTTTAAACGTAATAAACACGTTGCGGAATTTGTCTAATTTCGAAATATCAGAGATTCTTATTACTTAGAAATAGAAAATATTGCATAAATAGAAAATAATAAATTTCCCAAAAATAAAGCCCGAAACTGAAACCTTGAAATGTTCAGCCAGGCGTTCTACCAACTGAGCTATTTGGACTTTCTTAAAATAGATATGAAAAAGTTCCCTTAAGAAAATAATTATAGCTTTGATGTAACGATATTGATTTACGTCATGTTTCAAAACATGAATTCAAACATAAATCGCCTATGTTTGAATTCATGATAAAAAATAAATGGGTAAACTTAAATTTAGATTATTTTAATAGTCTAAAACAATTTATTAAGCTTTACATATGTATTGTATGTAGTTTTTCACAATTATATAATTCTAGAGAAGTAAATATGATCACCCTCTCGCAGACAGTGACAGAGAAGGGGGTGACGCGGTAGCATAGCAAAAATATGCGATCGGAGGGAGCATTTTTTAGCTAGTATATGAAAAGGGTTTTTATATCATTGCCATTGCGATACACAGCCCAAGTTTATATAGAAGGATACTGGAGATGGGACACCCAATAACTGGATGTGTATATTTGTTCGCTTTCTCATATGTACATACATATAGATATGAGAGGTTTAAAAATGAAATTAAATTTCAGACAAACTAGAATGTTTAGTAAATATATACAAAGTAACAAATGAAATGTCGGACTGGTGTATAAATGAAACGACATGCATTATGGTAGAATTTAATTTCATAATAAAATTAATGTGTGGTAAGGAGTGATGAAAACCTACTGATACTTTTGCTTGACCGCCGCTTTGGTTGGGTGTGTATATGTGTGTTTTTGTTGGGAGTGTGCTGTATTATTATTTTTACTGCTCTGTTTCATGCTTATCTACTATTTCATAGACTAAACATATACATAGTTTAATGTTATAAAAGTCTTGCAAATTTGTTGAACAAGTAGATACTATTTCAGAAACACGTTTCCTTGGAATTAGTACTTGCTCTTCCAACATAGATTGCCATTTTGACTAGGAGCAAAGTGTAGTATCTGTTCTGATACTACTTAATATTTTCTGTCCCTGGGTAGTGAAGGATAAATCTGTCTAGACTGAAGCAATTTTAATTTTTGTAAAAATTCCGTGTTTCTTTTGGGCGAGCTGGAATTCGTCACTTTAAAAACTGACCTTGTGTCTCACTCTGTCCTCGTGGCGAGACAAGTAAATGAGGACATTGCCAAATTGTCGATGAGAAATCGGCTGAAAAATAGTACTTTCTTAAAAGAGGTCAACATTTGATCACCTAGGAAATTCGATTGTTCCTCGGTAAGCTGAGATTCTTATGGGTTTTGTTTGAGTATTTCGTAGTTCCATATAATTCTATATGGTTCGTTTATTGTAGAGAATCATTTTGACCCCTTTCTGAAACGTGCTGTTCTCGATTCTGACCCCTTTCTGAAACGTTGGTTTTATTACGATGAAAATTTAATAAAATTTAATATATTTGAAAAAAATAGCACAGGGTTAGAGCCATGTAAAAACGACTCATGAAAGATAGTGGGGTTTATATATAGACGTAATCACCCAAAGATCAACGGCCATGACGCGTCTAGGGTCGTTTTGAAATGTTTGCCCGTCTGCTGACTGACCATGGATTAAAGTAGCTGGTTCAACGGTCCAGATACATGAACCGAAATAGAAGCCTTCTAACGATTCAGCCGAAATCGCCGTAAGTGCACATTATGTCAGTTTCTATGAAATCCTCTCTCTGTAGTTGGTGCTAAGATGAAAAAAATGATTTAGGTTCAGTTGATTTCTCAGTTTCACTCTTATTTCCCCAGGTTTGTAGATGTTGAAAAGCATCCTGTTTTACACTTTGAGGTCGTTTTGATTCAGATATTTATGGTTTTTGCTGTTTGTCTTACTTTATCAGTTCGACTTTCTTGATCATTGTTTTATATTTATTTAGTCTTAACATGGTTTAAGATTACAGCGTTATAATAAGATAAGGCATGTATTTAATCAGCATTACACGCGGTTTAAAAAAAGAAACAAATAAATAACCGAAAACTGTCAGGGTGCGGCCCTCATTTGAACGATTCTACCACTCTAAAGAATATAGGAATCCAGAGTTATTCTTCATTGTCGTTGTGGCGTAAGTAAAAATTACAAAAAAATTGAAAGTGTTTGTCTCAGAATAAAAAAAGGGAAATCGGGCAGTAT
Source organism: Sepiola atlantica (assembly GCA_963556195.1). Lineage (NCBI taxonomy): Eukaryota > Metazoa > Mollusca > Cephalopoda > Sepiida > Sepiolidae > Sepiola > Sepiola atlantica. The sequence goes on along the minus strand of OY744520.1, from coordinate 106,711,218 downwards.
AGAGGAGTATGTAAAAATAAAAGATTTACATAAAATAACATGGAAAAGAGTTAAGTGACAATAACAATTTTAAAGAAAAACAATTAAAAACTATAAACTTACAATTAATAAACTTTGTAAAAGTAATATCTCTCTACCAAAATATTAGTTTCATATTTTAACGCACTCCAATGGAACTCTTATATTTCTCCCATAAATTTGTTATAACATACTGCTATTATTTACATTAATTCTGAATACTGCTCTCATTTTGCATGTTATTCTCAAAACGTTACAGCCGATGCAACCTCCGAACTTCTTCAAGTGCATCTTGTTTTACCGTGTGTAAGTTCCATCTAGTTTCCTTTCCAGTTTTTTGGTAGAGTCAAAGCTGGTGATTCATAAAGCAGTATAGATGCCACTACGGTTCTGAAATTTTTTATTCTATTTGTTCAGACAGTGCTAATTTCCAGATAACTATTAGCTGATTAAGTGCATTCCAAGCCTTAGCTATTCTAAGTAGCACGTCTTTTTCTGTTGAAGCGATATTGCTGCCCAGATGTTCGAAGTCATTTACCTGCTTGAGAAGTGTTCTGTTCAGTGTTTCGATTGGACCTTTTTGATGATAGCAGATATATTCTGTTTTCGGGCATTTGTATGCAGTCCAATCATAGCAGCTGAACGTTCCAAAAGATGGAGTAGCCTTTGGGCATTTGTATTGTTATCAGTTAACAGTGCAATATCATCGGCGTAATCTGCATCGGTGATCTTTTTTGATGGATGCCGTCTGCTTCTTGCTGGCGTTAATATTAGGCCATATTCGCTATGTTGATCAATAGTGTTTCAGCACGTAGTCGAGACAGATCACAAACAAGAACGGAGCCAGAGTATATCCCTGTAGCACACCAGATTGAATTTCAGAAGAAATCGGTGTCTCCGCCGCGAGAGCGTACCATGGCTTTAGTATTCTTGTACATAATCACTACAACTGAAACGATCTCTTCATGGATTCCATATGCTAATAATTATAACTAGCAGAACCCGTGTAAATTACACGAAATGATGTTTTCAGTACTAATTATATTGTTCCTAACCTATACATGTGATATGTGAATATGATAAGATTTGACTTATATATTACTTTAAAAAAATGAACAATACATGAAGCAATTTACAAAACTTCTTTATATACAATATTTCTAGTGAAAGTAATTCCTTTTCTCTGGCCATGAGTAGAATTATTCTGAGGACAAATTTTCACTCTTACACTGTTTATAGACCTTGCTCTTGAGAAGGCTACATAAAGTTGTCCATGAGTAAAGCAAGGTTGTGGTAGGTAGATCCCAACCTTATCGAAAGTCTGTCCTTCAGCTTTATTAATGGTCATTGAATATGATAGGCGGATGGGATATTAAGTCCTGTGCAAAACAAATGGAATATTTGCGTCACTGGGATTAAGTTTAATTCTTGGAATTAAAACTCGCTCCTGAGCATGAGATCTACTTATGATTGAAGCTAGAATACTGTGGTTATGAAGCTCCAATACTTCTAAACGCGTTCCATTGCATAGTCCTTGCGTTATTGACAGGTTTCGAAGCAGCATAATAATAGATCCAACTTTAAGATTGAGACGATGAGGAGGCATTCCCGAAGGCGTAAGTGAATTTATGAATTCCATTGGATAATTATTGGCTTCCATTTCATTGTCTGATGATACTGAATCTATACTTAGATATGTTTTGCTCTCAGTTGGTAGTATACTTAGAATATCTTCATTAAAATCCAAGCAATCTGCATTTTTTGGTGATAAGATAACTCTACTTTTCATTTCGTCTTGGGTGCAATTATCGAATATGTCTGATACTAAAGAGTCATTGCATACACATTGTTCTGGGATATCGATAGTATCATCAGAAACGTTATCAAGTGAACTCTGCATTCGACCATTTCCGATTTGTAAGAGCCATTGTGAGAAAACTTGTTCGTTGTCATTAGTCCTCATATTCTGAGAGAGTTTAAGTTGATGAAAACTGCCACATTGGAGACTTCTTTAGACATACATCCAATACTGCAGCAGGTGGAGCTCTAGGAACCACAGGCAGAACTTGCCTGAAGTCTCCTCCTAATATGAAGACTTTACCACCAAATATGCTATTATTATTCATAATATCTTGTAAACAATTATCAATGGCATTTAATGCATATAGAGGGATCATCGACGCCTCATCAATAATGAAGAGCTTCACCTGCCTGAGAATATTTGCTTGGTCAGAATTAGGCGGAATATTGCAGGTAATTGTCTCAGTGAAAGGAACAAGAAGTTTGAAGATACTGTGAAGTGTTGTTTTTCATTTTTCAATAGTGTCGCTGCAATACCTGTCCAAGCAGAAGTACAAACAGCCACATTTTGAGCCACCAGGTAATCATGAATCATGTTGAATAGAAAAGTTTTGCCAGAACCGCCAGGTGCATCCAAGTAAAACAGTCGATGGTTAGTCTGCAATCCTCTATCTAGTTCACTAACAGCGTTAATGACACTATTAAATACACCTCTTTGCTCAGTATTTAGTATTTCAGGATTAACTTCTTGAATTTCTTCCATATGTTGAATGGCAGGAGGCTCACTGATTGGTTCTGGTAGACCAAGCATCGCACAATTTATGCCGGTTTCATTCAAAATCATGTTTATGTGATGCAGAGCGATATTCTCTGCAACATTATCATCATATTGGCGTAAAAGGTCCTCTATCATAAGGTGTTTGTTATCATTCCATAATTGTAAGGCATTTTGTGGTGTATTGTATAAACAAATCATTGCAAACATGTTAAGAAGCTGTCGTGGCATTTGATATATAGCTGCCTCACTCAAAGTCATTTCTAGTTCGTTGTCATCTTCAAGCAGTTGCAATCGAATACAGGTATCCTTAAAGGTCGGCAATTGTTCACCTCCTACAGTTTTCAGGTTATTAAAAGAAGTTGCACCTGGTATATGAAGAAGAAGCATCCTTAAATGAAATTTCTCAGCATTTCTAGGATTGGCAGAGTACATTCTCGTTACAATCTGGCGGTGACGTTGTCTTCTGGTCCAAGTGTTGCTTTGCTTATTAAATACATAATATTCAGGAATATCAATATAAAGGTGGGCTCTTGCATCCACGTCACTTTGGTTAAGTTTGAACCATGCAGTTAATTGCGTGTCTCGTCCTTCTGCGCGGACAGCAGCTTGTCCTTGTTCACCCGGCCTATAATAAACGTGTTGCTGGTCAGGTAAATGGAGGGCGAGTCGATAAACTATGTGTGACTGTCCATGCATTTTGTATTCTGACAAACACCAAAATGCTTCAGGCGGAGATACGTATCTACACGAAATATATTGCTTAATTTCATTATATTCATTTGCATTAGTTTCATTGTTATTCATATTTATTTCCATCATTGCGCAATCATGTCCTTTATAGACATATTTGAAAAGATATTTCACACTTTTTACTGAGATACACACCTCTACATTAATGTGAGCACCATATTTTCTGAGTAAATACTTATTATATGGTACTACAAAACTGCAGTCAACCTCATGGACACCCACTCTAACAGAATCTCCATTATTTCTGCGTCTGTAAAGAGGATATCCAGAAACATTTGTAATAGTCTCCTCCTGATATGGCATTGGAAATTTCTTCTGGCACTCTCCCCCTACCATACAGATTGAATTGGGATTAAATGTACCACAGGGTCCATGAATCATGAGTGTTTTCACTAATTCTCTCAATTCTGGATCATGTTCTGATGGTAATTCAGCTGAAACAATATTATCAATTTGTTCCCTAGTTCTGATTTTATATTCTTCTTGCAGCATGATTAGCATGTGACAATGCGGGAGACCTCTTTTCTGAAATTCAATTACATGTATCGCAGCAATAGGTACCCCAAGTACATGTCTGTCCTTTATGTCAATCATTAAATCATTAAGATGTTGTTTGAAAACTCGTGCCAATAAATCTGGTCTGTTCTGTGCTGTTTCATGAGGCTGTAAGTTTTCAGTTACTTCTCGACATTTTGGATTGCAAGTATATGTTATAAATAAATCAGGCCTTCCATACTTGCAAACTATTGCCATTGCATCTTGGTAGCATTGTTGCATATTTCGTGGGCTCCCTGTGAAGGATGATGGCAAAATGACAGGTACTCCAGGATCTTCATTTTCATTATTTCTTGCAAGGTGATCCATCAAACCTGAATACATTGCAACTCTTAGTTGTGCTTGATTTTCTGCAATAATTTCAAACGACAACCTTCTACTTTAACGTAAGCATCGACTATATATTGTTGAAATAGTTTTCCACCACTGTGTATTGGACTGAAGTCACGTCTTATAGATAGACGATATGCATAAAATTCCTGCATAGTCACCTTGTTACGAACTCTAGTTTGCCTATTTGCTACATGAGGAATGTTTATATGCCATCCGAATTCACCATGAGGAAAGAGAAGAGGGTAAATCATTGCATCAAGATGGCAAGAGAGATAGGATATCCTCTCTCTCTGTTGTCCTTCAGGGTACACTATAATGTCACGATGGACAGGAGGTGCTCCATCATCATCGACAAATATTGCTGCAATTTCATCATTTGTTGGATTATTATATCTCCTCGCATCAGGGCCGGCAATAAATTGCATGGTTATTTTTCTGGGAGGAACATTTTGTAATGTAGCCCTCTGTTGCTCTTCAAGTTCGACAGTTCTCATGTTTTTATATGTCGCTACATAAGGATTATCGACCATTGCTTCAGATATTTTTTCGAAAACTGAATATAAGCAATTGGAATTTTGATTAGCATTTAACCTCAGATTTAATGCTTCATTTGTTTCAATTATATAGAGCTGTCCATATTTTCTTTCTTCATTTTCATTTGGATGTAAATTTGTTGCGTAATGATATATTTGTCCTTGCAATCAAAAACAATATGGACCACATCCTGAGGGTGGCTTCACTGCAGCACCAAAGGAAGCAAAGGCAAAGGAGGAGTTATAATTCCTGATGTTGTTTCTAAAGTTGTTTGAATCCCTGTCATTTCCTTCAAACAATTCCTTAAGAATGACTGGATATTCTTGGAGGGGCTCAAGTGAAACTTTTCCATAATGACAGCAATTTAGAGGCTCTCCCTGAAATCGGAAAGCCTGGCAGTGTTCACAAATAACATTCATTGGACCAATATAGAATCTATCAGGATGTATAAATTGAACACCATCTGCATAATTTCTTCGGATATTATTTCTATTTCTCCTATTTTCAAGGTTCATCAGTCGTTCTTCTTCAGTCATGGCATTTCTTCGAACTCTCATCTGTTGTCTGTTGATGCTTCGTTGCGCTTGTCTTTCTTCTTCATCCATTGCATATCTTCTTGTTCGCATCCGTTCTCTTGCTTGAGTGTTATGCAGTTCTCTTTCCTTTTCGCTCATTTGATTCCTTGGTCTTCGCATTTGTTCACTGTTTCTGTTTCGTTGGGCTTGTCTTTCATCCGCTCTGAACTGCCCCCGTCTCCTTCTTTGTCGGTCTCTGGCTGTCTCTCTTTGCTGCCTTCTTCGTTCGTCCATACTTAAGGTAAACAAATAAGGAATAATTAATAATCATTTTATGATAATAATGCATGTATAAATTCCATGGATACATATTCACAATAATGTGTTTTTTCAATTTTGAAAGTTGCTACATGCTTAGTTTATTATCTCACCAAAAAACACCGCTCATTAAAAATTACATAGGCATTTCAGAAGTTCTGTTTTGCTTAAATGATTTCACGAATCGAGAATTCTCTAAGATTCTTCAAGCGTTGCAGAAGAACGGAAAAATTCCAGATGATGTTGTCTAAATAAATAAAAGCGTTTTCGTGTCCGTCCATCCATCAGACTTTTTTTCTCGATTTGATCGATCAACTAATTCCGATTTCGACGACTAAACCTTACTTTGTGAATGCATAAGATTAAATTTGGCTCCAATTCATGAGTAGCATACAAAGTAATTGAACTTTTTGAACAAATATTCGGATGGTCGTTGCTTTTGATGTAAGTGTCACTCGTACTATGAGAGATTGTCTTTTTCTTCTTTTTTAACGATGTGTGCCCGGTAGTTACATTGAAATATGTGTGATTAACAAAATACATTAATTATTAATAATAATTTAAAAAAATGGTGATATGCCATCCGTTCAAAAAAAAATAATAATAATAATACTGGCCCTCTCTACAACCAAAAGAAAGGAGATAAATGGTTTTCACGTTTTAAGAAATACCAATGATACAATAATTTTTAAGCAGTTGACGTTATTTAATAGACAATGCACTTAAAAACGCCAAAATGAAAAACAAAAAATAGTTTTAAGTTTTAAGTTTTAAGCAACACAAAAAGTAGTTTTAAACCAGGTGATAAAAAAAATAAATGCAAAAAATAAATAATAAAATTGTATTTATTGCCAATTGTTGGGAAATGTTTGATAAAAATAAATTAAACAATTTTTTTAATAATTTATTTACACTGTATTGTGTTCGTTTTTTTGTTATTTGCAATGTTTCTTGAAAATAAAACTGAAAAAGTTGACGAAGTATCGTCTGCCACACTGACCCTAACTCTAACGACGGCGTCAAAGTTAGCGCGGGTCCTAATGTAACAAAGCACCCTCTATGTGTTAGTAGGTTACGCTTACTTTATTATGACCCCCCTCCTTCTGGATAAGAGTGAAATAATTTGTTAAAATAGTCACCCGTGTAAGATGGACATTGCGCATATCTACTAGAAAAGGTTGATATGCCATCCGTTCAAAAAAAATAATAATAATAATACTGGCCCTCTCTACAACCAAAAGAAAGGAAATAAATGGTTTTCACTTTTTAAGAAAAACCAATGATACACTAATTTTTAAGCAGTTTACGTAATTTAATAGACAATGCCCTTAAAAACGCCGAAATAAAAAACAAAAAATAGTTTTAAGTTTTAGTACCAAGTGATAAAAAAAATAAATGCAAAAAATAAATAATAAAATTGTATTCATTGCCACTTGTTGGGAATTGTTTGCTAAAAATAAATAAATAATTCTTTTACTTTTACTTACACTGTGTCGTGTTCGTTTTTTTGTTAGTTGCAATGTTTCTTGAAAATAAAACTGAAATGTAGAAAAAAATCTTAGAGGTTGGTTGGGATCGAACTATAAACCAGTCGGGCCGAAGTAAAAAATACTACGTCGCTAACCGTTACACTAAAGGGAAATACTTGAAAATGTTGTAGAAATTAGGCGTATTAAAATGTTTTTCCTAATCTCGGTGCTCTACGCATGCGCAGAGGTTTTGCCGGAAGCGTGACACACGAACACACACGCTATCGTATTAATATATAGATAATAATAGTAATAATATATATATATTTATATATATATATGTATATATATATATATTTATATATATATATATATATATATATATATATATATATATAAGTCGTAGAGACAATGAAACACGTGTCTCGCTGTGGATAACTATATATTTATATATATATATATATATATATATATAGTCATTAACAATTGAATTAATTAATATTCTATAATATATTATTTATATACTCATACAAGCTTGTTTAACCTTTTAAGGTGAGGTTCTACAATTTATCTGCTGATCGCCTGTTTTGAACATAACACTTCGAATCTTCTTACTTTACATCTAAGACTATGTTTCGTCGTTTGAAGGTTCATCAGTACTTTTAAAAATCTAACTGATCAGCTATGCAAATTTTAATGTTTTACGTGTATCTAGAGGGGTTAACAAAGGAGAGAAAACCTTTGCATTACTATTTAAGCGATACAATCAATTTTATAGTGTTTGCTCCTTAATGCGGCTTATAATTATAAATATGAATAATTCAATTATTTATATCAACAGACAAGCTTGTTTCGTCTTTTGAAGGCTCATCGGTGCAAATTGAAAACTGATCTGCCGACCGCCCGGTTTGAACCACAAATTTCATGACTTTTAACGTAATATCTACGTGCTACCAACAGGTCAGCTGTGTAAATGAGACGTTTATATACTGCTTTTTAATTGGTAGCGTTTTAAAGGGACCTCATAGGTTAAACAATGGGGAGGGACACTTTTGCATTGCTGCTTAAACAATACAATCAATTGTATTCCAAGGAGAGTTCCCTATGGTTAAGGGGTCGTATTATTATAAATATTAGTAATTAAATTTTCTATATCCACACACGAGCTTGTTTCGTCTTTTGAAGGTTCATCAGTGCGTATATACAACTAATCTGCTGACCGCCTGTTTTGAACCGCAAACCTCGTATCTTCTTACCTGATATCTACGTACGGCCACAGATCGGCTGTGCTAATGAGACGTGCTTAGAAATCAGTACTTTTAAAAATCTATCTAGGGAGTTCACTTATAATGAGAAAACCTTTCCATTACCCCTAAAGCGATACAATGAATTTTATAAAAAACAGAGAATGTGCTCTCTTTAAGGATGCTTATAATTATAAATGTAGTAATTAAATTATTTATTTCCAAAGACAAGTTGTTTCAAAACTTGAATGCTCATCAGTGCAGATCAACAACTGATCTGCTGACTGCCCGGGTCGAACCTCAGACCGAGAGTCTTCTAACCCGACTACTATAATTCTGGGACTAAATGATCAGTTATGCGAATGAGCCGTGTAAATACTGCTTTTTAAACAGTATTGTATGCAATGTATCTAGGAGGTTCAACTAAGGGGAGGGAACTATTTTTATCATTCAATAAGCGATTCAATCAATTTCATCCCAAAAGAATGCCCTTCCTTCAAGTTTCCTTATAATTATAAATATTAATAATAAAATAATTCATATCTACAGTCAAGCTTGTTTCGCCTTTTAAAGGCTTATCAGTGCGCATCTACAGTTAATCTTCTGACCGCTCGGGTTGAACTTCAGATATTGAGTCTTCTAACCCGACAGCTATAACTGTGCGATTAACAGGTCAGCTGTACGAATGAGACGTTTATATACTGCTTTTAAATTGGCACTATTTTAAATGTATCTAGAGGGTTAAACAAAATAGAAGGAACATTTGTATTACTTTTTCAACGATACAATAACTGTTATTTAAAACCAAGTGCTTCTATTCAAGGCTGCTTATAATCTATATAATAAAGTAAATTCGATTTTACCGTTTACATTCAGATGGTATAGCTTAATAACCAACACCATTATATACTAATCTCTTTCGCCATCAAATTAAATGCAACCATCATGCTTGCTTTCAGAAATTATGCTATTATTTCGTCTTCTTTTCAATATTTATTAGATTTTTCCAAATTACTTGTTATTCATAAATAAACCTTCCAAAAAGTAGGTGGCTTCTATTTTCACATGCATCTTACTATCTACGTCTCCCTACACCCGAAACACCGTGTCGTAATTGTTCATGGCATACTAATAGCATCAATACCGTTTGTGTTTCATTTTTCACGATGGTATCTTTTTCTTTTATCTACTGTAGGTTTTAATCAAAATAATTACTGCTCCAAGTATCTAAGAATATAAGAATAGCGGTTTCGTAATTCTTTCCGAACGTTTAATATTCGCATGTCTGTAAAACAAAAAAATGTCCGCTAAGACTTTTTATAAACTAATGTTTTTCTTTTCTTCATTTATTTGCTTACTTTTTTAATTAACAAGACATCTGTTTCCTGTATGGTAAGCTTCACGAGTATTTATTTGTCACACTTACTTATTTTGTGCTGTGGTTATTATTATTATTATTATTATTATTATTATTATTATTATTATTATTATTATTATTATTATTATTATTATTATTATTATTATTATGACTAGTAGTAGTAGTAGAATATTTCGGCTGTTTTTATCATTGTTCTAAGTGTTATGGTCTTAGTCTACGTTTTAATTCCAATTTCTCCTATTGTTTGTTTCTAGGTTTTTCGGAATTTTTCCTAGTGCTCCTACAATAATCAGTATTATACTGAATTTCTTCATGATTAATATTCCATTTCAGTTCTCTGGCAATTTCAACGAATCTTTCTCGTTTTTCTGTTTCCTGATATACACTCTTTGATATGTTGGGACAGCGAAATCTACGATTTGGCAGATTTATTCTTTCTTGTTGACTTTTATGACATCCGGTCTCCTTGCTATGACGAGTTCGTCTGCTTTTACTTCCCCGTCGCCGAAGATTATGTGCTTTTCGTTTTTCAGTACTGTTGCAGATCTTAATCTTGTTGAAAAATAAATGGCACAAACTGTTTTACATTTTCATATTTAAGAAAATAGAACTTAATCAAGTTGAGAAATAAATGGCACATTCTGTTTTACATTTTTATTCTTTAGAAAAGAGTATTAATACACTTAGTAAATAAATGGCACAATCAGTTTTACATTTTTATTTTTCGTTAATGGATATTAATCCAGTTCAAAAATAAATGGCACATTCTGTTTTACATTTTATTTTTTGGGAAATAGATCTTATATACAGTGGAGAAATAATTGGCACTTAGTTTGACATTTATATTTTTTCGAAATAGATCTTAATGATGCGTAAAAATAGATGGTACAGTCTGTTTTAAATTTTTATTTTTTTTAATTTGATCTTATCAGTCACTTTTACATTTTTCTTTTTGAGAAATGGATCTTAATACAGTTGAGAAATAAATTGCACAGTTTGTTTTACATTGTTATTTTTTGGAAATGGATCTTCGTCCAGTTGTTAAATAAAGGGCACAGCCAGTTTTAAATGTTTATTTCTTTTAAATAGATGTTACTCCAGTTGAGAAATAAATGGCACATTCTGTTTTACATTTTTTTAATGGATCTTAATCCAGTTAAGAAATAAATGGCACAAAGTGTTTTACATTTTCATTTTTGAGAAATAGATCTTAATCAAGATTAGAAGTAAATGCTCAGTCAGTTTTACTTTTTTATTTTTCGGAAATGGATCTTAATCCAGTTGAGAAATAAATGGCACAGTTTGTTTAACATTTGTATTCTTTAGAAAAGATTCTAAATAGAGTTAGGAAATAAATAGTACAGTCAGTTTTACATTTTGATGTAGATGGATCTTAATCCAGTTGAGAAATAAATGGCACCGTCTTTTTTACATTTTTAATTTTTGGAAATGGATCTACATCCAGTTGAGAAATAAATCGTACAGTCTGTTTTACATTCATAGTTTTGGAAATGGACCTTAATATTTAGACTGAATCTGAAGATATTTGTGTGTGGATTGCTTTTCTAATATCACTACATTATTAATCTAACTTCAATTGTCGTCCTTTTCTCCATCTGTGTTGTCTTTGATTTGAACTCATCATATTTACTTACCTGTACTTTGTCTGTTGTATTCTGTTACCTAAAATAAAAAAGAATAACAATCGCAGAATGTCGACCTGGTCCCCATGTTGGCTACCAGAGAAGCCCTATCAATCACGCTTTTTATATTTGTTTAGTGTCATATTTTCATTATGTTGTTAGTGTATGTGACAACATGAAGCCCAACCTTATATTTTACTTATGATCCTGCAATAGGGATAATGTTTATTCAGTCCATATGCAGAAAGAGCAATGCTCTATAACTGTCTGTGGTAGATGTTTATAATAAAGCATGTTTATCAGTATTTGTTTCAATGGCCGATAACTCGGAGCCCGAGTGTTTCCGGACCTATGTTTATGGGACTTTTGTTTCAGTATTCATATGTATAGAACGTAATCCTGAAGTTATACCCTCGATTTTCCAAACACCTTGTATAATAAGCTGGTTAATTAGAATGTATATATTTTTAAATATTTCGTTAAAAAGAGAGATGTATGCATCCGTGCATGTTCGTGTGTGTATATGTGTATGTATATGTGTATGTGTATAATATTCAGTCCACATATAACGTGAACAAGAAGGGCGTTATTCCCAAACGAGATTTAGTCGCAGATGACAGTTTTTTTCTCCTACCGACAACGATTCTCAGTGCGCGGCCAACACCCCTTGTAATTATATTATGTTAAACTATCGTTAAAAGATCATATAAAAGCTCTGCTAAATATCAATACAGGTAAAAATTCCTTGCAGAAATACACACATTCATCTGTCTTTCTTCTCTCTCTCTCTCTCTCTCTCTCTCTCTCTCTCTATATATATATATATATATATATATATATATATATATATATATGTATATATATATATATATATATATATATATATCGCCCACAACTGGTAAGACGATTTCACGCCTGACCTCATGAAAAGAAGGAAGTCTTACAATATGGAAATGATCGTTCCGCGTTAAAAAATAAAGTTCCAGATGCTGGAATTTAATTAGCCGTACATCACAGCCAAAAAATGTCAATGCAATTCATAAAGCATCGTCATACATAAGAGAGGGTCTATCTTTTATATACAGAATATCAGAGTGACTTTAATTGCAAATGCTTGACTCTGAAGCAATTAATGTGAAATATACAACAAAACGCGGAATTTTTTTTTAGTTGAGCCGCATACGAACAGTGAATCGCTCATTGTCTCTGCTGATAACGTCCACCTACGCCAATCGAAACAACGTCGACATGTGCTGCGTCTGTAGTGTAAGGAGACAGTGACTACCTCCCAAACAAGCAGTTTTAGAGAGACATATAATACAACGAACAATTAGTTTTGCTGACTAATTAATGACATTTTGATCTCAGTGTAAGCCGGCGTATTCTGCCGCTTAGTTTCTCTTGTAAGCTCTCCTTTCCGTGTTGCGATAACCGATTTTTATTGAAGGTCCTGTTCATTGAAGACGATGTTCATTGAAAACTTGTAGCTCTTGGTACGTTCGTCCGTCAAAGTTTAAGTCAATCAAAGAGTGGGTGACATTAGACTTCCTGTGGGTCACGTTATGATAAGCAGTGTTCTGATCAAGTTTTGCCGATGGCTTCGCTTCATCGATGCTATCAAAGTTTCAATTTGAAGTTTAATGACGCGTAACTGTCGACTGACTGGAATGAAATTCATTGAAAAGTTGTAAAAAACGCAACCGTAGTGAGTTATTGTTTTTTTTGCGTGAGATGAACAATATTGTAAGAAGAGAAAAAGAAAATGTTTTTTTATAATTTTCGTATTTTTATCATTAATTTTGCCTTAATTTTACTATTAATATTAATTTATTAAATTAAGTAATTTTACTTTCGATTTCAACATTAAATTTTCCCTTATACAAAATGTATTACATAATCCATATCATGCAAATATATATATATATATATATATATATATATAATTATTATTTCATGCATCTACATAACATTTTATAAGAAGATATATTTTATGTATTAATTTTCAGTATTTACTTCAACAGTACTCAATACGTGAGTAGAGCAAAGGTAGTAAATTATGAAAGTATATTTATGCCAATTAATCTACACAGAAGCTTCCGCGTTCCATCACCGCAGGGAATCGTCAGACTAAAATGCATAGACTTCGTGTTATATATATATATATATATATATATATATATATATATATATATATATATATGTGTGTGTGTGTGTGTGTGTGTTATATGCTTCCTATGGTTAGAGCACTCTGGTATTCCGTTAGCGTAAAATAAATACACTTCCATATAAATAAGTGAGTACATTGGTTTTCAGTATCATAAAAAATGTAACCATAGAATACTTTTATTTAGCTACGATATACTTTCTCCCACATTCTGTAACAGATTCGTTAGCTCGGCCAGTAGAGGACCGGACGCTAACCACTGAGGTCGAGGTTTCGAATCTCTCTACGTTGAGTCACACTAATGAAATCGTAGAAGACGAAAGAAAATGTACATTTGTGCACGCAAGTTTATGCGTGAGTAATTAATACGACGTTCAGGCATGTAACTTTTCGTTATTATTTTGCTATGAAAGCAGAAACGAGTACTTAGTTAACCAAAGAACACACACCTATCACATCTGGGCATGAAGGAACGCCCCTCTACTAAAGTGGTTTTAGTAAAAAAAAAAAGTAAAAAATGTTGAAAATAAACCGAATACAGAGAAAGATAAATGCAAAGATAGAAAATGTTAAACTTTTTTCTTCCTTTCATCCATTTATGGCGTTACTTTTTCATATTCTATTTTCGTTTCGGTTAGTTCTGAAAAGCGACGAGATTTACTGATTACCTCTGCACACTCCACCCGATCGATTTTGGGTACTTCATGATCGATCTGGTTGTTGCTATTTCGAGGCTGCGGTGATTTTACACCCGAGAAAGCCAACGGATCTGTCGGGTGCATCGTCGTACCCAGCCGATCTGTTGGCTCAGTGGGCATTACACAAACAGGAACTTATATTTCAATATACGCATTTCGAGATGAAAATGATATTTAAAAGTCTAGCGTCACATACACAATAGCATGCTATTTCATAGTTAAGCGTGACAGACTAATGAAAATCACATTTTTGAAATCGAATCATAAGGAGATATTATAAAAAAATAATGTCTATCTTAAAGTCAGATAGGCCGAAAGATGGAATATCGCTGCCACATCTGGGGATGTGCCACGCGGAGAACTATTTCTTGCCTTTAGAGAGTACAAAATCGACTTCGCAATCTAGTGGGTCCCATCTCTTCTCTTCCTTACTACCCTCTTTCTCACAGAAAATATGTTGCTAGTCTCTCTCTACTTTGTTGTATTTTTCATAGAAAGTGCCCGACTGAGCTCCAGTTTTCGGTTCTTCCGTGTAATGCATTCAAAGCAAGAACTCGACCTCTCTTTATTCAGGTGCTTAGCGTCAGGCGAAATTTCCATGGACAGAACTTGTTAGCAAGGGCTTCTTACCCGTGAAACACATTAACGCAAGACTGCTCCCCTGTTGATTATAACTTGATACTTTTTAAATCTACTGTCAACAATCTTTTTTCATGTGTATCTCCATAAGTAATCAAATGCAGTTCATACCATTAATCAATATTCGTACTCTCATAGTCGTCATCTTTCGGCTAGTAATCATTCCCGGCTCACCAACACTTAACCTCGAGTTACTCTTGATCTTGATAGGGGGTTACCCTAAGAATTAAAATATTTGTTTATATTTCTCCTAGGTCTGGAATATTGTTAATACTTATTATACTGACTTGTGTGAAAACTCCAAGTAGGTAAATAAAATAAAAAAAAAAAAAAAAAAAATAATAATAATAATAATAATAATAATAATAATAATAATAATAATAATAATAATAATAATAAAGACGAAGGGAAATTGTAATCAAGTGGAAGACTAGGACGGACGGCAATGATGAAACCAGCGGCAATCTTAAGGAAAATCCTCGAATGCGGAAACCAACCTACATAAACTACAAACACTAACCAGTCACATGGAAACTGCAACACAATTAAAACAGAAACATTGAAGAAAAACCACATGAACCCAACGGAACTGTAACTACATGAAATCTTTTAAATGTGCACCCCACCGAAAAAAAACAATGCATCAGCCTCGGCTGATACAACACACAATAGGCGTGAATGACATCAAGGATGGAAGGACCTAGGATGTTATTGCCACCCAAATTCAAGTGAAGACAAATAGTCGTGGCGAGCGATCAATCAATGGTAAGCGGCTGTTGCGAATACGCAAAGTTATTTGCAAAGGTTATAGAAAGAGATTGAGAGAACTGGAAATCTGGGGAGACTTGTTGTCACACAGACCCAAGGGAACATCACCGGTTATCATCAGGGAGTAATCACTGTGTGAGCACTCCCGCGAGTACAAAAAAAAAAAAAATTATTATTATTATTATTATTATTATTATTATTATTATTATTATTATTATTATTATTATTATTATTATTATTATTATTATAATAATAATAATAATAATAATAATGATAACAATAATAATAATAATAATGATGATGATGATGATGATGATGATGATAACAATAATTTGATAAAAACACACATAGTAAAACATAAAAAATTAAAAACAAAAATGAAAGTAAAAAACTTCCGAGCACCTGAGACAGGTAAGTCTAGTTGACTTATATATTTTTGAACATGTTACCAGATGCGACGAGGAAAAAAAATTGCGGGGGACATTTTAAGATAGATTTAAATGAATTCAGACCTAATGGTAAAAACTACATTTAAAAAAGCTTTTTAGAAACTTTTATTCACCTAAAACAAAGCATATTCTTACTAAAACGTACTTAAGGTGCTTTTGTGATTAGGGGGCAAAATTTAGAGGAGGAGTGTCCTAAGTGGGGAGTTTTGTAGAAAGATGTCTGTTCGCATTACATATACATTTCTGCAGGTTGGTACACTCAGGAAAACATAGAGCATGGAAGGAATTCCTAGGGAAAGCGGTCTGAGGGAAGTAGCTATGAAAGTAGAAAGTTTTGCGGCATCTGGAGACTTCTACAGTAAAAGAGGTTGGATTTTGCCGCTTATCCGGTTCGGTTAGTCAGAGATATTCACATTGAAGGGGTACAAGCACAAAGATGTAAAATTGCGGCGAAGGGACAAGAGCTTAGCTTGGTAGACAGTGCGGAACATATTAGGTTAGTTTTGGACCCTGTCCAAGATGGAGACACTAGTGGTTGGCGAATTATCGGACGTTAGAGAATTTCGGATTATATGTTAAACTAAATTCAATTTGTATTTTAATGTATTAATAGAATCAAGTTTCCCAACAAAAATGAGTGAAAGGTAAAATTGAGAAGACAGTTTACTTGAGAGATTGGCAAATATACCTGAGAAACAAACAAATACATTTTAACATCATGAGTACATACAAGCAAAATGTTAGGCATGAATTCAGGGTCATGTCACAGTCGACATGACAATCTTAAATTGGAATAGGTGGGTAAGTTAGTTAGTTTTGATTATCGGGTTATATATAAAAAATAGCTGCTTAATAAGTTCAAATGTTAAGAATGGCTAGAGAATTTTAAACTATGAGAACAAAAGTAAAGACATGCGATAAGAAGTAACGTGATAGAGAGGAAAACGGTTTTTGTAAGGCTAACAGCAGAACTATAGAGGAAGCTGTATGGCCAGATTTATTAAAAATATAAGCGTATCTATGAGAAGTAATATGAACTGTTTCACTCATTCTCTCTCTTTCTCTCTTTCTCTCTTTCTCTGCTTATGACATATTGTATATATTGATAAACTAATATATGTTCCATACAAAATGGGCTTTGATGTTAGTCACCCATTTCAATCTTTTAATCAGTTTATTTCAGCTCTACTCGGCGTGACAACTATATTAGATACTACCACGGCACGACGAACATCCAGACTTAAAGTTGAACAATATGACGGATAATAGGGATCATGTAGACAGTAGGGGCTTAATGGAGTTTGTAGAGATACAGGAGACGAATAAAAATAACCCGCTATATAACATTTTTTTAAAGATTGAATTGCACAGATTTAAAACAATACCATTCACCAATAAAAGCATAGCCAGTTAGGAAGTTGAATAAACAATTTGGTAAATAATATGATGAAAATATTAAAATTAATTAACTAAGTAAGTGACAGTAATATGTGTTAGAATTGAGTAAATCTATTGGGTAAGCCATACAGTTTGTTCATTTTTATAGAAAGGAGGAACCTAAACATCAAGGTTAGAAACATAACCGAGTTTACGCAATTCATTTTCCTCGCTCGATTTGAAAATGTTGAGAATGCCATCGATTTGTCTGGTTGTCAAATGGCAATTTTGCTCAAACTACGGCTTTCACTTGGTCACTGTTGATCATCTTTGGCGAGCCAGAGAGAGGTATATCTCTCACTGAAAAGTTTCCATGGTGCTATGGAAAAGTCTGGATTCGAACTTCACACTTTCAGTCGCCAGTCCATGTCGGTATTCAGCTATGAAAAGGCTCTTTCGTAGGTATCACCTAGTGTGTGTGCGTTCCTTTCATAGTGGCTAGGTGTCCGTGGGGGGGAGAAATACATTCTCAGCTTTCCCAAAGCCCGACAGATAGGCGAGGGGCTGGAAAAAGGTCGATGTTAGCTATGTCGTGGATTTGGGCTAAACATTTTTGTTAAAAGAAAACATCTGTTTTTTTTATTTTCTCGGGGTGGATCAAAACAGCAAATTTGATAAATACAGAGAAATGCAACTTATTAGCTTAAAATGTTTTAATTTATTTTTTATTAATTCAGGCGAATGCGTGCGTCGAACAATGCGCAGAAACGAGTTTAAGCATTTTCATTTTGCGCAGCGAAGAGTAAACTTAGTGTTGTGGTGGCAACCACTCATTTGCATATACGAATAACGTTACACTATAAATGGCAAGCCTAGGTTGGCATTAGTGTGTGTTACCTAAATGCCACCGGAAGTGACGCCGAAGAGCGTACATGTCCTCCCACCAAGACTCTCTGACTCGACACCTTCATTTGTACATACTGTAACTATACCTTTTCTTTAATACACTTATTATTGCATTCTCCTTGTTGTTTGCGTCTTCATTGTATTCCTCACTAATTATTGTTCAACCTTGCAACCACAACAGTTGGCGACGAGATATGAAGCGTCAAATATAACAGTTTGACGAAGAACTATTTAAAAAAAAAAAAGTACAATGCAAAGTGTTGACGAGCAAACGGATTTTACGCTAAAGAAAAGTTTCAACTTAAGTGAAAAAAAACCCCAAAAAACTCGAACGTGGCAAAAGCGACAATTTACGCCGTTTTCTGGGAATCCGACTTGCAAACGAATGTAAAAGTGAATTTTTGTTTTGTCGCTAAGCGACAAATCTGTTTTGTATTACTAAAGGACCAACTTGCAAACGAAAAGCGGATTTTGTTCTGTCGCAAAACGACAGGTCAGACTCGTATTACGAAAAGCAAGGAAGTAACCTACGAAAAAAAAAAGTTCACCAGTGGATTCTAATTACTGCTCCCCGTTAGCAAAACAACAACTAAAGGAATTTTTTAATTAATAATTTGTTTGGCGGCGGTACTAAAAGGAAATACCATAGCTAGAAATTAAAGCTCAATGAAAGGATTTTTTTTTTAAAGTTGTCACTGGATAACGGATAATACAGTAAAACGTCACGAGAGAGAAAAAAAAAAGGAAGACTTATCAAAAATGTTCATGCAATTTTTACAGGCACAAGCTGACCGCGAGGAAAGACAAAATTAGGCACAAGCTGACCGCGAGGAAAGACAAAATGAACGTTTTGCTAAAACACTGGAACTACTAAAGAGTAATCGAGAAAATGTCGACAGTGTTAATTTCTCCCATACAACTATCTTTAATAGTATGGACACATTTAATTATGTGCCGGAGGAAGGAAAGACTTTTGAAGCATACTATACAAGATACGAGGATGTCTTTCAACTGGACTGCAAAAATTGGCCAAATAGCCAGAAAGTGAGCCTCTTACTCAGGAAATTGGGTACATCAGAACACAGCAAATTCAGAGATTACATATTACCTAAAAATACTGCGGAATTAGAGTTCATGGAAGCTGTGAAATTACTAAAAGAATTATTAAATTAAAATATATCTCTTTTTCATAAAAGATGGCTGTGCATGAATCTAAGAAAGATGGACAACCAAGATTATTTGACATACGCATCAGTTGTCAATAAAAACTGCGATAATTTTAAGCTTGCGGAACTAACGGTAGAAGATTTTAAATGTCTAATCTTCGCACAAGAGTTAGTTTCCACGAAAAATGCAGAAATACGCAGACGAGTGTTGTCTAAGCTGGAATCTGAGCAAGATTTAACCCCCCAGAAACTAGCAGAGGACTGTGAAAGGGCCATTACACTAAAAAAGGATTCGAAAAATATAGAAGAATCCGGAGTGGCATATGTAAGAAAAATTAGAAAACCATACACACCAACCAAGAACTTTACAAAGAAAAGCAATCGAAATGGAACGGGATATTACAATCCTGATAACCATAAATATAGGACAGAATATAACAAGCCTCTTCCTAGATATAACTGTAAGAGATGTGCAGAAAAGCATTGGGAATCAGATTGTCCTTATAAGAAGAAAAAATGCTACAATTGTAAGAAGGTGGGACACAAAAGCGATTGCTGCAGATATAAATATTACACCAGAAAGAGAGTACAGCAAACGAAATCAAATACAAAATTAGACAAAGATCGGCGAAAATACATAAAAGTGGAAATATTTAAAACACCAATAAAGTTACAACTCGACTCCGGCTCCGATATTTCTATTATAAACCTGAATACATGGAAAAAGTTGGGTAAAAAAACAACCATGATGAAAACGAGTAAATCAGCCCGGACGGTAACTGGTGGTGGTATAAAATTTGAAGGAGAAGTTGTCCTTCCGATAAAATTAAAAGGGATTACGAAGAAATTAAAAATATTCGTACTGAAAAATAGTGAAAATCTGTTTGGAATAGATTTAATTGAGAAATTTGGACTATGGGATAAGCCAATCAATACATTCTGTAAAAAAATAGAATGTTCTTCTCTAACAACAGTAAATATAAGAGACGATTTAAAAGAATTATTTCCTGAAGCATTCACGACTAACTTAGGTCGCTGTAATAAATTCAAGGCCTCGTTTGAACTTAAAGAAAACGCCAGCCCAATTTTTAGAAAAAAGCGAAACGTTCCGTTCGCTGGGTTGGAAAAGATTAATAAAGAATTAGATAGATTGGAACAGACAGGAATTCTATCAAAAATAGAACACAGCGAGTGGGCAGCCCCCACCGTATACGTAAAGAAAAAGAATGACGAAGTTAGAGTGTGCGCAGATTTTTCGACCGGGGTCAACTCCCTATTAAAAGATCACCATTACCCTCTACCAAGCCCAGAGGAAATATTCACGAAGTTAAATGGTGGTAATATCTTCTCTAAGATAGACTTGAGCGACGCATATTTGCAAATACCGGTCGAGGAAAATTGCTCAAAAATACTATGCATCAATACGCATAAGGGATTATTCAAATACAACCGATTGCCCTTTGGCATCAAAGTAGCGCCTGCCATTTTTCAGCAAGCGATGGACACCATGCTAAGTGGTATTGAGTGCGCATGTGCATACCTGGACGACATTGTTGTCAGGAGCAAATCCCTACAAGAACATAAGGAACATTTGAAACAAGTATTTACTCGAATACAAGAATTCGGCTTTAAAGTAAAAGTAAGTAAATGTGACTTTTGTATGAGCGAGATTAAGTATCTTGGACACATAATAAACAAAGATGGACGACGTCCAGACCCAGACAGATCTGCGGCAATAAAAAATATGCCAGCACCTGATAACGTAACAACCTTGCAGAGTTTCTTAGGACTCGCAAATTATTATCAATCTTTTATTGAAGGAATGCATAACTTGCGAGCCCCCTTAAATAATCTGCTTAAAAAGGATACACCTTGGAACTGGACGCAAGAATGTCAAACCGCTTTTGACAAAATAAAGAGCGCACTAACATCCGAATTATTCTTAACGCACTTTGACACAAAATTAAAAATAGTCGTCGCTAGTGACGCTAGTTCCTACGGCTTAGGAGCATGCATTCAACATATTATGCCGGATGGGTCTAGAAAACCAATAGCGCACGCTTCGAGAACGCTGATACCAGCCGAGAGGGCGTATTCACAAATCGAAAAAGAAGCATTGAGCATAATCTTTTCCGTGACTAAATTTCACCGATATTTATATGGTAGACAATTCTTACTTGAAACCGACCATAAACCGTTAGTCACGATCTATGGATCAAAAAAAGGATTGCCGGTATACACCGCAAATAGATTGCTGCGCTGGGGTACAATCTTACTTAATTACGATTTCCAGCTACAACATCTAGCATCAAAAAAGATTTGCCATGCGGATGGACTGTCAAGACTGATACCACAGAAACACAATCTGGAAGAATCAGTTATTGCAGCAATTCGGACAAATGTTGAAGTAAAAAATATGGTAGCAAACATCATTAAGGAACTACCCGTAACTTTGTCGGACATTAAAAGGGAAGCCGAGAAAGACGAATACATAAAAGAAAAAATTATAACGGACACAAAGGTGCAGGAAGTTTTCTCCATATGTAACGATGTGTTACTGTACAGTGAGAGAGTGGTAATACCCAAAAAATTGCAGAATAGGATGTTAAGAGATTTCCATACGGGACATCCGGGGATAAATCGAATGAAGTCGTTAATGAGAAGCTACGTGTACTGGCGTAACATGGACACTGACATAGCAGCAACAATAAATAAATGTAAAGGATGCCAGTTAGCAGCAAAATCCCCACCTATAGTACACAAACCTTGGCCGAAAACCGACCAACCATGGTCGAGAATCCACATGGACTTCGCTGGTCCAGTAGGAGAAAACTATTATTTAATTGTAGTGGATAGTTACACAAAATGGCCGGAGGTAATGCGTTGCAGGAATCCAACAACGAACAACTCAATAGGGTTCCTACACGAGTTGTTTGCAAGATTCGGTGTACCAGACACACTGGTCACTGACAACGGAACGCAGTTCACATCCGCAGAGTTTAAGGAATTTTGTGACACGTTCCGAGTGAAGCACATCACGACTCCGCCGTATCATCCAAGGTCGAACGGCCTTGCGGAAAGGTTCGTGGACACGCTAAAACGAGCGTTAAAGAAATCCATTGGAACACCAACAGAAAAAGCTTTGCAACAATTCTTGCAAGTTTATAGGATCACACCACATCCTAGTACACCATCAAACATATCACCAGCTGATCTAATGTTTGCCAGAAAGGTAAAATCAGCGTTTGATAAACTGTTGCCAAGACAGGCAATTATCCGAAACACTACACACACGGAAAGAAAGAAATATAACTCGGGAGATCGAGTATATTTTAAGTGCTACAAGAATAACACATCTTACTGGGAATGTGGAGTAGTGGATAAACGCATTGGTGATTGTACATATATGATTAAAGGTCCACAGAGTATACATAAAAGGCACCTAAATCAGATAAAAAAACGTCATATCCAAGATGATGATTATACGACAACAGTCGAAGAGGAGGAAACCATAGATATCATATACGAATCCTTTAATTTGGAACAGCCTCAATATACACCTGAACCCCGAAGATCAGGTAGGAAAAGAAAATTTAATGAACCATTGATGGTAAACCCAAAAAGTAAAAGATATTGAAATCTGTGTGACTTCAAATCTTGGGAGGGGGGTGTTGTGGTGGCAACCACTCATTTGCATATACGAATAACGTTACACTATAAATGGCAAGCCTAGGTTGGCCTTAGTGTGTGTTACCTAAATGCCACCGGAAGTGACGCCGAAGAGCGTACATGTCCTCCCACCAAGACTCTCTGACTCGATACCTTCATTTGTACATACTGTAACTATACCTTTTCTTTAATACACTTATTATTGCATTCTCCTTGTTGTTTGCGTCTTCATTGTATTCCTCACTAATTATTGTTCAACCTTGCAACCACAACACTTAGTTACTTAGAACGGAGAATATTTTGTATTTTTATTTTAAGGAGAAGGACAATCGTAAATAGTTGTGTCTATACACAAATATTGTAAGGGAGTAGCTATTTTATAGTAATAAAGTATTATTAATCAAAATAGTTTTATAGGTATTATTTTTCAGAAGATCGGCCTTTTATTAGACGAGTAAGCAAATAGTTAGTGCAAAAACTGGTTCTGAATTTGAATACAAATTAAAAAGAAAATTAGAATGAAAATACATAGAAATGCATAAATAAAAATGAATAATGCAATTGTCCATATTTTGTGATAAGGAAGAACGCATATCCTTGAATCATTGTACGTTTCTATTGTAACTAACCTATTTTCTCTTGCGAAGCGAGGACAATGCTCCGTTTATATTATTACAAACTGCAAGAGATACACGCACCCTGGCGACATACCATGGAGGTTGGCGTTGAAAACTACAAAAATAGCTGGACGCATGCAAGCATGCATTAACATATTTTGAGGTTATCGCACGGTGAATAAACCTCTCCCTGTTTCTATGTGAACAGATATCAGGCGTCGAATGGATTTTTCTTTGTTTCAGAGTATATGAATTGCTTTTGTAATGTATTTGTTTATATGACAAAGGTTTTAAAGCTTTTTCTCATGTCAACGGCATACTCGGAAGTTAAGTATACTGGAAACTGAATCACTGCATGTGTGAACAACGAATACAAGAAATAGTGCAAACGGGTTAGCAATTTTAGTTTATATGCAAGAAATGTTGGATCCGTCTTGCTATGTATATTCGAATAATTTTCGCGGGTAATTTTTGTTCGTATAATTTATAATCAGAAAGCGAAATGTTTTTAATTGTTTACATCAGCCTTAAGTACTAATTGGCATAGTAATTAATACGAAGTTATCTAACTCACGGTGCAATACGAAAAAGTGTTCCCATGTATACTATATATCTTTACGATGTTTTGGATCAAAGGATAAGTAGATATCATGTTTACTCTTGCAAATCAGTGAATTCACACGAAAATATTTGTTCTATAGAAGCACGTATCAATAGACGAGTAAAGCGCATACAAAGCATAATTTTATACGAAACTGTTATTTACATAGCTATACCGGTCAAATAAATATGGTAGGAGAATTCTGACTTCATCTTTTATATATGATTACCATAGGAACACATCGTATGTTAATGGAATCATACAAATGATATTCATATTTTTGTTGCTAAATACCACATTGATTTTAATGTAAAGTTCTCTTTTTCTAGTTTCTACTTAAAAAAATATTATGTCATTATTTAACTGTAGGTTTACGGGTTTTAAGATAATAGTGATAAGCTTAGAAAATATCCATCAGAGATGTGTTTAAAAAGAAACAGGATTGAGTGTGTTATGTGTCCCCCGAACTAGGTCAGCTTAGTTTTGTAGATTAACATTTAGATAACGCGCATGTCAAACAGATAATTTATGTTTAATTAAATGAATTTCAGTTCGTACGTTCCTTGAAAAAGCAGCATTGATATAAAAATATAACAGCAATTAAAAATATCATGTAACAATATTGAAAAATGTGACGTATATTTCTAAGAATCTGACGTAATATCTATGAGATCATGGCGTAATCTTTTTGGAAATATTATTATGAATTAAATGATGTTGGCTCTAGTAAAACGTATATAGCCATGAGAAGTTTATTTCTGAAACTTCAATAAATGAAATTTAACATATGCGGGAACAGATAAACGGAAATAAGGGACACGTTAGTCAAGTGACAGAATTTATGTGGGAGTTTTAGTAAGATCTCGGTCGAAAGCGAACACGGGAATACCTGTATGTCGTCTCCATTTTTCTCTTTTTATCTCTGCCCCGGCAATGTTCAAGGTGATGAATAACATTTTAAAACATGTTTGCATTTTAATGATCAGCATAATTCAATTACAATTAACAACGACCCCGTTCTGTTTCGTTGAGACAATTAATCAACAGTTGACCAATCCAATAAAAAGCTTTATTCTATCGTCCTTCAGAAGTTCAAAACGATCAGCTATTATCGTTATCAAATGAGAAGCTCAGCCCTAAGAAGTGAACTTTAAAGAAGAGTGCTATATATAAATATAATGTCATGTTGTTTTAGAAGTTGAGCTTAGTTTCGGGTGCAAACAAACACAAAATATCTATTAGAATAAAGACTATACGTTTGGGTTGAATTTAATTTTTTTCAACCTTTACCCCGTAAACTTAACTGAACCCGTATAAATATATCTAAAGATATCTCTATAAAGCAAATAAAAATACGAAAAAAATCAAGTGTACCCAATTTTAATTAGTAACTTGTGCAAAATTAAACGTATTGCTTAAAAATGGATTTATCTACGATATCGGGCTCAAGAATGGCGAGACTGGGTGTGTTTTGTGCTGTGTCCGCTATGGGCGAAAGAGGGGTTTTATTCACCATGGCAGTGCACATGCTCATAATGACCTGCCCATCTGACAGTTCCTGCTCGAGGAGAGCATAAACGTACTGGAACAACGTCCATAATCATATGATCTTTCCCCGTGTGACTTTTAACCAAGCTCCGAATGATCACAAAACCATAAGGGCCATCAGGGGAGAGGGGAAAATAAATGATGGCTGAGGGACATCGCAGATGACTTCTTTCGGCAATTCATAAAAATGCAACAAGGAAGGGTGAGAAATTGCATTGGACTTGACAGAGATTACTTGCGCGAGTAAACCGCGTGGCTTCTTGTTTGTGATCGAAATAAATTGTTTGTTACTCCAGTCCCGCTACTTTTTAGACACATCTCACATAATGTTTTAGCCAACGGAAATCAGTGTGTAGGATGAAGTGCCTAAAGATTCAATTAAAACAACTGATTGGAAAGTTAATTGCAAAACTCAAGAGAGAAAAGAGAAAGAGAGAATGAAAAGGAGGAAGGGTGGTGATGGAAGAGACAGGGAGAGAGAAAAGAGAGGTGATTAGAGAGACAGAGAGGGAGATAAGGTGACAGAGTTGTGAACCTTTATCGAAACAGTTGCAGACAAGGCCATGAGTGAACAAAGAAAAAGACAAAACATCTGCCTTACTACCAAGTATCTAGCTCATCTTATTAAGATCTCTCTCTCCCCCATTTCTCTACACACACACACCCACACACACACCCACACACACATACACCCACACACATATATATATATATATATATTGTGTATTTAGGCAGCATTTTCTCATTTATGCAAACATTGTTCAAAATAACAGAATTCGTCTGTTTAATTATATATTTTTTTATCTTTTCAATTTTTCTGATGGTCTTTTTTGTATTAAAATCAAAAAAGTTAATAAATGTTTCATAGGTTTCACATAGGTTTCTGAGGATGATTCGGGATAGAATCAAAAACGTTCGTGAAACCTGTGAAACCAATGGAAAATGTATCATTATTTTTTATTTTAATACAAAAAATACCATCAGAATAATAACATTTTTAAAAAGTTTATAATTAAATAGACTGTTACTTTTAACAATGTTTGCATATATATATATATATATATATATATATATATATATATATATATATAGTCATCGACAGACAGACTGTTTCGCTGTATCACAGCTCTTCAGTGTGGCTAGATTAGCACCATCCCAAGCCATAAAGTGAACTTTGAACCATTTAGTTTATAGTCGGCACCTCTCATCTACGGGATTGGCGCTCATAAATAATATCTACAATGTCTTCATATAAACATTGACCGCCACTTTTGCAGTGCTCTATTTGTTTATTTACAAATAGAGTTGCATTACTTTACGTAAGCAGCAGGCGATATCATTTAACTGTGCTCTACTCGACAAAGGGTATATATATATATATATATATATATATATATATATATATATATATATATATACATATATATATATATATATATATATACATATATATATATATATATAAATATACATAAGAAAGATGTTTGAAGCCTAAGAATGCATTTTTTTAAAAATAAATAGTAATTTATTTAAAGTAGTCCCAAATTTCCGATGTAATACGTCTTCGTCAGGGGTACAAGACATTTTTTTTTCATAGCGACATGTTTATCGCTAGTAGAAGGTAGAATCCGTAAGATGTTGATTCGGTAATAGTTCAAATGTCGAAGTCTTTTAGGGAAAGATGCGCGGACACGCATTAAAGATAAGAAGATATATTGGTTTCCCATTAGAAAGCATTCAATATTGAAATGTGAGAAAGATGTTTGAAGCCTAAGATTAAATAAATAAATTACTATTTATTTAAAAAAAATGCATTCTTAGGCTTCAAACATCTTTCTTACATTTCATTATTGAATGCTTTCTAATGGGAAACCAACATATCTTCATATATATATATATATATATATATATATATATATATATATATATATATATATATATATATATATATATATACCATAGTAGATTTGAATGTGTTTGTCTTTGACAGGAATACCTTGTGTAAGAAAGTTCAATGTAGGTACAGAATATAAATAAAGTTAGAATAGAAATAACTCGAAACGCCATTTTAATCTGACTGGATAATGTATTTCATTCTAAAACGGGCTCTTTAAAAGCGAAGACTGTCTATCTACACACATCGGAGTAAGTGGAGGTGATAACATCTGAGGAAGGGAGGTTTTTACATTTGGGGTTTGCATGGGGGTTTCAGCCTCTTAGAACGGGTTTGCATTTAATGATCGTTGGTTCCAAGAATTCTCACTCACATCTACCCTTGCTAATCCAGCCCCTCTTCTAACCCGTCGCAAAGTACCCAAACTTGACCCCTCAATTTAGTGGACCAACGAAGCGCTTGTATAAATATGATGTGGTGACATTAATATTAAAAATAAGGAATACTATTTAGGAAGAAAACTACTTTTTGCGACAACTCGATTTAAGTTCTAAATTTTATATTGAGAGAAATCTACTCAGAAAATGCACACTATTTGCGAGGAAAATATATTCAAACCAAACATGAAATAATAATAAATGTGAAAATAATGTAAATACATGAGATAATAAATGATATACAAACCAGTTCTCTAGATAGCGTTGAACGTACACTAAAAAGAAGATAAGGGCTACAATCTCTCTCACTGGTGGTTAGTGTCGCGCATTGGGATTAGATTCCTGACACTGTTGATTACAGGTGGGGGTGATCTGGCGTTCAGGTAACGAATTACAGTGTGAATACACTTGTGGTGTCTAACCACACTAAAAGCCGTGATGACTAATGCTACAAAACCTTATGTCTAGAAACCCCATTCCAAAATCCATTACATTATTTTGATTTTAGAAAATGTCTCAAATTTAAGGCTTAACATTATGGGGTCTTAAGAAGGAATTGAAATTCAAGGAAATCTTGCTTCATTGAAGTGTAATGATTATTGATGAAATTCAATGCACGTCTAGTATATTTGCATTTTCAAATGGAAAGTTGTGTTTATATTATGCCCCTATAATCCCTTTAAAATACTCGAAAGAAACTGGAATTTGAGGAATAATTGTGAAGATTTCAAAGTATCTAAAATTTAACTAAGTACTTAAAATTAAAATTGAATTAAACTACATTAAACTAAATATACTTCACTTTACAACCTTTTACGCATAGCATCTGTGTTTGAAACTTTATGATCATCTGTTAATTAGTTAAAGAGCAAATCCTGTGCATACAGATATATACAAATATGCACATACCTAACTTTATATAAATTGATATACACACATATACATATCCCGATCTGTGAAGATCTATATTATGTTCGTTATATATACCTACGTATCAAAATAACAGAAATTGTATGTAGGGCAGATACGCGATCATATGCTAATAAAACGTACTCAATTCGTTGTTTCGTGTCCACCCACTTCTTTGTCCCCACCCTCTTCGTCGCCTACCCTCTCCGCGCTCAAACTGACCGATTTCCCCTCCTCCCCCTAACACCACCACCCACTATCATTCGTGACCTTATAATAACACACAAAAGTAAACAAAAACAAAACAAAACACTCGTCGTTACGTAATCGTTATTTGAGTAAGTCTCCGCCAACCACCCGACGACCACACAACCCATTCTGCCAATAAAAATGGCTCTTGTCAATTTGGTTTCAAGGTTTCATACCTTTCGCGGATTCTTTCATCGTCTGAATTTCATTTCTACGCCTCACCCTGTATCGTCCTTCAGCTATTTCCATACAAGTTTACTTTGTATAACTAAGTAGTAGGGAACACACGGAGCAGAGTTAGGTGTGTTAGGTTAGTGAGAAAGAACCCCAAATGAGTGCTCGATTATTAAGAAAATTAAAAATAAGAGCGCAATGATTATTTATATTCCTTTAAATTCACACAAAAGAAAGAGGTAATAGCTAAACAGTGTATGCATTACTAGAACTCAGAATACAATATAATAATAATTGAATAAAGATTCCGAATTTGTTTTCAGAATATTTTAATTCATACAATTTAATACAATTGTTTATGCCCATTTTAAAACATACCTTTTCTCAATAACAAACTCAACATGTTTTCAAAAGGATTCAACAACAAATATTTACTAGAAAATTACCCCCCCCCCGCCCAAAAAAACAGAATGGGTAACATTCAAAATTGTTCTTATCACTTAACTTATTTGTTTCTTTTTTTCACAGACCGATAATTCATTTTAGTTACATTTTTTCATGATGTCCGCGTTATTAGTTATATAATAAAAAAATACACACAAGAAAACATAGAAGTGAACACACACGAATTTTCATCTTTTCCCTTACTCTCTGGTCTTCTATTTTACTTTTCTTTTTCCTTTTTACTCATTTTTCTTTTGCTTTCCTAGAGACATTACAGATCTTTATTTACACTAGTTAATATATAATTGCAATAGGTTTCCATTTCACATGGCGGTGGCTGATGATTCATTGTTGAGAATGCGTACAGGTTTCGAATCACAGTTAGAAACAACATGCTATTGCTTGCTGTGTATGGCGAGACAGCTGCGTGCGTATGTCTTTCACAGTCAGTGGTGACGCGAGGTCCGAGCCTCGAGGTCGGTACCTTAGTTGTGTAAAGTCACACTGATGAGTCTTCACAAAAGGAATAACGTGTCTGTGGATATATATATATATATATATATATATATATATATATATATATATATATGCAATTACAGAAGATTAAGACAAAATCGGTACCGTCGGTTTCAAATCACAACAAAGAGGACTTATAGTTGGCCTACTATGTCGGACTCTCTTCAGCCTCTGCTTATAATATTTTAGATAAACAGTAGCGGAAGAGAGTCCGGCATAGGAGACCAACTATAGGTCTCCTTTGTTTGAATTTGAAACCGACGGTACCGATGTTGTCTTAATCTTCTGCAATTACATATATAAATAAATATTACGCTCTATTTTAAAAAAATTTGTCTTAATAATCAAATACTTTGCTGCGATTCTTTCCTACTAACCTTAGTGATCTATCTATCTATCTATCTATCTATCTATCTATCTATCTCTCTCTCTTTCTCTCTCTCTCTCTCTCTCTCTATATATATATATATATATATATGCGTTCGCTATCGAAACAGATACGGTGCTTAGTTGTCTTTCGAATCTTTGCGTTGATGCACTTGCTCTGTCTAGCAGCTTTTTGTGGGTGACTATATATATATATATATATATATATATATATATATATATATATATATATGTGTGTGTCTGTGTCTGTGTCTGTGTGTATGTGGTTATTGATGTAGCCCTATCCGTAATGGAAAATAGATAGATAGATATTTTGTTTTTACTCTCTTCTTCGTCTGTTTTCGATCCAGATTCATTTTGGGTGGGCGATAAATAAAATAATAAATATAATAATAATAATAAAGAAAAACACTAACGATTGCTTTTTTTTTTTTTTTTTTTCGAACGAATCAGCGACGACGAAATAATTGTGCTATTCAAGAATAGATTTCCGGGCTAAAGCTGTTTTTATTGTAGCTGTCATTTGCAAAAAGGATGGAGTCAATCGGTCGCTCGATTACCCAACCATTTCAAAAGCGCTCTAAGCTGGATTAGCGCCACCTCTAACCCTACACCCGCGTCGGGCTGATCTACTAAACTTAACTCGTCAAATCCGCCCCTCTCTCGTCAACCATAACTAAGCCGTCGCCATTAATCACGTGACAACTAATTGTTTATCCGTACCATTGTTGC
Organism: Sepiola atlantica; assembly: GCA_963556195.1. Classification (NCBI taxonomy): domain Eukaryota; kingdom Metazoa; phylum Mollusca; class Cephalopoda; order Sepiida; family Sepiolidae; genus Sepiola; species Sepiola atlantica. Next base: position 106,679,539 of record OY744520.1, on the reverse strand, counting down.
TGTTGGTGTACTCACCGAGACACGTTTTCATCCGTTATTATATTAAGCGTATCGTGATGGAGTGGTTACGACCGCAGACTCAGGACTCGGCATGTCGAGTTCTATCAGAGCAGGCGCATCTCTTTACGCTTGGGAAAGGTAAGAATGAAAAATTAATGAAAAAAATATATAGCCTCGCCATTCATACGCAATTCGTACAGACGCTCTTATCTTACCTTTATGAGACCTGTCTAGATATGCGGGTTAGGGTTAGAGCGAGGCTGTACATAATGCTGAATAAACGTGGAATACATCATGGAATAGGAGACACGTATGTATAACTTTAAGTCGAGGCAGAACTGTAAGGGAAACGTTTTTTTTCAAATACTCAATGGCATGAATAGATTGCATCCTCTGAGTAAGTAATACAACCCTTTTTCTTACTACAACCCACGTTTTGTCTGCTTTTCAGGGGGGAGGGGCGACGGTATTTAGGTGGGGGGGGGGGCGGGTCTCTTCTACAAAAAAATTCAATCTCTATATATATATATGGTGGGGTCGAGATGGGCCAATCAATTGGTCTCCGCGAAGCCCTGATTTGACGCCGTTGGACTATTTTTTGTGAGGATATTTACGTGACCAAGTATTTGCCACGCCAATAACTAACATCGACGACCTCAAATCAAAAATCACTGTCGAGTTTGTTAAAATTAATCAATCAAATATGCTACAAAGAGTCGTAAATTCCTTGCAAAAAAGAATGGAGCTATGCATGCAGAACGAAGGTGGACATTTTGAAAATTTGCTGTAATTTTAAACTCCCATAAATGAATTTGTTGAATAAACTTTCTGTTTTGTATTACCGTATTTTTTAACTTTAGAATTTTACAAATAAATAGCTAAGTGACTTATGAATCAGCCTGTGTATATATATATATATATATATATATATATATATATATATATATATATATATATATATATATATATATATATCCCTCCAGCTATTGATTAAATAGTAGGGTAGACTACGTCTTAAGTCTTGGTTGTGTAACTAATTTATGAGAAGGAAAACTCCGAAATAGCACCAGCCTTTCTTCAATTATCCGGATATGTTTTCGAGTTATCTTGGACTTTTCCCTGTGACTGGGTTGAAGCAATGCCGAAGTGATGCGTTTGTAGATTATTTATCTTCACCATAGCTACCCCGAGGAAACTCCCTTACAGGGCTTATCAATTGTTTCTCGAAACTGAAAAAATACTTTTTTATTTCAACATATTTCCTTCTTTCGTACTCTCACGGAGGGGCTCATTTTCGCTTTCCGTATAATATCATGCCAATATCCAGTCATAGAGCGTAGAACGCTGACCTTGGATTTACTTTCGACAAACTCGTAACTCTCGAATCCTCTCTATTTTTTCCTATAATTCGCAAATTCCATGAGCGATGTTTTCTTTTAAAGACAGAATAATTGCAGCTGTGTGTGTCAGCTGTTTTCAGTGGGCGGTATATGGATATTTTCAATCCCCTCATAATATTCATCATCATTAAACTGTAAATTTACCCATGTAATTAACCCTTATACTGTAGTGGTTTTCTAGGCTTCAGAAGTCGTGACTTATTTGTTAAAAACAATATGGTGGGTGGTAGTTGGTATTTACTTTATCTAACTGCCATAGAATGTGGCACAACGCCATTAACTGAGGAAAACCAGCTTCCCTAAAGGGGTAATTCTGATCGGGTACAAAAATAGAAAAGAACGGAGCCGGTGGGGCGTTTCAGGCGATCAGCAATAAACTAATGTCGCTCCCCCGAATAAAGAGGTAATGCCTGGGAGAGTGAATTTCCTAAGACAGAGCCGAACTGTACTCTATTCCGACAAAGAGAGGCTCCTAGGTTGCCAAAATAATATTACGGACGGACCTTAGCTGGTATGACAACCGGCCGTAACTAGCTTATCAGCACACATCGAAGGGGTTTACTAACATAGATTCGCGGGTGTCAGCGAATCTGATTTGAAAGTGACTGCGGATGTCGGACGCGACGACAATGGTGTACTCTTTGTATTCACATCCGTACATGGATCGCTATAGGAGCTTCTGTATTCTTTTCGATCTGTATACGTGTCAGATTGAATAAGTTTTTATTTTTTTATTTTACTTATTCATTTTATTTTCGGTGGGGGAAATTGAGAAATTGTTCCTCCTGATGATGGTGTTGTGCTGGATCCGGTCTTAGAGTTGTTAGCTGCGAAGCACGAAAAGATCGAGTGTTATTCAAATCCTTAAGCTGACTTCAGGAAAAGACATGTTGACCATCGAAAAAGATGGGCAACGAAGCAGAAAGACATTTTACTTGTATTACAGAACCATGACAAAGCAGAAAAACGCTTGACATCTGTTGTTGTTTCTTTTAAGTAATTAAATTCTTTCCTGGATTACTTTCCATAACAGCGTGAGTCTATGAACTATAAGACGTGTAGCAGATACCCCCAGGACGCAAACCACAGTGGGTACCACTCTATTGTTTTGGAGTGGGGTGTTAAGGAAGGGAATTTAGCTTGATAGCATTTATGGGCAGATGACACCAGTTCTACATAACCAGAAATTTCAACATTATTTTCACTTTTCAAAAGCAATCGAGAATTGGATGCGAAACTGTGATGTGATTGCTCCTGATAATGTAGTGCTGGATCCGGTAGCGGCGCTGTTGGCTACCAAGCACAAAGAAGAGCATGTGTTATTCAATTCAACTTTCAAAAAGAAACAAACGACAAATGTATTACTTTTTTAGATGTTTCCTCGTCCGGTCTGTCAGGCCTCGGTTTTAAATAGCATTTTTGGATCTTCCGTAAAAGGGCTACATCAAAAACATATCCACGTCCCCCTCTCCAAAAAAAAACAGCCAAAATGTGGGCTGATAAAAAAAGAACACGGCAAAGTGAAACAGTCTAGTTGATGACGGCTATTCCGAATTCATAACAGTAAACCGCCATTCTACTATTGAAACGATGTGTATGTGAAAACGATGACAAACAACGGTTTTTAACCTACATAAATGATTGCACACTTACAAAAATTAAATTAAAAATTAAATTGATTTTTTATTCGAATCATCTGATAGGGTTTCAGTAAAAAAATTCTAATATTACTTGATATTACATTTTTATTAAAATCAATAATGCGAGAAAATTTTAATAAATTTACATTTTAAAATTTTGCCTGAAAAAGATTTTATGGGACTTTTTAAGAAATTACGTGAAACTTATTTGCGTAAAAGAAAGATATATTACATACTTGATGTCGGCTTCCGGTTATAAATGTGGAATAGCCGCCATCAAGTAGGCTGTTTCGCTTTTACGAAAAAAACCTTTTTTTTTCTTTACTTATTCACGAGGCTGGAATCCGTTAATTTCATTGAGTATTTGCATAATTAAGATCGTATTTCTTATATTTCTGCCTCCACATAAACTCACACAGATAACTAGCTACCATTCCGCGATGCGTTCCACATCGGCGTTTATTCTGCATTTTGGTACGGCGAGAAATGAGAGAGAGAGACTAAGACCATAGCATTAATTTTAATTCTAACCTAGCCCGAACCATAAACCTAACCTGACTTATGTTTAGACATGATTCACAAAACTAGACCAAGGACATGTGTGCATACTGCGCATGACTGGCAGGTGTATTTTCTGGAACAGATCAGTTTTTTATTAGTAGCAAACTCTTCTACAAAAGATTTTTAAAAGATAACAAACTTTTACAAAAAAAATACGAAGAATATTTTATTGATTTTAGATGCGTATATGAATGTCTATAATATGGAAATCGACAACTCAAAATAAACCACCATCAAAATGGGCGTAGTTAACACGGAAAAGGCTTTTGTGAATCCTGTCTAAATATGAGACGGGTTAGGGTTAGGGTTCTGGTTAGATTAGAATTAGGATTAATGCTATGGTCTTGGTCTCCCTCATTCCGCGCCGTACACAAATGCAGAATAAACACCACTGTGGAACGCAGCAAAATATTTATCATAATCACGCTTTTATTTTAACAACTTCAATTCATCGCCAAATATATGTGACATCATACCACTAGGTCGAAATAAATTGTTCGTCCTGATTTGTAAGTAAAATATTGATTGATGTTCAGATATAAATTTGACACATATTGCTAGTAAGCGAATGATAATCAATTCCTCTTAAATAATCTTCTACCCATTCGACCCACTGATCCCAATCCCTCGTGGTGACATTCATTTTCTAATTGACTATCTCTTTAACCACTATACTCGACTGGCTCCCGGGTCTTGATAAGTGCTGACCCATTGCTGTAAAAAAAAAAACCAGCCGTCGTCATAGCAATTTAAAAAAATCAAAACAATAATTTGTCTCTGGTTTTTCTATATTCTACTCTTGATTTATATTTTATATGAATATATTTGTTCGTATAACATAGAAAATTCATCTAGACGAATGCATTATATAAATATCCCCCGCCCATCTTCTGTAGTAGTGCATTGTAGACGGCACAATTCGACGTCCGACAAACAAAAGAACGATTTTACTAGCTTCTTTGCCAGGTCTACTTCCTGTCCCGACGCAACTTCCTAAACACGTCAGCTTAATTCCTAACTTTTAACTTCAGGTCGAACATTCCTCTTTACTTAATCAAGTTACGAAATAGAATTTTCTTTTTCTACGTCTTTCTAAAACACGCACCTTCAAATAATACCATAGTCTGTAACCAAAACTACGCTGCAGGTCTCACAAAGAGTATTTCACATATTCATTTATGAATATTGCGAAGAGTTCAATATACTTCGCTGTATACTACAACATTGTCGACCTCAAGTTCAATGTCAATACTTTCGGGACGCTCTCTTAGTAATCACATTTCGTGCATTTCGTCCGTCTTTTTTAATCCTTTCATAGTATCGAACTGACATTCTCATTGACCGTTATCTTCGAGTGGTTTTGGGCCTTAGTAAATGGTGACTCATTAGTATAAAGCATAGCAATTTCTTTGCTAATCGTTCATGGAATCATCGTAAGAATAGACGTTATTGTTTTTTGGCCGAAAGTACACGACCATTACAAAATTTTCAGATGTATGCGTGGTCTAATTGATAGAATTGCAGACTATGGAATTGGCTATGCTGAGTTGAATCACCTTATCTTTATGCCACGGGACTGCTCCCCTACTGATTACAGCATGGTTGTCATTGAATCCAATGTCAACAAATACTTGTTGAACTGTTCTCTTAAGCAATCACATTTTTGTCTCCTACCGCCCATTATCAACCAAACACACTTCATATCATTGATCAATGTTAGTACTCCCATAGTATTCTTCACATTCCGGCTGACGATCATTCCGTTTCATTAATCATGATCCTCGATAGTTTTAGGATCTTATAAGTGGTGACGTCATACTAAAAAATATCTGGCACTCCTGAGAAAGGTAGTAACCGTCATTTTCCCGAGCTATGGGTAAAAGATCAACATATCTTCAATCAATCGTATACAATGAAGCGTTTAAAATAAACATTGCGCATCGGCATTAAATAAACTGAAAATGGTTGATATGTCATAAGGCAGACAGAACAAACCATTCGGTATGTGAACGTTTCTAAAATATCTTAGCGACACTTGTTCCGTGCGATGTTTCAAGATTAAAAAGCTAAACAAAATATAACTACGGACTCTCGATCCCCAGGGACTTGAAGAAGATGTTATGACTCCACCTTGCATTTAATATCAATGCCAGCCTGAGGCAAAGGCTAAACAAACTGCGATGCGGGTTTAAGAAAATAACATTTTGCATTTTATACCAAATGTCAGATTCTGACACAAGCTAAACAAGCCACAGTTCATCACGTTATTATTCCACGGGAGACTATGCTATAAAAATGTGTTTTATGAGACTCAATCTTATTTTTAGATTTACGGAAGCTTATAAAACGTATAGTACAGAGTGAGTCAGAAGTAAATGTGCAGTCAAAATAAAGCATACACAGACACGACAGAAGAAAATAGACACCTTCATTATAATTGATAACAAAGACTACTTTCAGAGGGTTCTGATCGATCTGAGTGAGATGATATTAATTATATTACCTCTCTGCTGAATTGGATACTCAATCAGTAAACAGTAAGACGTGGACTCCCGAGGTTTGCTCAGATTTGACGCTGATAAAGTCCACCTACAAATTAACCTAAACACTTTCGATTAAGATGTTGTCTCCTCTGTGAGTACCCGATGTATTTCTAGAAAGAATTCTAACTAGAAATATATTGGGGAAAACAATGCCAAAAATAGAATCATCAGATTCACACGAAATGAATAAATACATAAATAATAAATTTATGATAGATATATTGATATATGTAATGCATAAAATCCGAATACAGTGTTTATACAGCTGATTGTACGGCCCTGAATTCCATACGGTTCCGAATGCTGGCCGTCAGAGAAGGAAAGCGGGAGATGACAATCGGTCATGGATATTGCGTTTGACATCCGGTCTGACCAGACTAAATCATGTCCGAAGTTACGCCGATCTCAAACTATAAATTAAAAAACATCGTCTGCGCTGATAGAGAATCTAATGGCAGCGGACGACGACGACATCATCGCAAAAATAAAATTCAGGCTAGAAGCCCTATGGGAAAAGGCCGATATGATGGCAGAAAAAAGGTGGTTAGAACCCTACAATGAAATTTCAAAGCAGCCGGACTTCATTCTGACCAAGCCTTTGACCAAGTCTTGTGGTGGTGGTGGTGGGGGGGGGGAAACAGAAGAACATTACGATCAATGTTACAGACTTTATGACTGCATGGCTTAGTTTTGTGGGCCGTATATTTACTTCTGTTACGTCTGTACATTTATCAAAGTACTCTGGTTTATGCTTTTTTTTCAAAATATATATGGTTATTATTTGAACTGAAGATTATTGACTGCGAGGTTACTTCTGACTCACCTTGTAGTGTTAGTTTATCCAGCTCTCATGAACTCTAACCCGGTCTAATAATAATAATAATAATAATAATAATAATAATAATAATAATAATGATAATAATAATAAGCCAGCAGCGCCAATGGTCTGCACGTATGCACTGCATGTCATATCTTAGTCTTTTTCACTCGTTCCTATACCCGCTCTTTCCCTCTTCATTTCCTCTCCATCTGACTTCTTTTCTACGCTCACTGTTTTATGTTCTTCTTTGCTGCATAACTAATACACAGACTCCTATTCTAACATAACTTATTTGAATCTATATTCTATATTCTACGCATATACCACGTTGTCACTTCTAGTATATTCTAGGCATGGCCTTTTAGTTCATTCGGCGGTTTGCAAGATCCCAATTTGGGAGATTTAGGTGTGTGGAGTAACCTCTGTAGTTATGATTACTCCTAGGTCCACTCTGACACGGAGTTGTAGTACTTGTCTAAAACACCCTTGAGCAAGGAGTTTGCTTCTAATCCATCCAAGCACCTGACATCCATCTTTCTTAAGTCTTGATAGCTTTGTTTCTGTCTATTCTATTACGAACCCTATCAACTACAGTACTCTAGAATATAAAACAAAACTGCACCCGACCATGTATTTAAATCTATATTTATATTCTATGGTTTTTCGCTATTATCACTTCTAGTTCGTCCGAGTATGACCGTAAACTGCATTTTGTAGTGGGCGTCACCTCGATGGTTATTACTGAATAATCCACATATTTAATTTAATTGTTTTAACGCAATGCATGGAAAGGCATCAAACGATATATATATATATATATATATATATATATATATATATATATATATATATATATATATATATATATATATATACTAAAATTATAGGGAATATAAGTCACAAAAATATCGAACAAAAGGAAATGGTAGAGAGAAAAAAAAATTAAAAGATTTGTTATAGAGTGTATTTTATATCTATTGATAAAAACACACATATAAATAAACACCGTTAAAGAGCCCTTTACAAGAACCAATAATTCAGAAAATGAGAACAAATCAAATAAAAAATGGTCAAAGTTTTGTAAAATCGTTCTTATAAAATATGAGTCAGTACAGGAGAAAACGGAACATAGTAGGTGTTACTACTCACCGAAAGTTATGGTTTGAACGACTAATAGTTAATATTTAATATTTAAATACGCTTTCATAATATAAAAGTAAATAGTTCAAATTCAAATCAAAATGAAGTCTTCTCGGAGTATATCCAGAAAATTGTAATCCTATAATTGCTGAAATGTGCTTAAATCAAATCAAAACATTGTAGAATCGAATTGTATATGTTTCCCTTAGACAAGATTAAAAATCAGTATGAATCAATTTCGGAGTAAGAAGGGTTTTTGATGAAATTTAAGGACTTTTCACTAATTATAAAATTACAATTCCTGGATGCCCATAGCACACTCAAAAATGCTGATCACCTTGTGATAATGGTTGAAATTACACTTAACTGCCGACCCCAAACAGATGCATCGTTTCTCAAAACTACTTGATACTGCTAAACGGGCTGTTTTGGAATCCATCAGAGACAACATCAGAGACGCCCCATGGAGTAAAATATTTTCTCCTACTGTCGATCAACGTTCAAGGGAGGTAATCGATTGGGTTAAAGCGAGGGTAAAAGCTTATCTCCCCACGCAGAAATTCTATAGTAAGGCCAAATCTTCCCAAATGGTTCACTTCGCCCTGTACAGCTGCTATTTCGCATAAGCGGCAGGCATTTCTCCGACTCAAATACCATTAGTCTTTTACAAATAGGCAAACAAATTTTGCATTATGAAACAATTGTGAGAAAACGCCTTGAGTAACAGAAATTAGGAACTCGTGCTTTCTCGAAAATTTATAATAGTGTGGTGAACAATGGGCAATTAATAATTTCCCACTATCCAATCAACATCATGTCGCTTGCACAGCAGCGGATAAGACTGAACTGATTGCCCAGCGATTCGACTTAAATTCTATCTTGTTTCCACAAACCACCCCCTCCTTAATTTTCAACTACGTAGAGAAGCAACGCTGGATAATCTGGCCACCACCCCTGCCATGTTCTGGATATTATGAAAGAAACTTTACACCTCCAAACCATGTGAGACTGATATGATCTGATCCCTGCTTTTGTAATCATTTGGTAAAAAGCTGTTGGATTTTTAAGATTATTTCAATTTGTGTTTTCATGAAGTTTATGTTTTATTAACACGCTTTTGATCATTGAATTTTTCATGAAACTGCAGTAGTAGCTAATATAAGGTACATTTATTATTTCTTAGGAAATGGCAAAGTAATCCACAGAGAGCTGTTTCGCTCTTCAGTATGGCTAGATATGGTAAATGTTTTAGGCTGAGATTTGAGATCTGATGTTTATATATGCATAAGTGAGTATATTACAACATTTTTCTTTGTGGGAAATGGGTTAAATTATATGCACCGAATCTAAAAGTACTCGACACTATGATAAGTAAAGCAGTACTATTAATATTATTGTATATGTTTTAAATCTACCTGCCAAGCTTTCGACCCAATGTGTCTTCAAAATCCGTTGATTCGAAACATTGGCATGCCGATATTAGTTATATGCAAACATATTACTACTATATATATATATATATATATATATATATATATATATATATATATATATATATATATATATTAGGGGAGGTCGATTTTGAAACTGTAAATAATCGCACTCGAAGAAAGTTGCCAAATAATGTCAAAAGTTACCACAAGAAATATTTTTCTTCAAAACTTTGTATTTATTTGAGCATTGCAACTTTAAGATCAAATAAATCGAGATTTTTTATCACTGCCTAGATTTCACCGGCAGATGTGTCGCCTTAAATAAAACCCGGGTTTTAACAAAAAAAAGTAATACATTACTTAATAATAAATATTTTAAAGTTTATTATTCCTTTTCTTAAGAAATTAAATGTACATATTCAAATTAAAAAGGAATAAAACACTATAATATTTAATGTTATATATAAATAATTATTTATTTACATAGGCGTTTTATTTATTGGATATTTTTTATGGTATTCACCGGTTGAAAATTCAACGGGCGAATTTGAGTTCCCGTGTTGATTCTGTGTTTTGTAAACACTGTTTACACATTTAATTATCACAAATATATATTGAATTGTCGAGCGCTGGCTTATCTAATCCCACTTTCCCGACCTTTTGTCACACCTTACCTTGTGGGAGTTAGATAAATAAAAACTAGTTCAGCCAGGGGGGTTTACCCCACCAAATAAACCGGTATCGTCCGGGCCTTTGGGTCTGGATTCACGCCCGTCTATTGGGGCTTGTCCGTCCTGTGCAGTTCTAGGAGGTGCACCTCCCAGGTTTTGCCTTCCCTCTTTGGGAAGGAGTAAGTTTATTGCTTACTGTCTGAGGCGCCCCTACAGGGGAATGCCGACGGGGCTGCCCAGTCAATTTTTTAATGGCCAGAGTGCTCACCTCTATAGCGCAGGCTTATCTAATCCCACTTTCCTGACCTTGTGTCACATCTTACCTTGTTGGAGGTAGATAAATAAAACTATTTCAGCCAGGGGTTTTTACCCCACCTAAAATATTATATGTATTAGAGTTGATGGGAGAATGGATAAGGACACATTGATGTATAAGGAAATTGTGGATGAAAATAGACAGAGAATTATGAAAAAAACTAAGGGACCAGAACACCATTTAACTTTTACAAAAGAAACACCATGTGAAAGTAAATATCTGACACATAGAGTTCTTCCTAATAGTGGTGCAACAGGTGCTGTTCATGCAGATCAAGTGGTGGATGTTTTGCATGAATTCCACAGTGAGAACAGTATCATGGCTATACTTGTTGACAACACTAATACCAACACAGGTTGCGAAGGTGGAATGGTTGCAATTTTAGAAAAAAAACTTTTTAAAAATCTTCACACAATTGGTTGCTCTTTGCATCATAATGAACTACCTTTCAGAGCCCTTTTTAAAAACATAGATGGTTGCGCAAAGGGCCCTACAACATTCAGTAGCCCTCTGGGGAAATTATGCTCAAATGATTGCCATGATTTACCCCAAATATCATTTTCCACTATTAGCTCTAGAGTCAATTTTTAAAATTGATGAAATACATGATCTTAGTTCTGACCAAAGACTCCTTTATGAATACACAGTAGGTATTTCTAGAGGTAAGGTTGACTCTAGATATGCCTCCTGGAAAAGTAGTCCTTTAAACCAAGCAAGATGGTTAACTTTGGCCATCAGGCTCATGTGTTTATGGACTTGTGGTGCATACCCACAAAGGCACACAACAAAACTACACTATGTAGTAAATTTTATTGTAAATGTGTATGCCACTTCTTGGTTTGAAATTAAAAGAAATAGTAAATTCCACAATCAGTAAGTGCACATTTTTAATATGATCCAGAGGATTAAGGAGCAGCCTCAGGAAATCCAAGATATCACATTTAGAAATATACAAGGTAATACATTTTGTTTACTGCCTGAAAACTTTCTATATTCCATGGTTAAATCTGAGGAGATTGAAGTAAGAGAAGAAGCTTTAAAAAGAATTTTGGCCATTAGGTAAGTAATATTTATTCATATATCTCTGACTCAATTATTTATTCCAATTTATAGAATGATTTTTAAAGATTTTATCTAATTTCACCATAATTATTAAAGCAGTACAGATTGGAATTTTTTAATAATTCAATTAATTAATTTGTTCTTTCAGGAATGAGGAGTCAACCAGAAAAAGATTAAAAAGAATACCACCTATTAATTTTAATGCCACACATTGGACACAATTAATAGATTTAAAATTATGCGGCATTTTTGAATCACCAATGACGGAAGATTTTACTGAATCTGAACTTCGAGAATCGTTGATGAATGGAACCAAGCTTGACTTGCCAGATTTGCCCTCACATTCTCAGGGTGTGGAACGGGCAGTTAAGTTAATAACAGAAGCTTCACAAACTGTATATGGTTTTGAAGCAAGGCATCAACACATTACAGCCAAAGTTTTGAGTCAGAAATTGAGACCAGCATTTTTGTCTAAGGGGTCTTATATGGAGCAATTTGACTCTCTATATTAAGCTCCATTAAAATAGTGTTAGGTTTTTCCTTATTTCTTTGCTTGTTATATTTTCACTTATAACAGAAAAAAATCATTTTTTTAGGTATTCAAATATTACTGTTTAATTCATAACGTTAAAAGGTAGTTTACAAAAGCGGATACTGAAAATGAGGGGGGGGGCAAATTTTCAATTTGAAGATTTCTTTAATTCATATCATTTTCATAAAATAAAAGGACATTCCCTGATTTTAAATGCTAAAATTATTTGGTTTTCACACCAATATTCAAGCAAATCTTGCAAAAACGAGGAATTTTCAGTATATTCTTGTCTACGATCTTTGATACCAAACGCTCAAAAAACCGCTGAAGTTTTTAGTTTAATTTTTTGCATGAGTATTTAATAGGTCTATATACAACTTTCGGTACGTGCCTTTTTTTAATATTTAAAAAAAAGTGTAAATTCGACCTACCCTAATATATATATATATATATATATATATATATATATATATATATATATATATATATATATATATATATATATATATATATATATGAAGAGTTCGAATGCAAAACGCGATAAACGCCATTTTGAAAATTACAAAGATATCACTACAAAAAGTTTTGTATTTCAACACGCGACGGCACACTAAAATTATGTTTCACTTATATTATACAGGCATAATTTCCTCTCGCTTTCAATTAAAAAAAGTGGTTAAACGAAGTCTAGATTTTAGATATTCGTTCTTCTCTTTTATAATGTCTCGATTTAAACAAATTGGATTTATCGCGTTTTGCATTCGAACTCTTCATATATATATATATATATATATATATATATATATATATATATATATAAATATATATATATATATTAAAATAGAAAGGGGGATAAATGGATGGAGAGAAGAGAAGAGAGAGAGAGAGAGAGAGAGAGGGGGTAGGATTTGACGTGTGTCGACACGTATTGCTTGAAATGCCAACTTCTGTTTATTGTATTATATTTATTTGTTCATCATCGCTTCACACACAGAAAATAAAAAAAATGCTGAAAAGCAAAAGATAAAAACAAACGCGACTTCCGTTTTCTTTTTTCAACTTATTGTTCCTTTATCTTGAGAAAATGCCAGTTGAGCGAATCTTTGTATTTGGGGAAATATTAACACTAAATTATCCATATCATTAAAAGAACGGCAACATAAAAACAAATAAAACTGTTTGGCTAACGAAAAAAAAAAAATCAACACCCAAAACAGATTTTATTTTTTATTTTTTTTACAAAATATGACCTATTGTTATTCATACATTTCCACAATTTATTAACGCATATCTTTTTTCTTCTTGCTTTCGGGGTTTTGGCTTGCCATTCGTAAAACAAGTTTTTCTAATACGTTTTTTAGATTTCTGTAGATTTGTCCACGTATACCAACGAGAGGCTTAGTCGGTTTGTCAAACTCCGTCTAAAATTTCATTTTCATCGCTGAGAACGCGGACTTCATAGTCGAATCGAATGTTAGATACATACAGCCATCTACGGGGTGCCCGAACATAATGTATACATCATTTTAATCGTTATAACTTATTTAATTTACTGATGTTAACTTGCAAACTAGATTGATAGAAGAACAAAAGAGTAGGAATAGACATTTCAAGAGACAGACAGTAAAATTAACAAACACATAGAAAATGAACTTTTCATAAGAATAACAGCTGCTTTAAACAACGCAGAGTAATTAGAGTAGCAATTGAAGCAAAACGTGCTTAAGTACCGGGGTAAATGTTGCAAGACGTTTGTAAGTTTATCTTTTAACGATATAAAAAGTGTATTGAGAAGAACCGGATTGAGGTAAGGGTTAAGTAAACAATTCATTCAATTAACTGATAAACACATCTAATAAGTTTAACAAACTCACTAATAAAAATACGGTCAAAACAAATTATTTTTGCTAGCTTCAAAATCCACAAATCTACCCCCAACACCCATTGCTCATGCATGAGGGGAAGTTTGCCCTTTCGGAGGAGGTTGCACAATCAGATCAATAATGTATGAAGCCAAAGTCATATTCGGTGTAAACGCCAAAAAAGAAGATAATTTACATAGGAATGATTTAAGGAACTTTCAAGCAGAGACTATCCACCTACAATAACACTTTCAAATATCCTGGAAAAAGGGGCATCGCCTCCTTAGCAACAATAATATGGGGTAAAATACTCCCTATGAAATTAAATGGAGGATAATCGAAAAACAAAAACCGCATAGCCCTACTTCGAGGAATTGCCCACTATGCAACACAGAAAAAGTCATCCACATACAGACGGTTTCGCTGTATCACAACTCTTCGGTGCGGCTAGACCATTTAGTGCCTCAGGCCATGAATGAAACTCAATCGTCGACTGAAGTCGGCGCCTCTACCCCTGCGCTATCATACGACACTGACTGAATGTTAGTGATAGCTTAATGTAAACATTGTCAAGTGCCAGGAGCTTGAATTAGATTTACCCAATGAGCTATGCCTTAAAGCTAATGGAAGTTGGCGATATCCTTACAGATAAGCTCTACCAGAAAAAAGGAACTTTTTATAGTCATCCACATACAGTGTTTCGCTGCATCACAACTCTTCAGTGCGGCGAGACCAGTTAGTGCCTCAAGCCGGGAATTAAACTCAACAATCGAGCTGACAGTCGGCGCCTCTACCACTGCGCTATCATACGACACCGACTGAATGTAAGTGATATCTCAATGTAAACATTGTCATTTTGAATTGAGAAGTTAGTTAAAAGGGAAATGCCCAAGGAGGCATAATAAATAATTTTAAAAAGTGCCGGGAGCTCGATTTTTTTTTACCCAATGAGCTATGCCTCGTAATTTTTTAGTGATAATTAGTTTGGTTACCGAAGCAATGCCGGCGTGTCTCAGTGATCCATTCTAGGCCTAACCCTCTTCCTGAGCTTCATCAATGATCTTCCTAATAATATTCTGAGATCGTTCGTTGACATTTTTTCCCATTACACGTGTCCCCATACTTTCTTCGCAAGGATCTCATCATTGCACGTGTCTCCATACTTGAATCTCATGGGTATTATTTTATCTGTCTGAGGGTGTCTTTTCTGCGCTTCAATTCTTATTTGTTCTTTATGTACCCTATTCCTTCTGTCAATAACTGCTCTGTTGTTGATGCTATATCCAGCGGTATTGCTGAGGCATTGTAAATCTATCTGTACAGCTTGAACTTTGTTTTTGGTGATTTCAATGCTCATCATTCTGACTGGCTCCCTCAATCTAACCGCACAAATCGAGCTGGTGAACTCTGTCGTAACCTGTCTCATAACTTGTCCCACATTGTCACCTTCTCCACACGTTTTCCTGATGATAATATTCATCAACAATGATTTTTTTCTTCACTTCTGTTCCGGACTCATGTTCTATTTCCTCTTCTCCTCCATTGGGTTATTCGTCTCATGTTGTTTTTAATGTTGACGTTAATTTTTCGGTGAAGTCTTCTATTTTTCGTATCTTCCATAGGAAGACGTTCAACTCGAAGAAGGCTAATTAGGATTTCTTCGCAGCTTCTTATGTGACTTCCATGGAGTCCTATCTTTGGTATGTCTCCATAAGCTCTTGCTAGGGAGATTACTGACTGGCTTCTTGTTGGAATTTAAACCGTAATTTCTTAATCGTAAATTTCCAACCTACCATTACTCTCCTCCCTTGTTTCCATCTATTTGTGCTTCTGCCATTGCCTATCGTAACCATTACTTTAATCAGTATCGGCGGGATGGTTCTTGTACGTCTTGATAATTCCACA
The DNA here is from genome assembly GCA_963556195.1 of Sepiola atlantica. Taxonomy (NCBI): domain Eukaryota; kingdom Metazoa; phylum Mollusca; class Cephalopoda; order Sepiida; family Sepiolidae; genus Sepiola; species Sepiola atlantica. The sequence goes on along the minus strand of OY744520.1, from coordinate 106,663,654 downwards.
GAGTCGCTAGCAATTCATGCAAGAGAGCCATCTCTGAGGCTAGTCTAGCTATTCTCAAAGGATTCGTGACTATCTCATCTCAAAGGGTTGGCTCTCGTAATATTTTGGGAATCTACAATAGTGTAATTAATAATGGCAAGTCGGCTATTCTTCCACATTTTAATGGTCAGGTTATTTCATCTTCTAAGGATAAGGCTGATCATTTTGCTCGTCTTCTTGTTGACAATTCTTCTCTTGATGATTAAGGTGCTGTTCTTCCTGATAAGTCTCTTTATTCTACCATTATAACTCCAACGATGGTTGAGAGGGTTCTTTTTGATCTTGACAAGTCTAAGACTTCCGGTCCTGATTCAATTCTTGTTGTTGTTCTCAAGCGTTGTGCTCTTGTAACTTCTTCTATCTTTTTTAAATCAAGCAATCTGTTTGTCTCAGTCCTGTTTCCCTTCTTGGTAGAAGCAGTCCCCTGTTGTTCCTATCTTTAATTTGCTAGTGATCGGCCTAACTTAACTAAGTATCGTACTGTTAGTCTTCTCTCTGTTATTAGCAAAGTTTTTGAAAGGTTGGTCAGCGGCAAGCGTTTTAATTTTCTGGAATGTTTGGGCCTCTTTAGTGATGTTCAGTATGGCTTTCCTGGTTTTTGTTACACTGCTGATCTTTTAACTGTTGTAACTGAGCGGATCGGTCGGTGTATGAATAATTCATGAGAGGGTAAGTTCATTGCGCTTGAAATTTCGAAGGCATTCGAAAGAGTGTGGCATTCTGGTCTCTTACACAAACGTCAGGGTTATGATATTCATGGTGGGCTTTCTGACATTATTGGGTCTTTTCCTTCTGATCAAAGCTTCTGATAGTAACTTTGGACGGTGTTTCGTCATTCTCTTGTTTAATAATGCTGGTGTTCCTCAGGCTGTTTCCTAGGTCCAACACTGTTCTTTCTCTATATTATTTATCTCCAAGAGAATATTATTCAGAAAATTATCATCTATGCTGATGATACCAATCTCTATTTTGGTGTTGCTTATCGCCCATCTCGCTGTGACCAGTTGAAATATGCAGCTTATCTAGAAGTGTAAGATTCAGTTGTTAATTGGAGTACAAAATGGCTTGTTTCGTTTAATCCTGTTTCAATCGTAGGCGTGTCCATTTTCTTCCTCAGATTCTCATAGATGACTCTGCTCTTGATGGGAAGTCGACTCTAAAACTTCTTGGTCTTTCTCTCTAATCTATTTTTTTTAGAGTTCATACATTAGATACATTTCTCTTTCTGCTTCTCGTAAAATCTGTTTTCTCTATCGCTCCAAACACTTTCTCACACCTTAGGCTATTCCTTATCTCTACAATTCTTCTATCAGACCATGTATGGAGTACTGTTGTCATTTTCAGGCTTGTGAATCTCCCTCTCATTTGAGGGTTCTTGATAAGGTGCAGAAATGTATTTGTAATTTGATTGGCCCTACCCTGTCTTCTTCTTTGCCCCCTCAGTCTTTTTTATAAATACTACTATGGCCTGTGTTTTTCAGAATTGTGTGATCGATTCCCTGCTTCTTTTGTTCCACCTTGTTTGACCCGTTGGTGTAATGGTCTCCATAAATTCTCTGTTTCGATACCTCGTTGTAATACAGCTTTCTATTACAGAACTGCGGACTTGTGGAACTCTCTTCCTGCTGACTGTTATCCTCTTACTTATAGAATTGTTTTTTTCAAGGCTAAAGCAAATAGGCATCTGCTGTCTTTGCGATAATCATATTTCATTCTTGTTAGCTCCTTACATCAAGTTGATTTATGCCCTGTCTAGAGCAATTTACATGATATATATATATATATATATATATATATATATATATATATATATATATATGCAGACAACACACTTATTTATGGCAGCAGTTCGAAGAGGATCGAAGATCTTGCTTTCTCCCTAATCTATCCTTTTCTCTCTCTCTTTCTATTTCTTTCTTTCTCTCTCTCTCTCTCGCTCTCTCTCTCCATCTCTCTCTCTGTCTTCCGACTTAGGGCGCGTTGTGCAATTGTGGAAGAAGTTGCTTGTTACTTTTAACACCTCTAAAACAAACATATCTTTTCCCCACAAACGCTCGACTCCTCAATCTTCTTAGTTAAAATGAAGGTTTCTCTCACAGACGATGCTCATTTATTTGATAAGCTTCTAGGATTTACTTTCACCCCAAACCTGACATAGTAGACACATCAGATCTGTGGCTAAGGGTGCTGGGAAAATGATTGAATCATTCCACCGCTCTCGAAGGTTCTTCATCCCTAATGCAATCTGCTAACTCTATAAGAGCCAGATACGTCCTAAGATGGGGTATTGCCGTCATATCAGTTGAGGTGCACCGTCTCTTGTTTTGACAAATAACAAAATCTATTTCGCAATCTAGTGGGGATGACCTCTGCTTATCCCATACAGTCTCCTTCCCACAGAATAGATGTTTCTAGCCTCTCTTTCTCTACTGTATCCATATGTTCATGGTAGGTGCTTGTCTGAGCTTGACTCCCTGGTACTCCTTATAAAAAATTCACAGCTGGAACTTGTCTCTCTACAACCACTGCAAACATTTTCTTTTCTCTCTCTCCTTACCAAAAGCCAAACCAAACTTCCATGAACAAAATGTCTTTCTTACAACATGCTATCTGTGGAATAAGGTACCACAAGTCATCTTCCCAACTGACTACAACATGGTCGTCTTCAAGTCTTATGTAAACAAATCCCATTGGATAATCAATTCCTCTTAAGTAATGTTGTGCCTATTCCATTTGTTTTCGATTCCCTCATGGATGCGAGTAGAGGCGATTATCATCTAACTGACGATCATTTGAGTCTTATCCTCGAGTGGCCTCAGAGCCTTGATAGACGGTGACGCATCAGAAAAAATAACTGTTATGTGCATCTGAGGATCCTTTGGATATGCGATGTTTCTTTACGATTCAGACAACTAATTATAGTTAAGTTTCTCTGCTACTTATTTATTTATCATCAACATAATACAGCCATCCACTCATAAATATATATGCCCTGTCAACGAGAGAAGTGTATATATGAATTTGAGTGCTAGATTGATTTTAGGTAAATCGATTTCACTTTTTCGACAGTGGGTTGTAGAATCGAACAACTACAAATGCACCAGCACCAAGATTGAAATATGACAACGGCCCGACGAATTGACAACTTCGAAACGGAACAACGTGTCGGCACTTGCTAGACAACTGGAATCATTTTAACATCATTAAAATTGTCCAAATGTCCCTTTCTGTTTTACCTCGCTTCATTTAGATGATATTTGCACCCTTAGTTTGTTCATTAGCGAAGGATATACCACTTGTTCATTAGCGAAGGATATACCACTTGTTCATTAGCGAAGGATATATAACTCATGTGATGATTTAACTCTTGTGGGACTCTTCAATTTTACTTGAATATTTCTGTTTTCTTTTTTCAAATATTTTTACTGATGTAAATTAAAAACTACCAGATGAAGAATGTTATTTACTTTTAGTTTACGTCTAACTCTTTTTAGGTATTGGCGTATAAAACAAATTTAAAAATGTTCATCGTCAGGCTATATTTTAATACTAGTACGTATTGAGCACTGTTCAAATACATACTTGAACAGGAATATATACATAATTATTTGTAATATAAGTGTGAAACAGTAATATAAATGCATTACTGTTTCATATATACACTTTATGTATATATATATATATATATATATATATATATATATATATATATATATATATATATATTGCCACCTACATGCATTTGTTCCGTTGTGTCGAGACTCATCAGTGTGACTACTTCGAAAGTAGCTCATCAACCATGTGATTCGAAACCTGGGCGGCAGGCCACTTCTCCCCGTAACTAACTGGTGTTGGATTTTTACCATCTGATCTTACGAATCCGCTTTACTCTCTCATTCCTATCTTTCGCTTTCTCTCACTCTATCAGACATATATATATATATATATATATATATATATATATATATATATATATATATATATATATATATATATATATATATATATGTATGTATATATATATATATATATATGTATGTATATATATATATGTATGTATATATATATATATATATATGTATGTATATATATATATATATTTATATATATATAAATATATATATATATATAGTCTAAAGAAGCTTTGAATTATTTTACACAAAAAGACAAAAAAAGAAAAATGCAGTTTAAATTCCCAAAGAAACTAACTAAATCCAAAATAGTGTAGACTTAACATTTGTTGGAAAATTCATAAATAAATAATATATAATAGTAAGTAAATAAAATAAAAAGGGGGATTAAGTATCTAACAGTGAAACAAAAGCAGGAGACCTTAACGTAAGCATCTAATATTAACACGGGGATCTTCAGCTGTTTACCATGAAACTGTTTCGGAGATTTAAAAACAGGACAGTTATATGCACGGCTCTCCAATGGTACAGATAAAACTACCATTTCCCCAATAATCAAGTGTCGAAATAATTCAGCTTAAAATGTTACTTATATATACATAAATAAATAAAATAATAATAATAATAATAATAATAATAATAATAATAACAATATACTACCCTTAAGACTACCGTATGATATGGTAATTTGCATATCAAATAAAATTCTTTATAACAATAGTAATACTAGTAATAATAATAATAATAATAATAATAATAATAATAATAATAATAATAAAATACTATCTAAACACTAAACCTACGAACCATTCTGCGATATGGTAGCTAGAAATAAAATTATATAGGAATTAAGGTTGCATTAAAAAAAAAAAAAAAAAAAAAGCTTTAGTACCTTTGGTACCAGAAAGGCAAATAGATAAGAGGAAGGAAACCTAGCCATACATATCTAAATACCCAATATATAGTCTAAAGAAGCTTTGAGTTATTTTACACAAAAAGACAAAAAAAGAAAAATGCAGTTTTTTATATATATATAGTTATATATATATATATATATGTATTTGAGAACTACCGCAGTTTTATGGTTATAAAATTAACTAAGAGTGTTCTTTTAAGAATTTTATTTATTTTAACGTAAAATATTTATTTAAAATGTATATCATCTTTAATGTCCACTTTTAATGAATTGGATTACATTAAATTGTAGTATAATGTTTAAATAATCAACTAATTATATTTATTATTATGAAGCTCTGAAAATATCTTAATTCATTTATATGTACACATGTTTTTCTGGCTATATTCTATTGGTTTAGTTAAGGAATTGTTGTCTTAACGACCATTATGGAGTATATTATTGAGATGCGTCCAATAGATCATTTACTGATGAGAATGCCATTTCTAAGTTGAGCATGGCCGACCGACCAACCTACAGGAAAATAGTCTCAAAATAATGTAAAAAACTAACGTGTTGAAGAGCGACGGAAATCCTTCGCCTATGCGGCCGGGCGACAAACCGACGGACAGAGGATCTCCTCGACATGCGTAGACGCATCCAAAACTATGTGATGACTATCGGAGCTGCATTGGAAGGACAACAGGAAGTGAAGTCGCTGAAGTTTTCTGGTATCTCCGTTTGCAGCTTTTCTCTCACAGCGGTCGAGTTACAAGAATACGGCGGAGAGGGGGGGCGAAAGAGATTTAACGACGTTGAACTGAAGACGTTGTTCCAATTCAGAACTGCGGCTGGTTACTTCCTGTAGTAAAATTAAAATCACTTGCACGTGACATTTACACGGATTTCAAATCCATTTGAGTGTATTAATCGTAGCTAACTATCTTATCTCTCTTTATATCTATTTATCTAGAGAAAATTGTATAACAATAGAGGCTACGTGACTGAATTTATGGGCGTTTTACTTTCGAGGTCACTGTTTATCAATGCCAAAAGCACCCGAAGGATTAGAATAATTCCACCTGACGTTAACCACACGGGTGGAAGAGAAAGGGTAATATTATTTCGTTGTAGTGGAAGACAAGTTCTTGTGAGTGTCTTACAAAAAGGTACCAAAGACTGAAGGTCAGTCAAGCACCTTCCATAGAAATAACGATAGAGTGGAGAGAGACTAGCAACGTCTCCTCTGTGAGTAAGTTAGGGGGTTGTAGGGTAGAGAAGATATCATCTCTTATTAGATTTCGAACGTTCGTAAGGATGACTGGGCGAGGATTTTGTATTGAAGAAATGGTTGCGAAATCTCGAACCCCACGTCTATTGAACCGGTATTGCTTTAATCCAGTAACAAGGGTAAGCCCAATACGACTAGAAATAATGCCAAGATGAACAGAAATCTATCCAATATACATCATCTTGTATTTCCAAAAGGTCACTCATTTTATAGTGACCAGGCTTAACCTTGCTTAACTTGGGTTATATAAGGAGAAGCGTCGTTTCATCGTCATAAGTATAAGTGTCGACCATATATACAGTAAAGTGGGATATTCTCCTATTTCATTGGTTGATATAGCTTCATAAACGAAAGCTGTGTATACAAATCTGTTTCAGGATCGATTTCGACTCATTATTGTTAGGTGTTTTCAGAAACAATTAACTTGTTTCTTTCAGTTTCATCGAGTTTTATATTTAGTCCTACTCGATATTTTTTCTTTTTATAGTCATTCATACAGGAAGTCGGAGGAATTTTTACTCTCATACTCAGATTCTCTACCACAGCCACCCACGTACACACAGAAGATTTTTTATAGGACTAACACTTTGGTAGCACCGTCTTTTTTCATATATCTATCTTGCTATTAGACATTAGATACTCTACATTTTCAACTATACGAATTCTATTTTTTACTCTGTCAAAGCACACTGTAGAATGATCCAACCATTTTTCCAACAACATTAGCAACAGGTTGAATATAAACTTCCAATCTTAGATCTTGAAAGTCAGCCTTAAGAATCAAAACAAGGGTATTCGTCAAATAGCCATTATATCTGGCTTTGAACACGTTTCTGTTTCTATCTGATATTTTATTCATGTCATTATTACCAATAAGACCTTTCAGTTTGACGCTATTTCCGACAACCCCGTCCTCGTGCTTCCTGTTAACTGTATCAAGTTTTCTGTGAACTATTCATATATGATTGATTCGAAGATATTCCACATTACTTCCGTCGCATCTGATGGAATATTTGTTAGATTCTCATTTAGGGAGGCTTCCAGGTATTCCCTTTGATCTTAATTATGTTGGTGTATATCTTCCTCGTTGGCTGTTTAACATTTTCTTTTTCCAGTCAATTTTGCAGTTGTATTCTCTTATCACATCTATGTCCAGGGATTCCGGTCAATCACGTTGGCGTTAAGGTGTAGGTATATATATATATATATATATATATATATATATATATATATATATATATATATATATGCAGAGAGTATGCAAAATCCTTTATATTATTTCGGGATTATGTTCTATGGATATAAATTATTTATGTTGTCTTGTGTTGCTTTTGTAATAACATTCCATTAGCAGTCTAACTTGCTTTGTGATGCATTTCGCAATCTGTGTGGTATTTGGTTTGTGTTGATCATATTTATTTACCGGTAATTGTTTTTTGTTGCATTCTGTTTCCTGAAATAAGAATAGCCAGTATTCACAGGATGCCGACCGGATCCCCAATCTTTGCTATCAAAGGAGCTCCTCATTCAGATCCTTCTGAGCCCCATGACTTTTATATTTCTTTGGTGTCATTCTATTATTGTTTTGATGGTTGATGTGGCAACATACAGCCCATGCTTATTTCACCTGTGATTTTAAAACTAGGATATTATTTACCGTTCCAATATGTACAAATGGCAGTGCATTATTCTGTATCTCTACAAAGCCACCATCCGCCTATGGATGGAGTATCGTTGCAACATCTGGGCTGGTTCATCATCTACTACTTTCTCCCTCCTTGACAAAGTCCAAAAAAGAGTCACCAACCTAATAGGTCCCTCACTGTCAACCAAGCTCCAGTCCCTGTCCCATCGCCGCAATGTAGCATCCTTGTGTTTGTTTTACAAATACTTCAATGGATTATGCTCCGATGATTTTGCTACTCTGGTGCCCCCTCGACGTAAATTCACTAGACCAACTCGACAATCAACTAAATTCCATCCATTCACTGTGGCGGTCCCCAGATGCCGGACAGCTTTCTACTCAAATAGCTTCTTTCCTCGTGCTGCTGACCTCTGGAACTCCATCCCTGCCCCCTGTTTCCCCAACAGTACTGACATGCAAACATTTAAAATGAATGTAACAGACATCTCGCTGCGCAGATCCCAGTTACGGTTGACCCCCCCCCCCCAAAAAAAAACAAACCTCCCCTTTTCTTTTTTTTCAGTAGCCCCTTATGTTCACAGTGGCGGCCTGCCTTGTTTGGGGTGAACTATGTTAAAAAAAAAACAAAAAAAAACTATCACACACATTGAATCTCTTAGATGTTTAAAATAAAGAATGTTTATCAGTATTTGTTTCAATTGTCTATAACCAGGGAGCAATGTATTTACGGACTTATATACATATATAGATCATGATCATAAAGTTATGCCATCGATTTTCCAAACACCCCGTATATATTAAATCTTTGAAGAATGACAAACTGGTTAAAATGTAGAAAATTACTGGAAGAAGAAGAGATAAACAACACGATATAATACAATCAAAAACAGTTGATAGCTAATATTTCATCTTTATTTATCGATAGACTTCGTCGGAGTGAGTTTTAAATCTGAAATAATTATACATTTGGAAAGTACAGACAATAATCGGTAGAATATCATCAAGAGACGAAAACTACATATTTATAATACAAACCGCATAATTTAGAACTGACTGCACTTTTGTCCACTTTGGTTTCAAAGCTAACGTGTTGGCAGAAAGAACAACCCTCCCCCGGTTCAATCGAAATCGGCGATGAAATAGTTTCTTATGGATCCGCGTAGACCTTATTCTGGTGTAGGAGTTCATAATAGGTCCTGAGGTATATCGTAATGACCATTGAGGAGATTGTAGGCTAAAATTAGATAATCGCGTAATCGTCAGCGCTCAAGGGACCAAAGGTTCAGTTTTTTTAATCGTCTTTTATAGAGCAGATCCCATAGACCCTGCACCATTCGAGTACCCATTCTGGGAACTCTCTCCATATGCTTAGTATCATGTACTAGATATGGAGCAGCGGCCTAGACACAATATTCTAACAGTGGTCTGACGAGGGAGACATAAACTGATAGAAATATGTCAGGAGTAAGTTTTCAGAAAGAATTTCGAAAGAGAAATAGTGTTCCTTGCATAGTTGCAGTTTGAATGCAATCTTTAGATGGCTTGAAGGACGAGATAAATATTATTTTACACGAAAATTTTACATTCTGAAATAAGCTTTAAAACAATTTAAAACACACGAGGCTATCTTTATGAAAACTCAGCAACCTACAATTAAGAAAATTATGTATGAAACCAGTAAGATTTTAAAATGCTTAACGTTATACGAGGCATGTCTAAAAAGTATCCGATCTTAGGCAAGAAAAATAATTCAAATACCTGACGCAGTTGGGACACTAATCCCCTTCAAAGGAGGTTCATTGTGCTTGCACACACTTAGCCGACCGATTCATACACTGCTGGAAACACCTCTGGAAGTCTTTTTTTTGAATTGTGTCAATCTCCGCCGATGCGGTCCGCATTATCTTTTCTCTAGTCTTAAAACGGGAACCTTTCAGTGCCGTCTTACATTTTCGAAACAACCAGAAGTCGCAAGGAGACATGTCTGGAGAGTAGGAAAGTAGCCGAACGACTGGAATTCCATGTTTGGCCAAGAAATGTTGGATCAATTAGGATGAATGTGTGGAGGCGTTGTCGTGATGCAGTTGCCAGTTTTTCGCCGTGCACATATCTGGTCTTTTGCGCCGAAGTTTGTCACGGAGACACTGGAGAACATCTTGTAAGTACTCATTTGTCACTGCGCAATTCCACGGATGTCAAAAAAGACAGTCAGCATCACCTTGATTTTATTTCGCACCTGTCGCGCTGTTTTGGGCCTTGGAGACTCAGGATGCTTCCATTGCGACGACTGTCCTTTTGTTTCTGTGTCGTACCGGTACACCCATGATTCACCGGCAGTTGCCACGGTGTTCAGAAACCCAGAATCAGTGTTGCCGGTTTCCAGAAGTTCCTGTGCAACTTGAAAACGGAGGTCTTTTTGTTCCTACGAAAACAACTTCGGCACAAATTTCGCAGCCACTCTGCATGTTCAAATCATCACGCAGAATTGCATGTGCGAAATCATTACTCACTTCGACCTCTTGGGCGATCTCCCACACCGTTGAACGACGATCTTCCATCACCAAATTTCGCACCTTCTCACCAACAGCTGCATTCTGAGCAGCTTGAGGCCTGCCAGAACGCTGGTCACTCTCCGCTGATGTTCGGCCATTTTTAAATCGGTTGAACCACTCCTTAATTTATGTTACACCAATCGCATCTTCTCCAAACACCTGCTGAATCTTACGCATTGTTTAGCTTTGAAATTCACCAAGCTTTTGACAAAATTTGCTGCAGTACATTTGCTCAACACGTTCAGTCATCTGTAAAGAATTGGTAATCCGACGAACACATTGTATAGCACTTCACTCAGCGACCGACAGTCAGCAACTAACGTGCAGGAATGTTGTGATAAAATTCACACATGCGCATGAAGGTGTCTTCCTTCACTGTGTTGAATCGCGCCGCCGTATCGTCTCTATTTTGCACGGAATAAATAAAGGCCTCGTACAATTCATACTGTGATACTAATTCTGTCGAAATTCAAATTGTTAACGTTTCTCTTGGAACTGAACTGGATCGTTCTTTTGATGTCTAAATGACTTCAGATGTGCGTTCTCAGCTGCTTTTTGAAATTCTCTTCTTCTATCGAGATTTTTTGTTTATTTATTTTTGGTACCTGGACATGATTCGACGGAGAATCGAAAACGTTCGTGATACATATGAAACCTACATATTTGTTTTGATTTTGACACCAAAAATATCATCAGAAAAATGAAAAAATAAAAACGATAGAATCAAACAGATAATTTTGTTATGGTTTACAGTGTTTTCTTTATTTATATATATATATATATATATATATATATATATATATATATACATATATATATACATATATATACACACACACACATATATATATATATATATATAGAGAGAGAGAGAGAGAGATCCAATTTGCATGCATTTTCTCTCTCTCTCTCTCTCTCTCTCTATATATATATATATATATATATATATATATATATATATATATATATTATTTGTCGCTCCTTGAAAGTAGAGCACTGTAATTGGTAGTATTAACACAGCATGACGTCACTTGCTTATATTGCATTATTCCTTCCCTTAATAGAAGCCGCCGTTAAAGTGTTAAAATTATCATAGTTTATTCGCTGTTTACAATTGGCCCAGCGATTAGCGACGTCGGACTGGAGTTGAAAAATACTTGAGGTCCGGGGTTTCGAATCGCATGACCGGTAGTGAATAGTCATATTACTATGCTGATGAGTCCCGATTGAAAAAGGACGAAACGTATACGTACATAGATAATAAACAATAACAAATATTTATTATTTGTCGCTCCTTGAAAGTAGAGCACTGTAATTGGTAGTATTAACACAGCATGACGTCACTTGCTTATATTGCATAATTCCTTCTCTTAATAGAAGTAGAATGCCTCGACGTCAAAGCCGCCGTTAAAGTGTTAAAATTATCATAGTTTATTCGCTGTTTACAATTGGCCCAGCGATTAGCGACGTCGGACTGAAGTTGAAAAATACTTGAGGTCCGGGGTTTCGAATCGCATGACCAGTAGTGAATAGTCATATCTCTATGCTGATGAGTCCCGATTGAAAAAGGACGAAACGTATACGTACATAGATAATAAACAATAACAAATATTTATTATATATATATATACACACACATATTTATGATTGTTTCAAATACTTCTATTGCCTGATATTGCTTTTATTAAACACTAGCTAAGAGCAAAGTAATTTAAAGCCAGATAACTAGAATTTACACGAGTTAAGTAATTAAAATGGCTAACATGTTTACTAAAAAACGGTAATTAATCCTAATTGATAACATTTAATGAGTAAATTCTCTTTTGTAAATAAATTATTAGTTGTAATTAGAGCTGGTATTTTACGAGGTAATTCAGCTGCTGACTTGTTTTCTAAGAAACCGCAATGCATTATAACGAATCGTTGAGGACGGAAAAGATGCTACACTTTGACTGCAGCTCCAAAATCAATTAGAGAAAAAATCAATTTTTAGAACGATATAAATTTTCTCTGTCCCAAAAAATAAATAAAAATTTTACACTATGTTCTTAAGGAAAACATATTAGGACACCATTCTGGAAAATTGGATTTTTGTCGTTAATAATCAGGGTGAGGCATTAAAAACGAACGAATCCGTTCTGTGTTACGAAATATATAACTGGTAAATGCTACAATGTTGAATTTACGGATATTATCAATCTTAAACGGGTCACAAATTACCTGCCACCCTATCAGGGGGAAGGTAGACACTAGATAATTTTAATGTTCGGAAAAAACAGCTCCCATGTAAAGGATTAAGAAAAAATAGAAATTGCCCAAGCAACGATAGAAAATATATCTGACTTTTATCCCTACTGAAATTCCGAGAATCAACATGAGAATAATCACTTTCTAAAAAAAATCGAGCGTTTACACTTATCTTCCGTTAAAAATGAATTTGTGACTCGATTATGGATAATTGTCTTTTGATTTGTTGTCTTTATAAATTTTCGTCTAATATTTCTATTATATTTTAAAAATATTTTACGTGTGCAAAGCGACACACAAATACGAAAGAGTCCGTTCCTTTTGCTGACTCGCTCGACAACAAACTTCTACACACAAAAAAAATGTACGGGCAAAACCGGTTGCTATAGCAAACATCCAAAACCGCTTAATTTCGACGTGCTCGACAACGAACCATACCACGGTGTGAAATATACGCACAAATCCAGTTTCTATAGCAATCATCAAAAACTAATTATTTGCTTGCCAATCGACAACGTATGCTTCCACACAATATGAAATGTACGCACACAAATCAATGATTTTCTTGTATACATGTCGAAAAGTTATATGATTCTTTTTGTTTCCGACCTTGAACTTTTGAGAATTATGTAAAAGTTTCTGACGAATGTAAATAGAGTGTATCTATTTCGTATGGATGACTGTATATGTTTTGGGTTTGCGGGCGGAATTAAAATTGAATTTGACGAACTATAAGAATATTTAAGAAATTCTAAACGCCAGTTACCTTACATTAAGACGACATTGTAAATGTTAGAAATAACTTATATGCAATTAATTAGAATAGAACAACTTATTAGGTTAATATTTATTTCAAACAAATATAATTGATTATATGACTGAGGAAATTGATAAAGATATGTAGAATTTTTCTTAACAACGAAAGCAGCCGTTGCTGTGTAGGCGTTTAGTGGAAAATGGCTGCAATTTTATAATGTTCTGTGCCGGAATATGTATTTTTGTAAGAACTCACGCGAAATACACACATGCATGCACATCATATACACATTGTTTAAGACTTCAATCCTCATTCATTCTAACCACACGCCCATTCAATTTCAGATGATACCGAAGTATCACAGTGCAATAATTCCATTTAAAAACGTCAGTGTCAGTTATGTACATTTCTTAATGTCTATACAGTATAAACCACCAACTTTAGTGTTGCTAAATATGGCGAATGTATAAAGTTGTAATTCGAAACCTGAAAGTTGGGACAGAATTTGTGCCTGTTACTCTCACGGTTTCACACTCGCCATGAAAGCAAAGATAATTCAACTGTTTTACATCTGTTTACATTACTCAATACCTTAATTAACGGACTGAGGTGGGTAAGTTAACTAGTTTTGATTATCGGGTAATATCTGTAGTGCACAGGAACTAATAGCGGTTAAAAAACAAGTATCGATTGGTGAGGTCAAATGGTCAGATTCAATACTGGCGCAATTAGTCAATTCAATAACTTCAGTGTCGTTTATACACGTTTTCCAACATATTTCGTGTAGGTGCAAACATTTCTGTTAAAAAGATCCCTGCCACGGTTGATGCTTTCGATAAGTTACCCAAGTTAGGCATACATACATCCAGTATGATAAAACACGTGTTTTTTATATCTTCATTTTGATCTTAATTGAAATACCACGTCGACTTCAAATATGCAGTTCAAGCTTTCTCAGTGCGTTACTTGCATTTCAGCATCTAAACTGAACGTCATAATAATAGTGCTGGTTAGGTATACAAAGTTATTCAAAAACTACAATTTTCTCACTATACGCACATGCACTGGCTCAGAGAAAACATTTCCTGGTTAAAGTTGGTACATGACAACTGTCTTTTAGAAACTAATAATTAAACCTTTGAGAAAGAATCAATAATCGGATGAATGCGTGATCTATCCTGTCAAATCACTGTTTTATCACGAGGAAAAGTTTTATCAACAATCATGCTTGGCGGACTTTTAGATTACATTATTGATCAAGTCCTTTCGGAATCTCAAAAAATAGTAATGGCCATGTTATACTTTGCTATGATTTTTCTCATTGCTTAACAATTAGCACCCACGTGGAATATATTAGGTCGATTCTTAAATAATTTCTGTTTTATGATCTTAAATTCTATTTGTAATACAAACTGAATTAGCAAAGTTTAATCAGTTGTATATTCGCCATTGTTTTCAATAACCTTTTCCCATTAATCAATTAACGTGTTAATGCCATCTAAATAAAATAAAGACAGGTTTTATTAAAAAAAAAGCTTTAGATGTGCTATTTCGCCTGTTTGTCTTCAGTAAATTTGATACATTGAAATGCATTCTGTAAAGAACTAAATAGGTTAAAATCAGTCGAGGCGAGGACAAGGGAATATGGTGGGTGTGGTAGAACAGACCAGACAAGTTTCATGATTTTGTTCTGCATCACTTTTTAGCCTGTGATCTTGCGTTGTTATGGAGGAGGACAACCGTTTCCCATTGAAATGTACCGAAAGTTTTTCTCAGATGTCCTTCCCCACGCTGCAATTGCTCAACATACAAGTTTGCATTATTAGCTTAGTTGCGTCCTTAAAATTAATAATGGATAATGCCGCTAGTATCCCGCTAAACGCACAGTAAAATCTTTCTTCCACGGATATCAGGTTTTGGAGTGGTTATTGCCTTGTTTTTCTCACTGAAGGAATACATTACCAAGACGCCTAGTCTGCTAAGCTTACCCATCTTATCTAAGTGGCGGCATATGGTGGGCTGTGAAGTATTGGGTTCTTGTCCAATTCACGAATACTTAAACGAGGATCATTCTCCACTAACGGGTTTAAAAGAAGTTTCATCAATGTACGATTGGCAACGAGACTTAAGCTGAAATCTCCGAAACGAAACTTTGTAAATGTATTTCTTAATTGTCGATCTATTATGACATCTTGGCCCTATGTGCTGCATATTTTTCTCGGTGTCTTTACAGCACCATTTCCTTGTTTAAATGTCGATTTTGCAGCTTCAGTCCTGCCATATAAAGCGTTATAAATGTATTATTTTACTGCAATGCAAGTGATAAAACAGCTCCAAGAAATATGAAGAGACCTTTCATTAAAACTTAGACTGGTCAACCAAAGTGTGAGGTGTTTTAGAATGACCAAAACACGCTTCTAAATTGTATCAACACAATCGATAACTATAAATGAACCGACATAATATATATATACCGAACGACTGGCCAAACTCTTAATATAATACCTCTAAAGTCGGTTGTTCAATATAAATTCCTAAACTGAACCGAATGAATCAGACTGCATGAATAAAATGCTGAATATATTTTTGAATATATCTTTATAACAATAACATGCCATCATTAATAGAGATTCATTGAAAACTTTACTGCATTTTCTATGATGTAAGTAAGTTTGAAAGTAATGTATCTGACTACGAATGAATATATTCAAACATGACTGAATATATAATAAACGATGTAAAAGTTAAGATAAGAAAACTGTATAATATATATATATATATATATATATATATATATATATATTATATGTATATCTAGGCAGCATCTTCTCTTGCAGGCAAGTATTGTTGAATATAACAGACAACTTATCTCTGGATATCCTTTGGTAGATCCTTTCAATATATATATATATATATATATATATATATATATATATATATATATATATATATATATACTATTATAGAAATACCCGGCATTGTCCAGGAATGCATCTAAAACTCTGTGCTACCGCCCCCTAAGCCGTAACGCGATATACCAAGTTCATTTATTTTCAATTTGTAAAATGTTGTCAAGAATCTAATTGTCTAATTGCAGTATTATTGCTTGCCGAGGGAATGTGAACTCAGTTGTCCGAAGTGTGGACGTCTTTGGAATGGCTGTTAACGTTCTGGCACTGTACCAAGCTACCCGAGTGGTAACGATAGGTACGCTCCTTAAATGAAAGTGTTAATTATACCCAGTCGGATATTTTGGCGGTTGCACGGAGGCGTCATTAGGCTGGCTTTATTAATTCTCGCTAGAGAATTAATGATTTACCAGAACCGCACTGGAAAATAAAGGCTTTGTAATGTGGGAACAACACATTATTTTATATATAGAAAAATATAACTTCAAATTGCTGAGTTTGGCGTGCGATACATGTCTGTCGCGTGCAGATTCAAAAGCCAAACTGTTAAATATCTCGCTGCAATAAAGCGAACGGGAGAAAGAGGGAGAGAGGAAGAGTAAAAAAAAAAAGAGGAGAAAAGAGACAGTGATGCATGAAAAGAAAGTGAGATGCAGATAAAGTCACTAGTGCTCTAAATGTCCACTGTCGCAGGTAACAGGTTCATTTGGGACAGCTCCTTGACCTTTAAAATGTACTCAAGGGCCCTCGACTTCATAACAACTTGTTAACTTGTAGTTGTTATAAACTAATTGACGACAATATTTTTCCGTAGTGACATTTTGGGTGCGAACACACAATTGTCGATTTTTTATGTCTCTCCCCGAGAAGGAAACTCAAGTCAGGGGGGAAAGCCTCCAGGTGTGGGGAATTGTAGCTCCCCCATAAAGGGCCACTATCCTTGGCACATAATGAGGGAGAGAGAGAGAGAGAGAGAGAGAGAGATGGATGTGAGAAAATGTATATTTTTGCATAAACTTTCTATTTTTCTAATAAACCAAAATTTTGAATAGAAAAAGATTCATGATTGTTGACACATAACATCAGAGAATACATAAATAAATTATATTAGGCTACATTCAAGTGACCAACATGTTATTTATTTTACTGATTAATTTTTTTAAACACGACTTCGGTACATTTTGACGTACCATTTCGTTCACAGAAAAACAATCAACATTAGTATGTCAATCTCGTATCTATTATCTATGAACTCCACAGAAAAAACCCAGTTCTTTTTCAGAAATACATGGCGAGGCAGTAAACAAAACACTACAAAAACAAACA
This sequence comes from Sepiola atlantica, assembly GCA_963556195.1. NCBI lineage: Eukaryota > Metazoa > Mollusca > Cephalopoda > Sepiida > Sepiolidae > Sepiola > Sepiola atlantica. Next base: position 106,646,082 of record OY744520.1, on the reverse strand, counting down.
ACTAACATTGATTACATTTTCACTCGAAATATATATATAAATATATAACCGTGCCGACTTCTTTATATATATATATATATATATATATATATGAAAAAGGAAAAACCAACATGTGTTCTTTTTATGTATTCATCAACGTTTCGTCTTTATTTGTAAGACTTCTTCAGGATGATAATTTTAAGAAGAATGTCATGCAAGTACATAGAAATATTGGGTCGCCATGATGGGTTGATGAGAAGAAGTAGTAGCCACTACTGGGCGCGCAACACCAAGGTTCGGGCTGAGAGAAGTCGGTGGCAGAGAGTGAAATGAATGTGGATGGCTGTGGGTTAAAAAGGGGCGGGGTGGGAAGTTATTACTAGCTAAGAAATTGAAATATATATCCGTTTCAATGAGGCTCAATATGTGTTTGTTGGCTTACATTCTTCAGAGACATTAGACTATTCTGGTAGTGTTCTCGCTCTGAAGAAGTTGCATATATCGAAACAATGACCTGTCGATGTTAGCCACGACACACATACGAACACACACACACACACAATATATATATATATATATATATATATATATATATATATATATATATATATATATATATATATATATATACTGCCCTGTACTCATTTACTCAAAATACCTTTGGAGATAGTATGGGTTCAGAATTGGTAAAAAAGGCATCTAGCGTTTAATAAATCGTTAACTATAATCCCCTATTTACTTGCCTCCCTAAGGGGGGGGGAGTTAGGCACTATCTAGAAAATCCAGCTTCCATAAAGGGCCCATTCTTAGTTGGGACAATAAAAAAGTATTCTCCTTCACCGAGTCAGTACAGAACATATGAAGTGTAGTAACAGATACTACCCTTTGATCCCAGCGAAAAAGCCAATGAGTTAAAATATGTATTGCGTTTCGGCATTAATTAACTGCTAAAGTATATTTGTTAAAACAAAATAATGTACTTATAGCTCGAATCAACTCGATTAAACACATTACGTTTTAAAAAGGCTTCTCTGTTCTTTTAGTTTCAAATCCTGGCCTTGTGTTCAGGAAAAAAAAAACTTAGTTTCGCCCCTCTTTCCCTTCCGCCTTCTCTTCTTCTTCCTCTTCTCCCTCTTCTTTTTCGTTTTCTCGAAAACGGCCTTCGAGCGTCTCCTGCCAAAATGTCAGGCCGACATGTTGGCTCTGACGAGAACAGTGCGCGTGTGAGAAAGTGTGTGTGTGTGCGTGTGTCACGCTCTCTTTTCCTCTATCAAAAGACCGGAAGTACTTTATCAATGAAAGCTATTTTATGAAGAATTGCTCAAATGGGGGGAAATATTAAATAGAAAGAAAAAACAAGGAAAAGAGAGCAACAACTTCCCAAGCAAAAACACTGACGTAAAAAAGGTTTCTCTTTCAGTTTCTCAGAAAAACATTCCCTGAGGAATACAGGATACTTTCTTTTGAAACTGATAAGTGCAGGTGCCCTGCTTTTTCATATTAATGATTAACTTTATATATATATATATATATATATATATATATATATATATATATAAAACAATTTCAAAACTGCTCAATACAAACTAGAACTTTATTGCATATAAAGAAGGATTAATTTGCGTACACTTTTTTAATGTTCATATAAAGTTTATATATATATATATATATATATATATATACATAAATATTATATATAATATATATATATACATAAATATTATATATAATATATATATACATAAATATTATATATAATATATATATACATAAATATTATATATAATATATATATATACATAAATATTATATATAATATATATATATATACATAAATATTATATATAATATGTATATATACATAAATATTATATATAATATATATATATACATAAATATTATATATAATATATATATATATATATATATATATATATATATATATACATATATGTATGTATGTGTGTGTGACTCCACTTCCTTATGGAGCTTTTGTCTTGTCTTCTAGCACTAAACTTACACTCTACTTAGGTAACACTGTATTGCAGTGGACTGAGATTTTTTTAAATAGCTTCCCGTACTTCTTTTTCTGAAGAACGACGTGCTCCCACCTTGTTCTGCCTTCAATTCCACTATACGCCATGTTAGACCAAAGATCGCAGGAGTTATCCACTCTTTCGTGTTACCGACGGTATTTGTTATGGCGAACTGTTCGTATAATTTCATATAAATATATTTTAGCTCTTGTTTTTTTTAGCGGATTTACTGCGTTTAATAAAACAACTTTTAAAACTTGTTGAAATATTTCTTAAATATTTTCCATTGGGATCTTGAATTCATTTTTATAATACTCACGGAACCGGTATTCTTTGGATCTAATGCATACACAAAGAAAGACTAGTATTATGTCGTGGTTTTCCAGATCCTAGACTAGTTGTAAAACCAAGACTTTGGTGTCTATTCTACCTTATTATTTGATCTATAATTCAGGGGATGGTATATATATTACAAACTTTCCCAATTATATTAATGAAAGTGATTAAGTATCCCCGACATAAATAGAACTCGGCAAACCGGGCACACAGTCCGAGTTTGTAACGACTACACACGTGGCCTACGTAAACTAAGGCCTGGTAACTCGTAAATAACGTCATGCTGTAAAATAACAAAGGTGATGTGTCGAACAGTCAGACTATGGACATTTTGCTCCCTTCCTTTACTTAAAAAATCATCAAAATTAAGTAAATCAACCAATTTTAATGAGAGTTTCAGTATTTAGTAAGTAACGACCACGGAATATGATTCACTCATTACTTTATTAGAAATCCCAGTGCAAATCAATTATTCGTCTAAACAATAAACACCTTTACAAAAGTTACATCACAGGGTACTAAAAAATGCGTGCATGTAATTTTTAATGAAAATAAATCATCGAAGTGACGTCCGATGTTGTATGGACTAACGGTGTAAATGTCTCTTTTAAATTGAACTTAAATCGCGCAGAGTCGCTGGTAGGTATAAATAAGAAAGGGTATCTTTTACAATAGCCCTTAAACGAAAACGCTGAAAAAACAAATATACAACAAATAAAAGTTACCGTAGGCGATAAAACTGGATTTCCAACATATCTGTGACATTTATTGATGATTATAGTCTGTTAAAAGTGCTGTTTTTATAAATCAATATTTTTATCACACGCAGACTTTAAGAATAAAATGGCGCCGGCGTCTTACATTTTCGCAGCCTCGTTTTCGCTGATTTTTTTTTTTACTGGGACTCATATTCAAAGCGCAATTTGTCATTTTTCAGCCAAGCAAAAGAACAAAACAAAACTACATTTTAAGCAAAAGGAATAAAATCATTTTCTTTTTATTTACATGTCATTTTGCTTTTATTTACATGTTATTTTCATTCGTCACACCGTTATGTTTTTTCCCCGTTGTTTCTTTCATAAAAATTCATGTAAATATGTTTAAATTTCTTTGTTGTTTCTTTAAGAAATCCTTTACCCTAACCCTAAACCTAACCCTTAACTCCAGCCCTAACCCTAAACCCTAACTCCAGTCCTAACCCTAAACCCTAACTCCAGCCCTAACCCTAAATCCTAACTCCAGCCCTAACCCTATCCCCTAACTCCAGCTCTAACCCTAAACCCTAACTCAAAACCCTAACCCCAGCCCTAACCTTAAACCCTAACTCCAGCCCTAACCCTAAACCCTAACTCCAGCCCTAACCCTAACTCCAGTCCTAACACTAACCAAAATGATCGTTAAAATGTTCGTTTCATAAAATTAAATTTTAAAAATGTAAAAAAAAAAAACCGAAAAACGCCGCTTTGATTATGAGTCCTGACGCCATGTTTTTCAGTAAAAATTCGTGCTCAGAAAAAAAAATCATGTCTAATAAAACCCCATTTATCTTACGTAGAAAATACAAACAAATAGAATAGCTAACTAGGAAAATCTTCAGTCTCGACGTACATCGCATTTATTTGTTGCATATTCATTTTTTTGACCACGTTCTACAACTTTTTTTGAACCCGACTCGCGAGTTTTAGGGCTATTGTAAAAGGTACCCAATAAAAAATATTGTTTTGATATTTGATTTTGATTTTAATAAACATATCTGCATCTAACACATGGTTTTTTGAAGGCATTTTGCCTCTTTCTTTAAGTTTAAAATTTTAAGGATGCTTAAAATATAAACTTTCCCAAACTTATACCTACCAGCGACTATGTGCGATTTAAGTTCAATTTAAAAGAGACAGTTACACTGTTAGTCCACACGACGTCGGACGTCACTTCTACAAGACCAGGAAGTATTGTTACGAAAAAAAATATGGTTAATACCTTTTATTTATCTAAAGCTCTGACGAGGCTTGTTGTATCAAGCGAAATTATTAGATAGAAAAGTCAAGAGGAAGAAGAAAAAAAAAGATTGTTTTTATTTTTTATTTTGATTTTAATAAAAATATCTGCATCTAACACATGTTTTTTTGAAGGCATTTTGCCTCTTTCTCTATGTTTAAAATTTAAAAGATGCTTAAAAATATAAACTTTCCCAAACTTATACCTACCAGCGACTATGCGCGATTTAAGTTCAATTTAAAAGAGACAGTTACACTGTTAGTCCACACGACGTCGGACGTTACTTCTACAAGGCCAGGAAGGATTGTTACGAAAAAAATGAAGGTTAATACCTTTTATTTATCTAAAGCTCTGACGAGACTTGTTATATCAAGCGAAATTATTAGATAAAAAAGTCAAGAGGAAGAAGAAAAAAAAAGATTGTTTTGATTTTAATAAAAATATCTGCATCTAACATGCTTTTTTGAAGGCATTTCCTCTTTCTTTAAGTTTATATATATATATATATATATATATATATATATATATATATATATATATATAACGCCGTTTGCTTACTATACCTAATCTTGTAAGTTAGTACCCGTTGGTAGGTACGCTAATTCTTTTAATCTATACTGAGGAGTTTTCAAAATACGAAACAGGTTTCTATGGATAAATACATAATATTTAATTATTTAATTATTATTTAAAGCTGCCTCACGAAAATAATGGCACTTTTATTGGGACAACATAATTATATTACCCTGGCAGTAATGCTATAATAACTTATCCTTGGTAGAACATTTTCGACGTAAATACCGTTACAAGTTCATATTAAAACCATATTTACGCGACTCAATCGCCCAGCTGACATGCTAGCCAAGGGGGTAACGACGTTGGGTTACAAAACGCAGCGTTGTAAATTCGAACCCGTTGGAAAGTAGGCATGCTGTTTGAATCTATACTGATGAGTGTTCAAAACAGGAAACCAGTTTTATAGTTAAATAAATAATATTGAATTATTATATATACATATATATATATATATATATATATGTGTGTGTATGTATGTATCAGCAGAGCAACCTAAATATATTCTTTAAATTTTTGTCCATTTTGTTACTACAGAAAGCTCACTACAAATTTAATTTAAATCCTCTAATGTTTTGAAATTTATTTAAAAATATTAAATTATATCCACATTAGTAGGATTTTAAAATAAATGATCGTTTAAATGTTTCAATAAATCAAACCTGTTAACATTTGTATGTGATAGGCTAATTCTACGATATGTCAACTTTTGTTGAGTCATTTTATGCCGAAACCCTACGTGGATTTTGTATACAGATGTATGTGAATGTAGAGAGAGGGACCATACGATGCAACACTGCCCTGTCTGCGCTTTACTGCCCATCCGATGCAGCTTGAAAGATCTTGCAGAGTACAAACAATGCAAAAACCATGTAAAAAGGTCGCAAAAAGTCGTATGACTGCATGCTTTAAAGTCACACAAAAAAGAAAGAAAGAAGTTTCCTTTATGACAATTTTCTGTGATACCAACCGAAACCGATGACGACGCGTTTTTACGTTGGAGGTTTTAGTTCCCTTGGTTTCATAAAATGATCTTCTTCTATTTGTGTTGATGTAGCGTTATGTTTCAGTTGATGAAACGAAAGCGACCCAGAAACGTTTGTGTTCTTTTCAAGAAGGACTTCGTCAGGCTTATTATGAAAATAAACACGCTTTAAACACGCAAAGAAGAATTGGTATACGAAATATTTTTGTTATAGTTTCATTTGTTCTCGATATTTACAACTTGCGAATCTTAAGCATGTACGTCGAACTTGTGAATATGGACGGAATTCTGAGCTGAATCGATTTATTAAATTAATTGCCCAGAGAAGTTTTTTTTTCGAAACTGAAACACGCGAACTCTAGCTTAAGAGTAACAAGTCACTGAGGAAAATCCTTCAGATTGGAACGCTAATTGATCGAAAGTAACCGTTGAAGGCAACCTCCTAGTAAAATGATTGCAGACATGTTGGACATACTAAAAGCTTCTGTTCATGGACGCTGCTTGAATATTATTTTAATGGAAATTGGAAACACATCTTAATATATATATACAAAGATAAAGAGATAAATAATTATAATATCTCGGTATATTTCTAATATATCATATATCGGAGTAACTCCTAATACGAAGACGGATGCTTATTATTTCAAACAGATCATAGTTATAGTTAAACACATAAAACACAAAAAAGTAGTATTCATATCTCAAACATGAGTTTCTTGAATTAATAGATTTACTTACGAGTTTGTTAAATTCCTTATTTCCGGAAATAACGAAATTCTTCTTCGTAGGAGGAGATAAACACGGAACAAATCCTTGTAATTTACTAAAATTTACGTTATAATTTTAGAAACACACATACACGCACATACACATAATACAGTGGTAGAAGTGTGAAAGAAAAATGTATAAGATTTGATGCTTCATCTCATTCACAAAAAAACAACGATTTCTCATTGAAAATATATTCAAAAGTTAGATATCTTTGAAGAATAATTTTATTATTCTGAAATGTCCGGTAGTAAGGAACTTAAACTCTTAACTAGCTTTACGAATTAAATACATTTCTGTTTCATATATGAATTCTACATTTAGTGTGTTTAACTCTCTCTCTCCCTCTTTCTCTCTCATGTATATATATATATATATATATATATATATATAGTCTAAAGAAGCTTTGAGTTATTTTAAACAAAAAAACAAAAAAAAAAAAGGAAAATGCAGTTTAAATTCGCAGAGAAACTAACTAAATCCAAATTAGTGTAGACTTAACATTTGTTGGAAAATTAATAAATAAATAATATATAATAGTAAGTAAATAAAAATAAAAAGGGGATTAAGTATCTAACAGTAAAACAAAAGCAGGAGACCTTAACGTAGGCATCTAATATAAACACGGGGATCTTCAGCTGTTTACCATGAAACTGTTTCGGAGATTTAAAAACAGGACAGTTATATGCACGGCTCTCCAATGGTACAGATAAAACTACCATTTCCCCAATAATCAAGTGTCGAAATAATTCAGCTTAAAATGTTACTTATATATACATAAATAAATAATAAAATAATAATAATAATAATAATAATAATAATAATAATAATAATAATAATAATAATAATAATATATTACCCTTAAGACTACCGTGTGATATGGTAATTTGCATATCAAATAAAATTCTTTATAACAATAGTAATACTAGTAATAATAATAATAATAATAATAATAATAATAATAATAATAATAATAATAATAATAATAATAATAAAATACTATCTAACCACTACACCTACGAACCATTCTACGATATGGTTGCTGGAAATAAAATTATAGAAATTAAGGTTGCATTAAAAAAAAAAAAATAAACAAAAAGCTTTAGTACCTAGTATATATATATATTACTTATGGGTCCCCACTTACCAATACCCAGGGTCCCCTCGAAGATAAGGGTTAAATAGATCGTCGATTGGACGATGAGCACCACAACGCGAGGATTGTAGACAATTGTCAAGTCGGCAGAAGATTTCTTTAAAAGAAATTGATTATAAAACAGGACGGCTCAAGAAGTATTTGTTTACATTAGACTTGAAGACGACCATATCACATTTTGTTCTACGGATGAGACGCCTTGTGAAAAACAACTTTGTTCATGGAAGTTCTGTTTGATGTTTGGTACGGAGAGAGAAAGGAAATTTCTCTGTTGTGATTGTGGCCAGGCAGGTTCTAACTGTCAATGTTTTACAGGAGGAGATGAATTGGAGCTCAGTCGAGCACCTAATATGAAAATATCGACACAGTAGCGAGAGGCTAACAACATCTTTACAGCGTGAAAGGTATTGCAAAGAAAAGATCATCCCTACTAATTCGCAAAGTCGGTTTTATACCATGTCGAGGTTAGAAAAAGTGCAGGCAGGCGTCAGAGGAGATTAAGATGGAAAATATTCGCCATTAAAGATACTTCCCGGGCAGAGATGACAAAGGAATGTGTTTTAAAGTGGGAAAAAGGGGCATGTATATATATATAAATATATATATATAAATATATATATATATATATATATATATATATGTGTGTGTGTGCATTTATTTGGAGGATATACACATATATATATATATGATTATTTAATATTAAATATTTAATTATTATCTAACTACGTATACGTTACATTCTTGCAGAATCATCAGTGTAGAGATAACCATTCAAGCCGGTCGCACGATTCGAACCCCGGAACGAGAATTATTTGTTTATAACTCCAAATCCGACGCATTAGCCGAATAGTCATACGTAATAATGCGAAAGTAAACTTATTTATGTCAGTAAGCGGACATCATTTTTATAAGTGGCAGTCAGAGAGTCTTCTACATGAAAAACCTTGCATTAAAGTCACGGTTTACAGCTGTCTTATCTCGCAATAAAGCGATCAGCCAAACAGGGCAACTAATAGTTATGTAATAATAAATAGTTAATTAATATCTACATACATATACGTTTCCTCCATTGCGGAATGTATGTATATATATATATATATCGATATATGTCGATCCAGTATAGGCCTGCACAGGCACAACATACGCGGTTATTAAACAACAGACTAATTTAAGGCGCAGAACTCCATTGTCCCCTGAAAGAAATAGATGCCAACAACAACAACAACAATAACATATATATATATATATATATATATATATATATATATATATATATATATATATATATATATATATATATATATATAATGATTAAATAATTTCGGTAACTTATAAACATGCTTGTTTTGTCTTTTAATAAATCAACAGTATAGATTTAACGAACTGGCCTAACTAACAACGGACTCTAACTCTAGAAGGGAACTCTCGCGTTACTGCCTGGGTGAGGAAATTTGTATGTCTATGATTATCCCCCCCCCCCGAGAAACACGAACAACAAAAACACGTCTACTTAAAACAACTGTAAATAATTCCACTTTCTTACTCTTGTACCTAACACTAAACAAAAATTCCATAAGCATGGTTTCTTTCTAAAAACTACCCGTCTTTGGAGCACAATACCGCTGGGCTGCAATATGGTCGTTTTCAAGTCTAATGTAAACAAATTCTTGTTGAGCCGTTTTTTTAAATAATAAAAAATTGCCCAATTAGATCCATCGTTACTAATCCTCACGGTATTATCTCACCGTCTACCTGACAAAATCAGTAATCCTTATTCGCTAGTGGCTTTTAGGCTTTGATAAGCGGTGACTCCTTTAGTACATGAAAAAAATAGAATACTTAGAAATAAACAAAGTATACCATAAAATGAAAAATGAGGCTCGAACAAGATTCGAACCTGCCCCTCCGAATGCAAAACCACTTGACCCAGGTTTCTCACAAGTAGAATAAAGACTACAAAAAGCATTTAAGAGCAGTTAGAATGAAATCATTGTTTACCATTCAAACATGTACAAATATGCTTAAGACAATGAACAATCCGAAAAGCAAGCAGTGCGATACTGATAACATTTAAATCAGTTGTGAGGATGAAAAAAATCTAACTGCGGCCAAAACGAGTTAAATTGACCACAAACAAGATAACACAGATACATCAGAGTCAATCTGACACAACTTATTATAAAGGTACGATCCCTCTACCGGGCTACGAAACTTTTCGCACCTGCCCGTATCCTATCCTATATCCTTATAAAGCAACCATTCGCCCATGCATGGAGTATTGTTTTCACACCTGAGCTGGTGCACTAACCACTAGTTTCTCCATGTCAGACAGAGTCTATAAAAGAGCCTCTAATCTAACAGGTCTCGCACTGTCTACCAAGCCCAGAACCTGTCCCCTCAATGAAATATGATCCAATGAACTTGCTGCACTTGTGCCACTTCAACGTAAATACCCATGAGCAACCCGACAATCAGCAAAATCTCACCCTTTCAGCGTATAGGTCCCCAGATGCCGAAAAGCTTTCTACTCTAATAGCTCAATTCCTCAAACTACTTGCCTATAGAATTTCCTACCTGCAGCCTGTTTCCCCGACTGTACCAACATGCAGAAATTTAAATGTAATGTGAATAAACAACTCGCTATGCAACTTCCCATTTAGGGTTCTGTCTATTAATCTTGCCAATAATTTTCAGTAGCTCCTTACGCCGCAGTGGCAAGGTGCTTTGTTTGGGGTGAATATAAGGAAAACAAATATCCGTCAAGAAAAAAGTTGTATGTACTGGGCAGATTAAGCTGCCTTCTTCTCTGGCGTACACCACGCCATGAACGATGACGGCCCATGAGGGAATGCCCTGAGGAAGAGATGGTTTAGTAATCGCTATTCTGCAAAGTTCTACCTAATGGTTGTGGCTAACATCCTAAGCTGAACACCGATACGATTGAGCTACTCAGGCAGATAAGAAGGAGGGTTACTTCGCGAATTAATTCCCTGTCTGGACGATGAGCTGCATGTCCAAACCATCGAAGACGCCGTGGCAACCCGACGGATATACCTTCTATGTACCCTAAACATATATATATATATATATATATATATATATATATATATATATGAAATAAAAATGGAATACGCGGAAGACCTTAACAGCTCAACGTTTCGCCCAAATGTTATATGGGCTTTGTCAAGAGCGAACGAAAAAAATGCAAAAAATGACAAAAGACGAGAAAGTCTATAAATTATGAGAAATATATAGCGCCAATGAAAATGACACATACGTATACGAATATAAAATATACACCTATTTGTAGCAATATTTTGTCGTGGGTTTGTTATAAACGGACATTTCCACGTGAAGCTATTATTAAGTAAAAGCTGAAAATTCCATGTGAAACCTAGGAGTAGAAATTAGGCTTACGTGTTCAAGAGATGACGTTAGTGAAGGAAATACGGAGAGATATTAGCCAGAGAGAGTATTTTGTTTAGCAAATATATTAATATTTCATTGACTTTTTAAAGTTTGAAAAAATGTTTAAACTCATATTTGAAATGGTTTTAAAATAAGTTCGAAGTTCGCCGATTGTAAACAATGCATTTTAAAAACGAAATATGTTTTTTCATTAGAAATTTCGTTTATTTTACGCATTTGTTTTTTATATTTAAGTTGTAGGAAAGTGAATTAAATAACTATAAGATTTTGCTTGCTTACCCGACTTTTCGTGGAAAGAAAACTTTTTCTTTTATTAATCAATTTTTGTATTTCTATTTTCATTTAATTAATTTTATTTAGTTTTCTTTTTCTTACAGATTACTTCTTATCTTTTTATCAAATAGTTTTTTCTTATTATTTGTCATCGACAGTTTAATTTCAACGGTTCTAAGGGATAGCGAGCCGGCTTCTAGCTACTAGTAAAGAAAAAACATGCATCTAAAGGCGAGAAAAAACATGCATCTAAAGGCGAGAAAAATACACATAGAGACAGGCAATATTTTGCCTGACCGTTTATTAACAAAGATGTTTATTTTAGAGGACATTAGGGATTAAAACAAAAAAATGCATACCTGTTAAAATTGACACAGCGACACTTGGTAAAACCAATCGAACATTATAAAGAGTTTGCGGATCAAAAAGACATTTCTAAAGAAATTGAGTGGTGCTAGAAGGGGTGACCAGCACGTGCCGCGAATTCGGCGTGCCGTTTTTTGAGTTCTGTCGCAGCCCTTAGATGTTTTTTTTTCTCTAGGGGATACCGGAAACCTGCGCGTTACCCCTCCTATGATTATCCGAACCTTAAATACAATAGAATAAGCGGATACCAATATCTGAATTAAGCAGGTATTACACTGTAACTTGATAATTCATACGAGATATCTTTTTTAGGAAAGTGACATTGGTAGTTCACGGTCATATATAACTAGATGTATTTACCCGGCGTAACTCGGCAGTAGCATAAAAATAACTGTCTTGTTTACAAAGAGACAACTATTAATTTTAGTGATTTTATTGTGTAAACAAATTATTTTGTGAAATAGTTATTTGAAATTATTTCGTTTTGATACTTGACGCTAATCAATTAATAATAAAGAAAGAAAACACGTAATTGGTTTGGAAGCGAGAAACACACACACACACGCATACACACATACACACATACACATACGCGTATAAAGTAGCATCATTTTATTAATGTATATATATATATATATATATATATATATATATATATATATATATATATATATATATATATATATAGTGTTATAATGGAATAATTCCAGGAAGAAATCCGGGTAAGAGAGCTCAATGTGGTAAACAGAGCAATCATAACGTAAAATATAATAACACGAAATTACATGTAATTTCGTGTTATTATATTTTACGTTATATATATATATATATATATATATATATATATATATATATATTTGAAGAACCGAAGGAAGAGTATAATTGCACAGGATACATTCCCTTTAATCTCTTTCTTTAAGTAAGGGAAATAAATAATCTCTAACAGTTTCTGTAGCCAGCATATGTATTTTTAGTTATCTAAAACACCTTCTTACGAAGTAGACGTGGCTAGTTTTTATCGTCTCAATCGTTTTTTTATAGAAGTACTCGACTGAGCTTCAATTTCTGGTTCCTTATTATAAATGTTTCTTAGCAATGACTTCTACCACCGTTGCAAATAACTTTTACTTTCTTCCCCCGAGTGACTAACATCAAACGAAACTTCCATGAACAGATTTTCTTTTAAAGGACTTCCTATCTTTGAAACACGTTTCTGACATATTGCTTCCGCGACGGATATGACATTGTCATGTTCAAAATATGATGCCAATATGTGCTTGTCATAAACCGTGCTCATAAGTCAGAAAATTGTATTCATTCGATTCATTATTTTCAATAGTCTCATAATAATTGTCATCATTGAATTACCTACTTATTTATTTGCCTTTATTCTCGAGTAGCTTTTTATCTTGATAAGAGGTTACTCATTACAAAATAATATTCTTTTTAAAAAATTGTCATCTTATTTGCTTAGTTGTGTTGACAACTCATCTATTTTAAATGCTTGTTTATAGTATTATTTTGTGACATTACGCATAAGAATAGTCTGTCAAATTAACTTTGTGTGGAAGCTCTAAAAAACATTGATGTCCTAAAGTCAATACGACATACTAACTGTACTGAACCGGCGTTGTCCGGTAGTATTTTTACTTGAAATTTGATTGCGTGTTTTTTGATAACTACTCCAATTTCCCAAAATATTATTTTTCTGTAAGAATAAAAAAAAAACATAAATAATATTGGATTGACGAATACAGAGTTACGCCTCTTTTTTAAGATGGCGTCCGATCAATTAGTAAGGAATTACATCGAATTAGATTTTATTATTCTTTAAGAACATGCTGCAACACGTCGCCAATGAACTGACGAACTAGAATCAAATATTGAAAAGTTGAAAGTTATTAAAGGAAGAAAGTTATCGATGACAAAAATTGAGAAAGAGGCTAACTCTACTTTATATATTTGATATGCAAGTATATATAAGGTATATAGAGTATTCATGTGTATGCTGGTGTCTAGAGAGTTCCGAACAAAAGCGCAACCTGACACAAGGTATTTTTATCCAAGCGATTTGGAAATTGTAAGGCAGGAATTCAATTGAGTTAAAATGTCTTGGCGCACTTACACCTGGATGGGATATTCCGAAAATAATGACCGATTTGAAAAACACACATTTATTCATTGGTATCACGCAGAACTCATACATCGAGATTGTTTGCCTGGCTTCAGATCGTCAAAATACCGACATCAAGTTCTTTGAGACATTTATTTGACACTTTGTTGTTTTGTTCTACACTCACTTTGAAACGTTTATTGTCAAGAGTGTGTAGCCGCCCTCTAACTTCTTTATATTTAATAGTGTCATTACAACTACGGCATTTCTGATTTTCTTTCAGACTGTCCGATCACTTGTGAACGCTTCCCCTCCTCATGCGTCTGTTTTCGAAGTAAGAATTATGGTCCCGTTTGAACTCGTGGAAGAAAAGTATGCGCATTTCTTCTGTTTTCATCTTTGTTATTAAAGACATTTATGCACTAAACTTTATTGTGTAAGAAATTAAAGGACATTAATGATAGTTAACATAAATAATTAAATATTGAAAATCTTGTATAAAATACTGCAAAAATACCAACATAAAGGAGTAGTAGTAGTATTAGTAGCAGCAGCAGTGGTTGTAGTAGTAGTGGTAGTAATAGTAGTATTAGTTCCAGTTTCAGTCCCTATAAAAAAACAGGATCTCTAGAGATATGCAATTCTTCTTAATTTTTATTGAAGGATTTAAGTCTACATCAGTCTACATCATCATGATTAGTAGTAGTACTCACTAAGAGTTCTCGCGCAGGTCATCATTAGAGATTACTCATTGACAATAACCGGTTGGGTTCCCTTGACTCTGGGTGATAACAAGTCTCCCCAGATTTCTAGTACTCCCCATCTCCTTCGATAACCTTTGCAAATGACTTTACGTTATCGCAACAACACCTTCCATTCGATTTTTTGCTGGTAATGACTATTGGTCTTCATTGGGATTTGAGTGGCAATAAACCTCTCCAAGGTCTCAGTGTTAGATTATGGGGCCCTGCATTTCCAAAAAGAGTGTAGGTCACCTAGTATTAATTGTTCACCGTGTGAAAGAAGTAGAATTAGTGCAAATCAAGTGCAACATAAGAGCAGTGATAATTTAAGACGCATGTATGGACGTACGAAAGATCGCTTGAATTGCGCGAATTGTGACGGTGTCACCGCGTACAAGGTGAGTACAAAGGCGCTATGACAGGGTGACGAGAGATGAGGTCATAGATGAAACACAAAGGCGATCTAGTGCAGTTATGGGATTCGTTGAAGGTCAGGGATCTGACGTCACGGATCCCTGGTGAGAAATTGAGTTTTACAAATGAGTCAAGAGTTTGGTAACGAGCAAGACGGTCAACTTTCTCAGTGGGTCCTGAGTTGGGTTAGAAGCGGCCCCGGACGAATCGAGTATGGAATTCGTGATAAGGACTGTATCTCTTGGAGATTCAGCAATAATGTTCCGGGCATCGTCGAATTTCCCCAGCAGAAAGATTGAATGAATGAGTATCCGAAACGAATGGAACCCCCCCCCCCCCACAGTGAATAAATGATGAAATCTCACTCAGAAAAAAATCGTCTCCGAATGTCCTTGTCATCGTGCTTGGAACAGAATCTGCTCCCAAAACAGATACTACACGACGATCACGAGCCAACAACAAAGATGAGGGCCAGCAAACCCACGACGAGACGGCGGGCGAGCGTGTAAGGTAACTTCTTTTGTTAATGAACTGTGTTTAAAATGTTTAACGAATTTTAAAAAAAACTGTGCTTAAAATCGCCATTCGTTAATTGGTGTTAAAATGACGCTTAAAAACATGTGTTTAAAATTGCCTATGAGAAGTGCCTTACAGAAAATGTGTCACCAGGAACGTATTGTTAAAGAAAAGATTGTAACCACTATTAATCCTATCATGAACTTGTCATCTTGATTTCGGCCCGGAGAGGATGTAGTTCGAACTGTTGAAGTGGTTTCAGAGAACTGCCTCAGTCGGGAAGATTAGTGACATTAGTAATAATTAAGTACCCCCCTTTTTAAGGGTTATGAAACATCAGTACTTTCCCAATTCTTCCAGTCGAGGTCTGGATAGTGCTCTCCTTCCTGGGTCTTTCAATCCTCGACCTTTCAGGACTAATTTGTGTGGTATCAGCTGAAGCTGATGCATTTTGGGGGTATTAGTATTATTATTATTATTATTATTATTATTATTATTATTATTATTATTATTATTATTATTATTTGTACTCACTAGGAGTTCTCACACAGATCATCGTCAGTGATTGCTCACCGACAATAACCAGTGGTATTTCCTGGAGTCTGAGTGACAACAAGTCTCCCCAGACTTCCAGTATTTTTTATTATTATTATTATTATTATTATTATTATTATTATTATTATTATTATTATTATTATTATTATTATTATTATTATTATTTACTCACTAGGAGTTTTAACACGAATCATCATCAGTGGCGTTTCCTGGACTCTGAGTAACACCAAGTCACACCAGATTTTCAGCAATCCCTACTACTTTCGATAACAGTTGGAAATCATTTCACGTTATCGCAACATCCGTTTACCATTGAGTTATCGCTAGTTACGACTGTTTGTTTTCTCTGGAATCGTGTCTCAATAAGCTTTCCCAACATTTTTAAAGACCTGGTTAGTGCTATCCTTTCTCTGTCTTTCCATTTTTCTTGAAGCCTTTCATTTATGTTGTGTGGTATCAACCGAAGCTGGCGCCACTACATGTGTGTGCGTATTTTAGGGGTCGGGAGAGTTTATGGTATCCATGGTAGTTTCAGCTCTCTTGTGCTCGTGTGATATTCGTTCCATACTGTTTGTAATATTTCTATTTTAACTAAACTGTATTCGGTTAGTGCTCGTAGGTTATGTAAGTTGGTTTCCGCATTCAAGGAGTTTCCATAGGATTTTGTCCATTTTCATTATTGCTGTGCATTCTATGATCTCAATCCTCCATTTGATTCAAATGTCTTCCAGTGTTTTTTAAGGTTTATTAAGACTGTTCCCAGTGCTCTTACAATTATAGGTATTATAGTAATTTTCTTCATGGCCTATATTACTTTCAGTTCTCTGGCCATTACTGCGTACTTGTATTTTCCATTGTGATTAGCTGGCACAGAAAATGTACGTTTTGGCAGTGTTTTCCTTCTTACTAATTATTATTATGTTCCGTCTCTTTGTTTAGTGAATTTGTCTGTTTGTATCACCATGATTTTCTGCTTTCTGTATTCCAATGCAAATTTTAGACTTTGTTTATACCAGTTATCTGCAGACGATTGCATAGCCCAGATGGACTGCCTTTATTATTCAGTCGTGTCTGTTCTTGTATTTTTAGGCATTTTTGCTGCATTCTCTTATTATGTGATTTTCCGATGCGTCTCTTCGTCCACAGAGTCTACATTTGCTGTTTTCCTGGTGTTTTCTATTTTAGTTTTGATATAATTTGTGCTGATCACGTTGTTATTTGCGACTGTCGATATCGATTCCGCTTCTCTTTGAGTGTCTTTTTATTGGCTATGTTCAGGTGTTTTCGTGTACCTATTCTCTGGTCAGTCTTAGAAATCATCTATGTAGTTGCTTTTTCCCATTGTTCTTATCTCGCCTTTTTTTCTAGTTTTACTGCTCCTCGTATTGTTCATTTTGCTGCGATTATCAGTCTTTCTGTGTTTGGGTGTATTATTATAAACAACTCATTCGGAGTTCTTACACAGGTCAGAATCAGTGGTTGCTCACTGATAAAACCGGCGGTGTTCCCTGGAGTTCGAGTGACAATAAGTCTTGCCAGAATTTCAGTATTTTCTATCTGTTTCGATAAGCATTGTAAATGTTTTTGCGTTATCACAACAGCCGCCAACTATTGGTTTCTAGCTGGCAGCGACCATTGATCTTGACATGAATTTGGGTGGCAATACGCCAACCAGAGGCCCATTACTTTTCGAATATTTCCAGTGGAGGTCTGCTTAGTGCTGTCCCTCCTCGGTCTTTCCTTGCCCCTTCATAACTATTTTGTGTGGTATCAGCCGAAGCTAGTGTTATCATATTTTTTTTGGGGGGGGGGGGGGCGCAGAGGTGATGAGATTTCTTGAAGTTTCAGTTCCCTCGGGTTCACAAAATTTTCATTCAATATTTTTGTTTTATGCATGTTGCAACTTCCATGTGTTCGTATTTTATGTGGGTTGGCATCTGCATTCGAGGATTTTCCTCAAGATTTTAGTTGTTTTATCATTGCCGTCCATTGTATAGTCCCAGTCTTCCCATTTAATCTCAATTTCTCCTCGTCTTTTTTCCAGTTTTTCTCGGGACCGTTCCTAGTGCTCCTACGATTATTGGTATGATATTGACTTTCTTCGAGTTCTATATTCCTTTCATTTTTCTAGAAAGTTCCGTGTATTTACTTCATTGTTTCCTCTTCTTGATTTTGTTAACTATTATAACATCCAGTCTCCTACATTGGAAGAGATTTTCTGTACCTCCATGTCCAACTGAATTTTGTGATTCATTATTATTATTATTATTATTATTATTATTATTATTATTATTATTATTATTATTATTATTATTATTATTATTATTATTATTCACTATAAGTTCTCACACATGTCATTGTTAATGATTGCTCACCGACAACAACCGGTGGTGTACCATAGTGTCTGAATTACAACAAGTCTCCCCAGATCTCCAGCAATCTTCCACCTCTCTTCGATAACCACCACAAATGAACATGCAGTATCGCAACAGCCGAATACCATTGATTTCTCGCTGGTTAAGACCATTAGTCTTGTCTGGGATTTGGTGGCAATAAGCCTCCCAAAGGTCCTAGCCTTCTCAGCACTCTTCCAGTGGAAGTCTGGTTTGTGCTGTCCCTCATCGGTGTTCTCATCTTCCTTAACCCCTTCTTCTTCTTCTTCTTATTGTTATAATAATACTACTAATAATAGTCCTTACAAGCGAGAAATCAATGGTAAACGGCTGCTGTGATACTGCAAGTTTATTTGCGGTGACTATCGAAAAGAGGTGGAGAATACTGGAAATCTGGGGAGACTTGTTGTCACTCAGACTCCAAGGAATACCACTGGTTGTCGGTGAGCAATCACTGATAACCTGTGTGAGAACTCCTAGTGAGTAAATAATAATATATCTCTACTCACTAGTTCTAAAAGCAGTGGTTACATGTGATTACTCTCTGGAGTCTGAGTAACACCGTGTTACCTCATATGTACAGTCAGTAAGTTCAAGTCCCCTCTGGTATAACCAGTTTATGTACCATTTCTTTTAACATTGTTCTGTTGGGGTAAATTCAAACAAGTTTTGTCAGGTTGAGGTTAACATCTTTTTTATGTTCTCTAGCGAGATATATCACTGTCTTCCCTTTGCTCTTCTACTCGCAATTTTTGCTATCAGCAGGTTCGTTAGGATCGAATCATCATGGATTACATGCCCCATATAGCGGTTGCGTTATTTTATTACTTGATCAACCCATATCGTTTTTTTTTTCATGATGTACGATGAAGCACCTATTTATTCATAATTGTTTCGGTCCAACTGAGATTTACAATTCTTCTGTAGCATCATAATTCGAACGATTGTATTAGTTTCTTGTCTTTTTTATCCATCGTCCATGTTTTGGCTTCGTATTTTAGTATTGCCCAAATATTACATTGTAACATTCGTAGTTGCGATACAAAACTAATTAGGGTGAAAACTGAACTTAAGATCTGGCAATTATGGTTTTAATTTGTTTGCAGTTTTTCCGTAATTATATAAATCGCTTCCAATTTAAGTGAATTATTTGAATTGCTGTATGACGACCGTTTACTAAGAGCTGTATTCTCTAGAAGTTCCTAGTTTCTTACCCCTCCCCACACGAAGGCAGAGTTAGACACAAGGTCGGTTTTTAATGTAGGAAAACCCCAGATCCCCAAAAGGGTTACTCTGGATTAGAACACAACTAACATTTTCCTCAGTCTAGAAAAACACACATTAATTGAGTGAGGTCAGAACATCCCAAATGCAGCATCAGTATTCTCTCGTAGTTGTTCTCTTTTTTTTTCTCTTAGAAATCATCATTTCTTTGATTTTGCTGCGTTAATTTTGAAACCGAATTCGAAACCATATTATTGACTTCTGGTACAAGGCTCTTCTAATTAAAGGTTTGAATGCAAAACGCGATTAATCCAATTTGTTTGAATTGAGACCTTAGAAAATAACAGGAGAAATATATTAAATCTAGATTTCGACTAAAATCTTATTTTAAATGAAAGCAAGTGTAAATCATATATCATGTAAAACACAATTTTGGGATGTAGTCGAGTGTTTCAATGCAGAATTTTTGTAGTGATAGCTTCGTAATTTAAAAATGGCGTTCATCGCGTTTCGCCTTCTACTCTTGTTTCTAAGTTTTTTTATGAAAATAACTTCATGGTGTGCATACCTTAAGTTGTTGAGTGTTCTTCCATCGATTATAATGCTCATTTATTCGGTCTTTTCTTAACATTCTCTTAAGATCAATTCTTTTGTACAGGTTGAACAAAACTGGGGTACTGGACAGCCATGCGTGACGCCTTGATTTATTATAACGGGAATTGTTCTTTCATTTAAACTTGAATGCATGCATTTTGCTACCAGTAAAAGTTTCTAATAGAGTTGGGACGATTAATCGAAAATCGGAAAAATCAAAGCTTTTTGCGGAATCGGTATCGGAATAAGAAAACTTTGTGCTTAATTACCGATTGCAAAAACGGTTCTTTTAATTGTTTTTTATTTGCTTTTGTACAAATGATTACATGATAAATATTTATTGATTTAAAACCACGACTAAAACTAACATCTATAGACAAGTGTATTTTTATAATTGAGAAAATGTATGCACATATTAGATGGTTTTTTAAAGTAATCTGAAAAAAAAACACTATAAAAAAACAAAAAAAATCTATAGCTAAATAGTTAGAGATGTTAAACGAATCTTAATCAGAATCGAGAATTTATAACAGAATTGCTAATTGTATCGGAATCGGGATAATTTTTTAAACTGTCCATCACTAGTTTCTAATAATTTGAATATTCTCGTGGTCGAATTTGTGTTGGTTCATTGTTTCGATTAGATTTTCATGGTTCACTCGGTCGAACGCTTTTTCGTAGCGGTTGCATTTTTACATTTAAAATCACCGTTCAAATGTATTGTAATTTTTGCTTATTCGCGAAGGTGACGGCGGCTAAGTGGTTAACGACACAGACTGACGAGCTGGGTATTCTAAGTTCGAATCCAGTTTATTCCTTAGAAATACTTTCAATTAGGATGTTGGCAACTTTCACGTGGTCCATTCCGTAAGTTCCAGATTTCTTTCTAGAAACTTATCGGGGAAACCAATGCCAATAATAAAATCATTTGATTCATAAGATATGAATGTATTACCATTTAAACGGACTTGATGTTCACGCACTAGTTTTTGTCTCTCGCTGGTGATTTTCTATGGAATTTGAGTAAAAATAAACATCCTCTAAGATTTAGGTACGCTCTGTAATCTTCAAGTAGAGTTCTTGATGATTCGATCTTTTACATATTCTCAGATTTTTCCGTGATACGTGTGCATGTGAGGTGATAGTATTTTAGATTGTTACAGTTATTTCATCTTAATATCCGACATGCTTACTTATAGTTGTAGTTTGTGGCATTACACATTTATTTAAACTTACTAGTGGTTGGTCAGTGTTGATACGGATTCCCCCAACCCCACCCACCGGTTCTGATGAAGATCCAATGTCTCGTAAGTTCTAAAAATTGAATACATGGATAGTTCATAAACATACCTTATAAGCGGTACAAATCACAGATCATATCAGCACAATTAATCTTACTTCATGTCCCCGCCTCTCTCGTGGCTGTAGCATTTTATCCTCGATCATCTCCATAAACGACAGAGTGCGTTTTCTCCTGTAATCAAAGTTTCACGGCAACCAAAGAAATAGAAGAACAGTCCTAGATTAGAAGGAATGATCCTTTATTGAGATGTTAACGTTGCCTTCTTTTCTGCTAGCGGTAAAGGTCATTCCGAACTACGGATATATGGGAGCCGTAGCTCCTTAATTCCTCATCGATCTTAAGTACTTCTCTACACGTGCTGTTTGCTGCGAAGCTTCCAACGAACTTGGATTGCTCGCTCCCTTCGGTCATGTGACGTCACGTCTTGTGCCACCGCGTTTTCCCTGACCCTGGCAGTTTCAGATTACCTGCTTTTGTTTAAAGTTCCTGCTATGTTTCTAGTTATTTTCACATAGCGTTGTTTTACTTTAGTTTACCTGTTATTGGTCGGTGTCATCTTGTTATGTTAGTTGGGTTCCGCACTGTAATATTTTTCTTAATATTATTGTAATTAATTATTATTATTAATAATAATAGCAATAATTAGTAGTAACGATATTATTATTATTATTATTAGTAGTAGTAGCAGTAGCAGTAGTAATAGTAGAGAGTGACCTTATCCCCTCCCCCCAAAATCTCCTTATCGCTTATTAAATTGACAATACTTTGTGCAATCCTCCATATCTGTATACTAGTAAACCAGTCTATGTCTGATTTGCCCACCAGGTTCCAGTCATAAATGTCCAACATTCTTGCTGTTATCTCTGTTCAACGATAAGCATACTCGAATACAATGTGCACAATTTTCAATAACTCTGACTCGTTCCGCTCTCGGCACTGCCCTACTTTTGACTGTGATAGTCTTTTCAGTTCAGGAATAGTCTAGGGATATATTTGAAATACATTCTATTTGAGTTAACCTACATAGCAGAATCTGGGGGATGATGGTTCGGTGAGTGTGCACAAACCGATTAAAGATCACATTTACTGGCGAAACGATCACCAAAGTGTCACCGAATATGATTGAACGATGATATAAAAAATACTGTTGGATATTCATAACTAAAACTTAGTGGATAGGTCAATCATTTGCTGAAGTTTATTTATACGAGAAATGGTTGGATTACAGAAAATATTGTGCATTTTATTAACGATTACACGGGTGGCATTTTTAGGAGTCACTCTGTAGTAGTTGTAAAATTGTACTGTCCTATGGCCAATTTCGGATTTCGTGTGTTCTTAATACCAAATTCGATGTAATTCTGTCAAATAAGTAGATTCTGGAGTTTAAAAGTGGCCAACCGATAGACAAAAAATTGTAGTTTATATTATAGAATCACAAGCATTAAAACCCACTCTGTTTGGGTTATGTGCAACCCTGACCTTTCATATACGGGCTTGCAGATGTAAAACGTTACTGCCTTGAAGCTTGTAGTTATCTAAGTACAGCCTGGCTTATAAAATAAAAGTTAAGTTTTGTTCAATTAAAAAAAAACAAGAAAAATAAAAGGCGATGACGACATTACTAACATGACGTAAGAGAAAAGAAGGAGAGCAAAAAAAAAAACGGAACAAGAGAACAAAGAATAACGAAAGAAGAAAAATTGAGAAGAAAGAAAACAAATATGAAAAAACTAAAACATTTTTTTTTTCGTACTTCTTCATTTTCGACGTTTTATCCGAGTGAGCAATGGATCACTGGGTGTTTTTTTTTTCTTAATTTTTGATTTGTTATCTACGAAATGAAATCTTGCCTATTTGAGGATGCAAAAGGAAATGTGTGTTAAATGTCGGGTTTATGGGAAGTTGGCGCGTCGGTGTACGAAGTGGTTGAGGGCTGACGTCATCAGTTCGCGGCCAGAGACTTCCGGTTAGAAATTACGTACATCTAAAGTACATGGAAGAATATCTCTATACTACGAAATACGTAATACACTCTACATACACAAATATGTATGTAATATAGGAATAATAATTTAGCTTATCTTAACACTTTACTGCAGTTTCACGAGATATCCGATCGTCAGAAATGTATTAATGACATTTTTACGTTCTTTATACATTTAAATGATAATGTAATCATTGTATTCATACTGTTGGAGATTCATAAGTGAAACTCAGTGGACAAGTCAAGTATAGACTGGAGTGTTTTTTGTACTAAATATGGTTGGATTGTAGAAAAAATTCGGAATTTTATTAACGATCTGATTAGTAGCATTGTTGGAGATGGAGACGTTGTCACACCGTAGGGCAAATGGCGAAAACAGTTTTATTCCAAACGAAATGACAAAGCGATAAACAACACGAAGAAGAGAAGACGTGAAAGGAATATCCGTGAAGAATCTCTCGATGAATGCTGATAAGTTACGAACTTTTAAATACTGTTAAGACTGCTGCAAAATAAGTGGGCTCCCTTTACCGGAATAGACAACCTCTCACACTTGCACATATCTATATCTCTATACAGTCACCATTCGCCCATGCATGGAGTATTGTTACCACATTGGGGCTGGTGCCCCAACCACTAGTCTCTCCCTCTTCAACAGAGTTTATAAAGAGTCTCTAACCTTCTTTATGTACGTCTTGTCCGAACTCAGAACTCTTTCTGTCGAACTCGGAAATCCGTACAGAATTTCGAACGGAACTCTTTATTTAATCCACGGGTGTAGCTTGCTCTCGTCCGGTCAGCCATGACCGGATAGAAGTCTTAAGAAATTCGTAATTGTATTCTTAGTATCACCCGTACTGAGGATTGAACCTTTAACCTCTAGGAGATTGTTTATTAAGATTGATTATCTTAGCACTTATATCAATTGCGCCACGGATCCTTTTATATTATAATTATAATAGTTAGATAACGCTGAAGATCCCCTGTAAGAGGGATAGTGGAGCGATTTAGTTCCAACGTTTGTATTCTCGACTTTATTCAGAGAATTAGATAGAGTTATCATGCGATTGGTGGGAACTTGGATTCGTTCTATATAAGAACGATACAGTATTAACCCGAAGTTTCCTGCAGCTCTGAGTATAATGTCAACTTGTGTTCAAATAACAAATGTAATGAATAATTGCCGATACATCTCCAGAGGATTGAGAGAAAAATGAATAGTCATTCTTAAGTTGCATCCTAACAAAAGCGCAACAGACCGACAGACGCACATGGTGTTTTATAGGCGGATGCATCTAAAAGTGCCGTTTCAAATTTAAGCATGGTAGATTTACAAAAATAATATTTCAAACTTAAACTTGATAGAATCACTAGAAGGCTATTTAAAACTTGAGTGTGACATACGGATAAGAAAAATCAATGAAAAAATAACCGTGATATACATAACAAAAGACTGTTTCAAACTTTAGTGTGACGGATTAAAATACTATTTTAAACTGAAACGTGCCAGGTTGACAAACAGCCTATTTCAAACTTAGGTGTGATAGAAGGACAAACATAGGATTAAAAACTTTAACTTGACAACATGACTAGAATGTAATGTATAACTTGAGTGTGGCACACCGATAAAAGTCCATATTAAAAATAGACTGACAGGCCGAGATACAGACTATTTCAAACTTGAGCGTGACAGACCGACAAAATGAATATTTTAAACTTAAAACTTGGAAAAATGACTAGAAAACTTGAGCGTAAACGACTGAATAAAATATTACTTAAAGCGTAAGCAAAACATACCAACATAAATATTATTTCAAACTTAAGCATGACATACCAACACAAATATTATTTCAAACTTAAGCATGACATACCAACATAAATATTATTTCAAACTTAAGCATGACATACCAACATAAATATTATTTCAAACTTAAGCAAAACATACCAACATAAATATTATTTCAAACTTAAGCATGACATACCAACACAAATATTATTTCAAACTTAAGCATGACATACCAACATAAATATTATTTCAAACTTAAGCATGACATACCAGCACAAATATTATTTCAAACTTAAGCATGACATACCAACATAAATATTATTTCAAACTTAAGCATGACATACCAACACAAATATTATTTCAAACTTAAGCATGACATACCAACATAAATATTATTTCAAACTTAAGCATGGCATACCAACACAAATATTATTTCAAACTTAAGCATGACATACCAGCACAAATATTATTTCAAACTTAAGCATGACATACCAACATAAATATTATTTCAAACTTAAGCATGACATACCAGCACAAATATTATTTCAAACTTAAGCATGACATACCAACATAAATATTATTTCAAACTTAAGCATGACATACCAACATAAATATTATTTCAAACTTAAGCATGACATACCAACATAAATATTATTTCAAACTTAAGCATGACATACCAACATAAATATTATTTCAAGCTTAAGCATGACATACCAACACAAATATTATTTCAAACTTAAGCATGACATATTAACACAAATATTATTTAAAACTTAAGCATGACATACTAACAAAAATATTATTTTAAACTTAAGCATTACAGACGAACATATATATTTTAAGCATTACAAACGGACTAAAATAATTATTACAACTTAAGCGTTACTGACCGACGAAAATGCTATTTCAAACCGAAACTTGACAGACAGATTAACCACCCGATCAACGAACAAACCATCGAATAAAGATGCGAGGACTCTGAGAGGAATATTCGGTAAAAATATACACGGAATAAAATAAATAAATAAGTCAAAACGAAAACAAAAATAGAAGAATGTTTAAAAAGGTAAAATTATGATAAGGCTTTACTAACATATTTCATCAAATTTATTTCATGCCGTCGTTCAACAAGCGAAAAAAAATTGTTCAAGAAAGAAGTTATTCAATTTCCTTGTTTCTTGACAGAGAAAGTGTTATTTTAATGCCAAAAGACAAGACGAGGAAAATACTTAATATGGTTGTGTATATAGGTTCTAAGAACAGGTGCCCGGCTCCCATGGAGAGTGTTTCTGAGTGTCTAAATAGTGATATAAGCAACAACTAAAGATTGTGTATTCTGATCCAATAACTACTAAGTATTTAAGTTAAGAAAATATTGAGTAATTCAGTTATTAATCGTTATTTTGCTGTAATAGTAGCACTAGTAGCAGAGAAATAGTAGTATAAGTAGTAGTATAAGTAGTAGTAGTAGTAGTAGTAGTAATAGTAGGGACCCTTCAAATAGAAACATGCGTCAGGGTTTCTTAAAGGGAAATATCTATTTTTTCGTTTTCATTTCTTACTTTATATTTCATTTTTTTTAATAGTTTTGTTGAAATGAAACGGAAATGATAAAATAAAAAAATGAAATCTAAAGCCAAATCTGTTCTACGAAAACATTTAACATATTTCCCAGTGGATATATATATATATATATATATAGTTAAGTATGCGTATACATTTATATCTATATGTGTATATACATCCATATATAAAGTTTGATACGTGCACATATTCATATATATATATATCTATGTACTATGCAATCTCCTCAGCTAATGAACGGATTATTTTGAATTTCTAGATACATATTCTAGCTTTTTTGATTCTTCGTGTTTTGGTTTGTGGATGCCATTGTGTTCTTTCCCCTCCTATGCTGCTAACATATTAACCGGTATCTCTTTCTGTCAGTGGATGTTTCTCTACAACGAGCTTTTTCATTTTTTTCTGTGACTTTCTGTAAAACGTGTTGCTAAAGGCCCGATGAATGGACGTTTTGGATTAGCTGTATTAATTTATAAAATAAAATAAAATGAAGTATTTCTAAAATGTTTTGGAAACGATCGTACGCCATACTGGACTTGATGTTCTAATTCTTGGAACAAGTGTAATGTTTTAATATATATATATATATATATATACACAATAATATTTTTATAAATAAATATTAATTATTTGAATACCTAGAGACATCGATGTTTCATGCTAACGCAGTCTAGGAACTAATTACCGACGTTCGGTAGGCGCGAACCCCGAACACAAATCGCCACTGATTCGTAGTCGGTGATCTAATCCAAACGGCCATCGTCAATTAGTTAGTAAATATAGAGTAACTTTAACTGTAAATAGCTACAATCGGCTGCTATTTACCAGGCAGCTAGAGTGATCTTACGAAACGGTGTTTGTGGGGAGGGGGGCTGATAAACAATAATATTTTTATAATTTTTTTTATAAATAAATATTAATTATTTGAATACCTAGAGACATCGATGTTTCATGCTAACGCAATATATATATATATATATATATATATATATATATATATATATATATATATATGTATATATATATATATATAAAGAGAGAGAGAGAGAGAGGGAGAAAGAAAAGGAGAGAGAGACAGATATATATGAAGAGAAAGAGGAAGAGAAAGAATAAGAGAATGATGAACAACAAAACACGAATGTATTATCGCTGCTGAGTTTAAAAGATAAGCAATGAAGTTTTACGTATAAACACAATTGTTATATTTTTATTTGTAGGGATTTGCGCCTCGTGTGTTATTCGCTTTTACCTTGTGTATGCCTCGTTGGTGTGTAGCTTATTTATATACAATTCGCGAAGTTTCGTTGTTTAATTTAACAATCCTTTCTACATCTTCTATTGTTGTAGTTAGGTTCTACGGTATGTCAATCCTCGTGTGGCCATTTAATGCCGGAAATCCTAATTGTTTTGCATATGATTTATTTCTATATAAATTACCCCTTCTGAAAATGACCGCTATATAAAGCAGTATTGATCATGCATCACAGCTTGATCCGTTTGTCTTTGATCATTTTAATGCTCATTATTCTTACTGGTTCACTTACTAATCGCACGGATCTAGCTGGTGGAATTTGCCTTAATTTTGTCTAGCTCATGACTTTCCCCAGATTGTCACCTTTCCCATAACTTTTCCTGATAAATTGCCTTTATAAACCATCTTGACTTGATCCTGTTCTTACATATGTTCCATACTCATATTCTATTTGACTCTTCTGATCATGTAGTTGTTGGTGTTGAGGTTGATTTTTTATGTGAAGTATTCTGTTGAGCGGCCCTTTTATAGGTAAACACTTCGCCGCTTTCTTTATGGCGTCCCATGGGGTCATCTATTTGTTATGTCTTCTAGTGGTGATGCTAAGGAGGTTTCTGACTGGCTTATTCTTGGAAATCACACCTTCATTTCCCATAATAATTTTCACACCTAACCTCATTCTCTTCCCTGGGTTTCATCTGTTTAGACTTTTGACATTGCCTATTGTGACTCTTACTTAAATCAGTATTGTTTGAGGTTTCCACACAATCTTACAGAAAATCCATCAATATCCGCAATAGATAAGTCTAGCTATTCTCAAACTATTCGTGATTCTATCACATCTGAAAAGGTTAGCGCTCGTGATTTTTTGGAGATCTACAATAGCGTTGTTACTATTTGCAAGTCTGCTATTCCTCTTCTTTTTAATGGTTTTCAGGTTGTTTCACCTACTAAGGATAAGGCTGGTATTTGACGTATTTTTGTTGATAATTCTTTTCTTGATGGCTTCGGTGCTGTTCAACCTGATTTCCATCGAAAATAATCATTCTCCTGGTCACTCCGAAAATGGTTGCTACGGTCCTTTCTGATCTTCACCAGTTCTAAACTTCCGGTCCTGTTCAACTGTTATGCTTGAAAGGTTAATCAACGAGAAGCTTGTACATTTTCCGGAACTTTTGGGCTCCTTTAGTTATGTTCACTATGGCTTTCGTGGTTTTCGTTCAATTTTTGATTTTTAAACTGCTGTAAATGAGTGGAGATGTCAGTTTATGAATAATGCAGGAGGGTAAGGCCATTGCACTTGACATTTCTAAGGCTTTCGACAGAGTATTCTTTTCTACACAAAGTTTATGCTTATAGTATTCGTGGTAAGGGTTGTGGCATTATTAGGAGTTTTCTCTCTGATCAAAAATATTGCGAGTAATTCTAAGTGGTGTCTCCTCATTCTTTTTTTATCAATTTTTTTACTTTTTACTTTCTGATAAAATGTTATGGTGTTATGTTTATCTACCCTATTTCGGGAATCGATAGACTTTTTTCAGAAACTATTAATAGAGTTACGACTAAGTGTCGTGGCAGCCATTAGTGGCAGTCTAAGCCACAGTATCGAACGCAGACTTTCTGTAACATATTATTTATGTGCTTCTGTAAGTATACTCTTGTAAATATAGCATCGTGTTTTTTAATTATTATTGGTGCTTCAAGATCACAACATAAAAGAATGCAAACATTATGAAACAAAATTAATCTGTTAGAAGTCAGTGAAATATAAGCCAGTTGTTGCTGACTTACATAATAATAACATTTCAGAATTCTTTACCTAAGCTTTGAGGACATTTATTTTACCCCCTAAACTCATAAAAGACAGTTCACACTACTAAGTGTAAATACTATTAGATGCGTACATTACACAGTATCTATATAACTGTCTCTTAGAACAGCGGACTAATCCAAGCACAATTACGTAACTGGAGGAGGTTTCGTTTAGCACCTGCTATTTTATACCAGTTACTTGTCTAAGTACTAACCAGGCGGCACGTTGTTTACCCGACGTCTAACATGAGTGAGTGTGACAATGAAGAGGAACACTTACCAGCTGAAAAGAGAATGAGATGCGTCGCATGTCGTGCATCACCATCTACCAGAGTAAAAAAAGGTTTCTCTTCACAATTGTAGACTTTTATAGTTGGGACTGATCTGCATATCTGAATAACTAATTTGTATGTGCGGAGACCAACTGTCTTAAATGAAAAGACAGATGGAAAGCAGTGGGTCGATTCTCACAGAGCAGAGAGAAAGTGATGGTGTTGGAAATCTGTTTTGAAAGTTGGATTACCTTTGTAACCTTTTTTTCTCATGGTTAGATTACAGTGAGTCGTAAGCTCACCAACGTGTACCTGATAGAGAAACATAATACCCATAGTAAATTATTCATTAGATACGATTAATTGTACACAAGCTGCTAATTAACCTATACCTTATGATAGGAGGAACAATAGTTTCATACATTATCTTTCTAACGGAGTTAATGCATTATGTCAGTAACAATTTTTAATCACACATAAAATAATATATATATATATATATATGCACGTGCAAACGAGAGTCCATGACAATGTCCACGTGGTCTGTGTATACCCGTGTCTGTCAGTCACAGGTGCCTCTTTTTGTTGCTAGTTTAAAGCAACTGTTTTTTTGTTGTTGAATATGTATTTACGCATCGCACTGAACGCGGCCTATTTCCACTGGCACAGAGCGTAGCTACATCCCTGCTCCTCTGCGTGCACATTATTTGTCACTGGACACTAAAATTACGTATGATGAATTAGTTTCCCAAGGCTTAACCCTAATTATATATTGCGTTCCTCGAGGTCAAGTCAACCCAAAGATGACATAGATTTCCAAAGCGTACACTGAGATGCCACAGACGTTAAGCGAACGACCCAAATGTATACATATATATATATATATATATATATACACATATATTAATATACATATATATATAGAGAGAGGGAGAGAGATAGAATGGGAGAGAGAGGCGATAAGTGAAATAAATAATAAATTGCTATGCACTTTTACGATGTCATGGCAAGATAGCATATACCACCATTTTTTAGTGTAAGTATCTGCTTATATATATATATATATATATATATATATATATATAATATATATATATATATATATATATATATATATATATATATGTGTGTGTGTGTGTGTCTGTTACGCAATACTCTCTTATAAAAAGAATTGAGATATCTCAGTTTTCAGTATCGTAAAGTGTAAACAAATCGATGCATTTAACTAAAAAAAGCCGATATCATCTCTTCCACTGAAATAAAAATAGCATGTTAGTTAGCTCAGAGGATAGAGAATCGGACGCCGTTGACACGGTTGTCAGTGCTGCTCATTTATGTTCAGCGGTAACGCAGACCCCGTAATTGTTCTCGAAACATCTCTTAATACCACATGAATACAACCATTGGTTTCCCCATAAGATTTTTCTCGCTTTAGACCCCCCCTCCACACACACACACTTTTCTCTCTCTTCTTCTCTCTCTATCTTTCTTTCTGCCTCTGTGTTTAGTAGATGTTAATAAAATTAAACATAAACATGATTAGAATAGTTAATTAAAACAATAGGAGATATCACCACAAGTACTCATACTAGTAAAACTATAGCTGAGAGATAGTTAGAGAGAGAGCAAGAAAAAGAAAGCGGGAAGTATAGCAAACAGAAAGACTAATTTTAGATGTTTTTGATTTAATTTCTCGAATTAACCTTGCTTTGTAAACTCACTGTTTCCTGGGTCAAACAATCGCACCTTAGCTCTAATGTTCGCATATTTTCTAATGTATATATATATATATATATATATATATATATATATATATATATATATATATATATATATAAATTGTTTCATTTAAATACTACACGTTGCAGTCCTTGTAGGGGATACCCGGATTTCATTAATCTGGAGTTAGCATAAACACGACTGAACACGATTTTGGAACCTTTCGTACAAGAGGAAAACTGGCGAATCATTTGCAGATACCAATAGGATTTTATTTTAAATCCAAAATGACCGGATTAGCAAAACTTGGGTATCCCCAGCAGCGACTGTAATGTATAATATTTAAATAAAATAATTTATATTAGCTCTTGTCGAACTTACGATCGAGCACTTTAATGGATTTTTAAAACTAACCTTTTCATACATTCTCTCTCTCTCTCTCTCTCTCTCTCTCTATATATATATATATATATATATATATATATATATATATATATATATATACATATATATATATATATATTAAATAAGTTAAAATATATTGATAAAATAAACGCAAAACCAATATTTTTTCAAAAGTTCTCAATACTATGTAGATCTTTAAAAATATTTATCATATAAACTTTCAGATTGACCGACAGAATTGCAATTACGTTTCAGCACCACTTGATTACTCCTTCCAAGTTTTTGTCAAACTTGATATGCAGACACAAGTGAGCCCATCAGCGTCATAAACACGGCTGACTAAACTTTCGAAGTGGAATCTCAACTTAATAATACACCAATAAGCAACATCCTAATGATATCATTGAAGTATACTTCTAGAAATTTAAAGTACTCACGAATTTACTCAGGGAAACAAACAGGATATGCAGTTAAGATCTAACCCCTGAGAATGAAAAAATACTTTTCTCCACCATTCCAAAACTCTACAAACCCTCCAAATTAATTATCGACAAATTTACCAACCACACATCAGATAACACCAACGCGACAACATTCTTCGATAGCACCTTTGATATATACCAGATAACTCTCCGAGGGGATCATACGCAAGGTAGACCGATCATATCAGGTATCGGTACACTCACGGAATTTATTTTAAGTCACCGATATTATATGCCTAAACCCAGTCTTACTACGATACCGAGCTAGATCAAAGACACTACATACATCGTAAAAAATATTACAAAAAGACTGAAGAATTACCAAAAGAGCATACTCGACTATGGATGTCTCATCGCTTTGCACAATGAGGGAACGCGAGCGTGTTGGGATTTTTTATGTGTTAGAATTTTTTCAAATAATCATATGCAAGACATTTGTTAGATAATCATTTTCATTCTCACCCACAACTTCGAGTTCCAAGGCCGACGTTTTTTTTACAACCCGGATAACTGTTATGAAAACGGAAATGCCTCTCAGTTACGTCAAAATATTTATGCACGAAAACGAAAGAAAATTACCACACAAACTTTACATACTCGGTTTATTGATGGAAATTCCTTTATATGAATGTATGGTAAACAGGCCTTATTAAATGTGAAGACATATATAAATGTTTGCCACGATACACTTAAACTAACTGTCAAACACTGTCATATATACATCCCTTTCTTTAATATGCTAATGCGACTAAACAACGGTTGCATCACGACATATTTATGCACCACACGTACAGATATTAAGTGATTTTAAAAGGAAACACCTAATAATTTCAATAAGTAATCATAGCGCACTTGCGTACGCGTCAAACGCATTTGTTCTCGTCTAAAAATACAACACAATATAGTCCTACTCATCAGATTCTTTATAGCGACCACCTCCTTCAAATTCATCATTGCCATCGTACATAAAGACTAAACATTAAACAAGCAGACACTCCTGACATACAAGACAATAAGATAACACCAGAATACAATGGTTTTTGCAAAAACATGAAACCTCTGTTTTTGTCATCAATTAATTTCCTGAAATATAGAGATAGTCAAGTGTCTTTCGTATACCTTTCATGATTGTCCTTAATTGACGTGCTTGCTATGTAGAATCTTTTTGCTTCTGGGTTTTCTACTGTATATATTTTTGCGTGATATATCACTGGTGCGGTAAGACACTTGCTCCTTAAAGGTATATTCATTCGGTCTTTGGCAATTACAGTTATTCGTTGCCCTATCATTATATATATAAATTCTTGTATTATTACTTTTCAGTATTCTATAATTGTATTTGTTGGGATGATGCACAGTCAGTTCTATAGTATACACAGTCAAAGTCATATCTGGTGTAGATACCAAGAAGGAAGAAATTTCCATCGGAATGACTCAATGCACGTTCAAACAAAGGCTCTACGCTCACAATAACACCTTCAGATATCCGGAGAAATACCACACTACCACCCTAGCAATCACTATATTGGAACTTAAGAGATCTAGCACTCCATATAAAAAGAATGGAGGATTACCGATAAACGAAAGTCCTATAGCCCTATCTCAAGGACATGCCCAGTATGCACCACTAACATATTCAGTATTCTATACACAATCAATAACCCTTCTATAAACTGCATAAATATTAAAAACGAGGTCTTCAAAAATGACTCAACAAAAGAAAAATTATGCTAGCCCAATGGACTAACAACGAAAATACATAACTCACAAAATACATAACTTACTAATAACTAATTGGTTTTACCAATAATCTCCACATCGTAGAAAATATATGATATACCCACCCTAAGACCATTCCCCAAACTTATCAAGTTTTTAATATAAAACATAAAACACCGAGATATATTGTACATGCCACAACCACAACCACGTCTCCCTACCAATCCCAAGATAATGTACACTCACACTTTTTTAACCCCATCTATCACAAAAATAAATCATTAGATACCTATCACATTTTAAAATATATAACATGATAAATACACAACTACCAAACTCCATTAAATTAAATGATTTATAGATAACTAAGACTTAACTTCCCTTCCGTCTACCACAGAAATATAATAGACTCATAAACATTATTAGATAAAGCGAACAGAATTAACGTAATACAAAAAGCCAACACGAATGCTTTTTGCAATGATAGTAGACATCCCTTAGATAAACCCGTTCACTAATAAAGATATACCCTCATTCAACATACAGCCACCACATAGCAATCATTCACTAAAATATTTGACTCCCCCATAAATATAAACTTTAAAACTACAAATAAATAAAATAAATAAAAATAAACACCCTAATATAATAAAACAAAATAAAGCACTTAAAGAAATACTAAACTATAAGTAAATAAAAAAAATTAAAACTTCATGAAAAACTTAATAAATCCCACCCAGAACTAATATTCAATAAACTACGCAACACAGTTACTCCTATAAATAAACTTACTTTTGAAACAGACAACATCCATCATCACTAATTAAATTATTTTTAATAAAACTTAATTCCGATTAAGCCCCATATATTAATATTAAGACGTTTTTTAAAACACAACTTTAAAATACAACTTCTTAAATATTTTTTAATACAAAAAAAACAAAAAACTATAAATAAGTAAAGAAATAATAAAATAAAACACTTAATAAAACAAAATAAAACATAAAAAAATACATACCAATAAATAAATAAGAAATTAATAAAATAAAAACTTAATAAATCCAACCCAATAAAAATATAACTCTGATACCAGTGCTTTCTTCAAAAGGGACACTTCAACAAGACACCGTCTAACGATGAATCCAAGCGCAATCCCCCCTGTTTTTACTTTTCGCAACGGTGACGAGTCTTTTTGGGCGATAGATGGTGTTTAAATAATTAAAAAGCCAGTCCATCTGGATAAAATCGTGGTACAACTC
Organism: Sepiola atlantica; assembly: GCA_963556195.1. Lineage (NCBI taxonomy): Eukaryota > Metazoa > Mollusca > Cephalopoda > Sepiida > Sepiolidae > Sepiola > Sepiola atlantica. The sequence continues at coordinate 106,610,051 of OY744520.1, read as the reverse complement.
TGAAATATGTAAAATATATTTTTTCAAATAAATTATTTATATTTAGTTCTCACTTTATTGCGATCGAGCTCTTTATTGATTTCTTTTCACCATAACCTGACATACTATATATATATATATATATATATATATATATATATATATATATATATATATATATGTATATTGAGCAAAATTCCATGTTAATTTTCGAATTGCCGCCATATTGTTGACAGGCAAGATTCTTTGTCCTTTACAGGCAAATCTTGACGCCTATCAAGTAAGTGAAGCCAATTTTTTGTTGGTTTGCACTGCGCTTATCTTACCAAAATGCCTCGTCACCAACAAATTACGAAGATGACCTTTCCAATAAATACGGAACAATTTCACATTTCATTTTTGCGTTCTTTCTTGGACGGAGTTTCCTTTCTTTGTTTTGTATTTTTCAGAGCTTTTTTAGTTTGTCTGTTTTTTTTCTGACGTCATTTTGCGTAACTGTGTTTTTTGCTTTCATTTTCTGTTTTTATTTTCACACACACAGACGCGCACAGCCACACACACGCATGCACACACACACACACAGACACGCGCAGGCACATGCTTCGAAAGAAAGTCAGATCAGCATCGCTAAATGAAACAAGTGCGCATTTTCTGAAGAAACGTCCACCCAATCAGTGCATTTAGCGATTCCAATGTTACAGAGATACATGGACGCAACTTACACATGTAATATAGACAGACCAAAAACGTATTTATGTTGCTCTGTCTGTTCGGAATAGCATTACGTCGGTCAGTCCGTAGTTTAGATTCTCTCTCTCTCTCTCTCTCTCTTTCTTTCTCTCTCATTTATATATATATATATATATATATATATATATATATATATATATATATATATATATATGTATCTGTACTTGCATGACATTTTTTCTCTATTTTATCATCCTGATGAAGTCTTATAAATAAAGACGAAACGTTGATGTACACATAAAAAACATCCATTTTTTGGTTTTCCTTTTTCATTTTCCCATCACGTCGGATTACTTTCATCCTTCTCTTCCCATATATATATATATATGAATGAAAGTTTAGTGGGAGAGAACACTAGCAGAGTGTTGATTATTAATAAAAAATCAAAAAATCATAGCATAATATATATTTATGCATGTACTACAGAAGCTAAGAAAACATCGATACCGTCGGTTACAAATCCAAACAATACTCGACTGCAAATACTAGGATTGGTGCACCATGAGAGAATTTATAAACGAGCAGTAATGCTATGACTTAAAAGCGATATTCAGATCCCATTTGGTGTTGTTGTAAAATCATTTTTAACTGCTCGCTGTGCGCGCTTGGTAATTTGGCGTTTATAGATTTAAATCCCTCCTAATTTTCATGTGAATTCTCGCCGGCCCAGGAGAAAGATACCCGACTGCAAATCAGTGGCAATTTGTAAAAACTGGGTTAAAGCCCTCCGACTGACGTGAATTAATATCCCTCCACTAAAGATTGCGTAAGCATGAACCATCGATGTCTGTTGGTAAACATAATTAATACTTCCTTATTATATATATATATATATATATATATATATATATATATATATATATATATATATATATATATATATATATTGTGTGTGTGTATTTAGGTAGCATTTTCTCATTTATGCGAATATTGTTAAAAATAACATAATTCGTCTGTTTCAATAAATCTTTTATATATTTAACATTTTTGTAATCATCTTTTTGTATTGAAATCATAAAAATGAATAAAACCAGTTTAAGAAAAATAAAAATACTGGAAGCTATCAACATAAAAACACAACAACCTACAATTAATAACATCACGTATGAAACCAGTGGTAACATTTTAAAATGCTTCATGTTATGCGATTTTAATTCATGGTGCCACTCCGGCGTCGTGAAATTTAATTTGATAACGTCTTTCCTGGAACATGCGAAAGCTTTCTTTTCGTGCGCGTTTCTTCGTTGCCTTTTAAAACATTCTCTTTCTTCTCCAGCTTTTTTGTTCATTTGCTTTTGAAACCTGGGGATGATTCGACGAAGAATCGAACACGCTCGTTATACCTATTGAACATTTATTATTTTTTCCTATTTCAGTACAAAAAGGACCGTTAAAAAATTGAAAAAATAAAAAGGTATAAGTAACCTGTTATTTTGTATTCTGTTATTTAAAAAACTGTTTACATGAATTATATATATATATATATATATATATATATATATATATATATATATATATATATACTAATGATAATAGAATTAACGATAAGCGAAATATCGTAGAGTGATCTATCTCGATAAAATAACTTTCGATGTAATAAAATTTGTATTAATTTATGTAACTTTATGTAATTTTGTACAATATTTTATCTTCATCTTTCTTTCTTTAAAATATATATATATACATATATATATATATTTAATAATATTTTATAAATAAATATTAATAATTTATTACTTACATACATCGATGTTTCATGCTTGCATAAGGTTCAGTGCAGGAAGGTAAGTCACCACGGTCGGCAGGCGCGAACTCCGATCACAAATCGCCACTGATTCGCAGTTAAGAGACTTACCCGTTGGCCAACACAAATTAGCTTGAAAGTTAGGAGGAATTTAACTTTGTAAATGCCAAGAGTGATCAACAACCACAACAAACTGTGTTGGATGATATATATATATATATATATATATATATATATATATATATATAACAGGTAGAGAGTGCGTATTGCTTAGAAATTAAGTAGACACTAGTTTGATCTAAAACACAAATCTAAGCAATTCCGCTGATCATTTCTTCTTGGAAGGAAGCATAAATATTCTGGGTAGCTTACTTGCCATAAGTCTATTTTGAAAGTATATAAATATATATATATATATATATATATATATATATATATATATATATATATAAGGAGAAAGAGAGTGTGAGAGAGAGAGAGTGGGTTTGAATACAAAACAGGATATATACATTTGGTTTAAATACAGAAATTACACAATAAGGGGACGAACATATCTATTTATACGAAAAGTTTATTCTAATTCAAAGCAAAATAAAAATTATGCCGATATAACATTGCGCAAAACATGACTCTGTGATGTTGTAGAATGTTTAAATTCAACAGATTGTGTAATGAATTTTTTCAAATAGCGTTTATCGCGTTTTGCATTCAAACTCTTCACTTCTCTATAGTGTAAGCAGCCAGCGAAAAATGTCAAAGTAATACTTCGCTTTTCATACTAATTATTATCATAACGAAATTGGAATCCAAAATGGGCAAACCATGTTGGTGAATTACTTTGTTTTCCTAACTTCAATAAAAATGGTTTTTGAAAACATGATTTACGGTTTGTTGACGCCTACACCGCATTATTTATGAGTCGCATGACACGTAATTATGTCCACATGGATACGGGTAGTACCAGTTATGTCCACCTAGATAGAAAGATGGATATGAAAACAAGAAAAACGAAATTAACAAAACAGATGTAGACATCTATGTAAAGACATAGATTGAGTAGAGATAGAGAAAACCTCTAGCTGGAAATAAAGTGTAAGTAAGTATATTAATATTAACAGACTGGATATATATATATATATATATATATATATATATATATATATATATATATATATATATATATATATATATATAATTTTATTATTTCATGTATACACATATACGATTATAAGGAGATATAAATATTATGTATAGATTTTCGGTATTTACTTCAATACGTAGGTACATATATATATATATATATATATATATATATATATATCATATATATGTTGATATATACATATATATATATGTATATATATGTATATATACATATATATATGTATATATATGTATATATAGATATATATACATATATCTATATATGCATATATATATATATATATATACATATATATAGCACTTTCGCATATCTAATTACCCAATTATTATTATTTATTTTATTATTATTATTATTATCATTATCATTATCTTTATCATTATCATTATCATTATCATTATCATTATCATTATCATCATTATTATTATTATTATTATTATTATTATTATTATTATTTATCACTATTTTTGTTGTTGTTGTTATTATTATTATCATTATTATTATTTTATTTTTGCTTATATTGTTATTGTTTTACTATTATCCTCAATATTATTATTATTATTAGTTTTTACTACTATTATTATTATTATTATTGGTAGTAGTAGTATTACCATTATTATCATCATTAGCATTATTATTACGTTTTTATTATTATTGTAATTATTATTATTATCATCACTTAATGAGTTAACTTCCAATTTAAATTGTTGGTGTTGTTTAAAACACAATGAACTGATCCCGAATGCTCGCCATTCTATTCGTTTATTCCACACACCTAAATATGACTTTAAATACCATTATTATTACTTTTTTTTTTATTATTATCGATATTATTATTATCATTATTATTACTATCACTTTTTTGGGGTGGGGGGCATTTTATAACTGTTGACCAAAGATGACCAAAAATAAACAAATGCGCGAGTTACATCTTACTAAAAGAAGACATACCCGAGTAAAGTTAAAAGAAAACGCGAGATCAATTTTACTTAAGAATATATACTAATCTCATCTCTTATTGTCTCTCTCTGGCTATCTATCTATCCCCTTTTTCCCACACTTTTGATCGCCTTGTACCTAATTCGTTCTTAATTTAATTTTGTATATTTTGCGCAAATAAATAATTCAAAGTGTAGTATTTGTTCTCAACATCTCATTTACTCTTTTACTATTGACGAAACTATTGCTTTAAACAATAATAGTAATAATAAAACAATAACATAATAATACGGCGTTGTTAACAAGAGAGGGAGACAAAGGAGAGAAATAGATAGCCAGAGAGAGACAATAAGAGATGAGATTAGTATATATTCTTAAGTAAAATTGATCTCGCGTTTTCTTTTAACTTTACTCGGGTATGTCTTCTTTTAGTAAGATGTAACTCGCGCATTTGTTTATTTTTGTTGTTTTTCTTGTTGGCGATGTTTTGGGTGATGGGGTATGAGTTTCACTACGATTAGTTGTTTTCGGTTTGTACAGTGAGATTTACCTCGCGCGTGACTACAATGGGAACTCAATTTATATTGATAAAAATAAATTACTATTCACCCGGGCAATACCGGGTATTTATTTACCCCCTCTCCAGGAGGCTAGGCACAAGGCCAGTTTTTATCTTACTCCCATAAGTAAGATGTTACCCAAGGTCGGGTCAGGAAAGTGGGGTTTGAAAAGTCAGCGCCCGTAAAGTGAGCACTCTGGCCATTAAAAATTGCCTGCGCAGCCCCGTCGGCATTCCCCGGTAGGGGCGCCTCAGGCAGTAAGCAATAAACTTACTCCTCCCCAAAGAGGGGAGGCGAAGCCTGGGAGGGTGGAGATCCTAGAACTGCACAGGACAGACCCATAGACCGGCGTAAATCAAGCCCCGAAGGCCAAGACAATACCAGTCCATGGGGTGCAGTATCCATTGGAACAGATACTACACTTTGATCTTGCCCGGGTAGCCCTGATAGTTTAAAGTAATGAACTTTTCAAACACGAGACGTTAACATTTTGGTATGTCGAAACATTTATTTACTTTTTAAATGTGACTTAAAGAAAAGAAAAGAGAGAAGAAAGGAAATTTGCAAAAATCGAGTCTGTCGCTATTTCTTGAGAGCGACCAATGTTTGAAACATTTGAACGACGTTAGAAAACGTTTGAACACAAATGCTAAATATTTGTCCAGAAAATGAAACAATATTGCGAAACAGAACATTTGTTATATTAAAATAAAAAAAACACCATTGACTTAAAAACACAATACCAATTAATAGTTAATTAATAAAATTAACTTTTAAAGACCCAATATGCAAATTAGTTAACATTGTAAATCTGATATCACACCTATATAAACCGTATATACAAAAAGATGGTGCGCCTATTAAATTAGTTGAATTAATTGGAAATAGACTGTTTTGACTTAATCGTTCGTGTGAGAAATGAATATATATATATATATATATATATATATATATATATATATATATATATATATATATATATATATATCCGTCTCTTTGTCTTAAACTCCTTACTCATGTCATCAACCAACAGTTATGATTTCATTTAAAATAATAGGGAAAAATCACACGTTTTAATATTCTTAAAGCTTTTTGTTTCAAGTAAAACACCTGAGCATGTCAATACATAAACAATATTTATTTCCCTTTTTATTTTTATTTTTTCACACATTGGGTGCAATTTTACGTGCGTGTTTTGTCTATGTATATGTGCATATATATGTATATACTTAATTGTATATATGTTTGTGTACTAATATATATATATATATGTAGTGTCAAATGTAGACACCTTCCCCACGCTTGATCTTGTTCTCGCCTTCTCCCCCTCCCTCACCTCCCTCCCTCCTTATAGTTTTTTTAACCCTCCCGCATTTTTAAAACTCTTAAAGCTAATTTTAAAAGAGTTCCATAAACATGTCTTATTCCCCCTCCTTCCGCTTACTAGTTTAAATTAATACTAACCGCTACCAATGTCTGCCCCCCACTTCTTCCACTATTATTGTAATTTCTCTCCCCCTACCTAATGATCTTATTACTCCAACCGCCATCATCCCCCGCTCTCTACTGATATCTCAATTTCCCACCGCCATCATCTATTTGTATCTCATTTTTTTTCATAAGTGTCACAAATTTTAAGCTCACACCTTTTGTTCTAAACATTTGGTATTTGTGTTTAGTTTTTTCTTCAGACAATCATCCTGAAGAAGTTTTATAATTAAGAAGAAACATTGATGAATACATGAATAATATTTTTGGTTATCATTTTTCAATTTCTATTACGTCAGAACACTTTTTCCATTCTTTATTATATATATATATATATATATATGTGTGTGTATTAACTTATATATGTATTAACTTATATATATGTATATATATATAAATATATATATATGTAAATATTGAAATATCTATTAATATGTATAAATATTTTTATATTTATATGTATAATAATAATAATAATAATAATAATAATAATTATAATAATAATAATACTACTAATAATAATAATAATAAATATTTGAAATAGACTTATCGGCAAATATTTATTAGTGTTCTAATCCTTTATTTGAAATTATATGTGGTGAATCAGTGATCTAGCGTTTTGCCCTAATGTAAACAAGAACTAACCATAATTGCGAGAGCTTTCGACGTTCTTAAGTTGTTTTTCACGCATATGATACAATGCTAGTGAAATAAAATAATATAGGCCAATTTATTATGAAAAGTACTTTTAAATATCTCTCCAATCCTCATACCGGTTGATGGTGGGTTTGCAATACCGGATAGAGTTTGATTCGGCAATTAAAAGCTAAAGACTGCACTTAGAATTGAATAGAATTTGGTGTTATCTTTAGATATTTTACTAAAATTTGTTGTGGATATGTTATGTGTGATTAGTGTTTATAGATCCAACTTTTTATGGAGAACTGAGAGGGCATGTGAGAAGGCGAGAGATAGTAGTTGTAGTCGTGACTATGTGTGCATTATTATAAGGCGTATGCTCGCTAACGGGGCATTAAAACATTTAGATGCAATTCCAAATTTTGAGTAAAGTTGTTTTAGACGACGGATCATTTTGAACGTTATGGCTTCTCGCGCTCGCTATCGTTTTGCAATTTAATCCTTATTTCATGCTTGACATTATTTAAACGAATCTAATCAGTTTTAAAAACGATGACAAAATTAACCAATGAGACAAAATTAACCGATAAGGAAAAGAAGAAAAAATAAATTAATTAAATTTAAAAAAAAATAACATTCACTTTTCTTTTAGTTAATTAAACTAAAAGAAAAGTGAATGTTTTCTTCCTTCAATGAAAATTCACTCAAGCCAGCAGGTAGCATCATTATTTTCGTCTTTTCTTAATCCTGTAAATATTTTCTAATTCTAAAAATAAACAAGATATATATATATATATATATATATATATATATATATATATATATATATATATACATAAACATGTGTTTTTACTCCTGTCTTTTCTCATTCCCTTTCTTTCTTTTCCTTCCTGGTACACGTGTACGGGAAACAAAGCAGAAAACAACAACCTCCTATATATAACCTTGAGAAGCGACCCCTGGTCGTTGGTTTGTGAAATAATAAAAAAACAATATTAATTTAGTTCACCATTTTCAATAACTCTGTTAAAACATCATAGAAGGCTTGATGAAGGGAATGGTTCCCGAAAATTTCCTACAGACTATACCCCCCAAAACAACAACAACTGAAAGTGGGATGAACTCTATTCTGCTTCTAAAATCGTCCAATAAATTCGGCTCTAGATTGTAAGTTCAACGTTTATTTATTTTGTCTTAATTCCCAGTTTTTTATTCACTAATATTATTATACTTCTTTTGCAACTTGTGCGCTTATTATTTTCTGTTGACTAATTACTCACACATAATATATGCTAATATATTCCTCAGTTGTTTTATTAAGTTACTTTTAAAAACAAAATTCCATTTTCGCAGTTTGAATCAACCGCAATTCGCAATTATCTCACCAAGTTAAAGTAATATACATCCATATTAATAAGCAAGGTAGTCAATTCTCTTGTTGGTATTGGAATGGACTATTTGAAGTTTACGAACACCCACTGTAGAAACGACTGGACTTGAACAGCATCCCGACGTCGCCAGTCCGTTCCATTATCTACATAACCACCGTAACATCTGACCAAGTGATCCATCGCTTTAAACACTTGTATAACTCCCACCATCTCGCCCTTGATGTTGTTTGACTCCCTGTTTTTAGTCCATATGGTGTCTATCACTCTCCCTTCCGTAACTCACACTTTATCTCCTTCTGCGCATTTTATTAACAGTTGCAGGTAATACAGAAACAAAAGAATGACAAAAATGTAATCGTCCATTATAAACAAAACGGAATATTATCAAGATTAGAAATACTTTTTATCCTGTAGTTGTAGAAATAAAGAGAGAGAGAGGGGAAAGTAGTTATATAACAAGCAGAAAAAGACTAATTTTAGAATTTGTCTTACTATTTTGCAGATTTGACTAGCTTTGCAAACTAACTTTTTTTCTCATTAAAACAATCTAACACGAGCTCAATGGGTGACCCATCGTGTCACATTTTTATGGTAATTAATAAACCGGTATTTCCTGTTAATGAAATGTATCTACTTTCAAAAGCATTTCATTAAATAAATATATCGGATACGTATAATCCAGTAAACCCCAGGGCTCTGGCGGTTCGACTAGTAGACGTCATAAATTAAACGTCATGAATGACGTCATAGATAAATCCTGTCTTTTATAAGCTTCGGGAAGTGGAAGTGTTGTTACGTCGTTTTCGTAATAGTCTAATTTATACTTTTCCGTTTTGTAAAATGTTCTATTTTTATTTGTCCTTTGAATTACCCGTTACCGTTTCTTTAGTTAGATGAAAATTTAAGAAGAAATAGCGAATGAATCAAAACGTTACACGTCTTATTTCTATTTATATGAAGTTGGGTATGTGTATACGTTTATATATTTTTATGTACAAGATTAACTCCTACACTAACTAACCGATCATTATAAATTTAGGCATAAGATGTCTTAATGTAGGCTATATTTAAGTTTATGCAAAGTGAGTAAATATAAGGTGGAACCCTTTGGTGAAAATTCAAATACCTCCGATTTATGTGAAATTTCAACAATAAATATTAGACATCAATTGATAAATATTCCCCCAAAATAGAGTATTTAAAAGAGTTTTTACGGGCATAATATGAGAACAACCTCACATTTGACAATTGAAATATGTAAGATTCGGATTGAATTCATTCCATAGTCATTAGATACGGGTAATAAGTATCCCTGAATCTATATTTCTTTTTAAGACACCTTAAGCATAAGCTTTATATTTGAGAAATTTTCTAGAATCGTGTAATGGATTTTGATCAAAATTAGAATAAGAATTCTACCGATAAGTTTTAGTATTTTGATTTTATTTTTCGTAACGAGACATAAAAGTGGTGCAAAAATGTTATACACGTCCTGGCACAAGTATTCTTCTAGTTTATATATAAATACTAGTTGAGAGTCCGCTTTGAATAAATAATTGTATGTTCTTTTCTTTTGATGGATAACACTATATTTGTTTTTTTGTTCTATTTTTCTTTTCATTTTTGAGTGAAAGAGAGTGTGACTTAAGTTATATTAATTGAAAGAATTTTCGATAATAGTTTTTAATTATTATAGAGAAAAAGTTACCGTTACCTGTTCTACATTTTTAGTGTCATTTTTTAAATATACCTAGCTCAAAATTGTTTCATAATGCCTTCACGAAAAATGTATTTTCTTTTAATTATATGACATCGATCTACCATTATAGTCTTTCCTAAAAGACCTAAGCGTTCCAAATTATTAGGTGGGCACATCCGAAATAGAGTGGTTCAATTAATATGATATAAGAATAAAAAGCCCTATTATGTAAAAAAAATAAAAAATATTCCGTGTAGTACTGTGCCATCGGTAGTTCACCGGTGATCCGTGCAAGATTTGGTAATCATTTTCCCGACTCTGTAAGTAATCTTCCGATATCGGAATGTTGTTGGAGCAGTAAGTATTCAGGCTACGGGAGCAATCGAGAAAATCGAAAGAACCTGGAAGGGACGATCCAATAACCTTATATACATACACCACAAACTAAACATTAAATTCGGATAGTTTCTTGCAGAGACGACAAAATAAGTTAAAATTACAGAAAAAAATTGTAGTTTTAATGAAATTTTCATGGAGACACACAGAGTTTAAATTACCTACTAGACACCATCCTGGAGTGCTTTCGGTCTCTCTGTACAAGGGTTTGTAAATACAGCATGACATTAACATACCTCACCCTATCAGTACATTCTGACCAAATATTAAAAATAACACAGTATCTGAAGCCCAAATAAGACGACCTCGACACTGCTATACACTGTCTTATATGAAGAATAGTGCACCTTCTCCAATTAATGTTACATCAAGTAACAACACTTAACTGGATACTTCACCAGACTAGATGTATTCTTGCCAGGGAATCCTGTAAGACCAAGAGACTACAAGAGATATATACTATAACATAGTTAACTGGTCAATTGGGGAGAGAAGAATTAATATTCTTAACTTCCTTACTAATTAAGCGTTTAACAGGTAAAAGAGGTCTTATTGGAATATTCGAATATCTATCTATCTCATATAAAGATCAAGGGTTAGCCTCAGGAAAGGGCCCCTTGATTTATGAGAACTTCGACTGAAGTAAAATTAAACAATGAAGTATATTTTCTACTATGTGCTAATTGCTTTATTTTTTTAAATAAATCGCTATTATATAAATACTGAAAAGTCGATGCGATTGTTTACAAACCTTATCTGAACTAAAGCACACCCTTATATATATATATATATATATATATATATATATATATATATATATATATATATATATATATATATATATAATTGAATTTGGAAAAATAAACATGAATAAATTTTAAAAATACAATACAAACATATTAAGGAAATTGTGTTTGTCTGTGAGACAAAGAGGAATTACAGGTATTCGCTGATATATGAAAGTAAAGACATGAAAGATCATAATAAAAGTTTGGTTGTGGTCGTTCGACGATATATGCTGATTAAGAAATTGAAAATACAGATGAAAGGTATTGCTATGGATTGATTATTCTTTTGCTTATTAGAATGCACTTAATTTATATATATATATATATATATATATATATATATATATATATATATATATATATATATATATTATCATCTGAAGCTTGTAATGCAGCTTCATTAGGCTTGTAGTTTGACACATTTTCGGATATTATTACGAATATATACTTAAATATATAAATATATATATATATATATATATATATAAATATATATATATATATATATATATATATATATATATATATACAGGGTGGGCCTAAATAAGGGTCCTATCTTTAAATTTGAATAACTTGAATTTGAATAACTTCCACAAAATAAAAGTTAAACTTACCAAACTTTATGTGTGTGTAGACTGACCCTTCCGAGATATTTTGAAATAAACAAAACAAATTTTAGCCGAAAAACACTTCTTAAAACTTACAAAAACTAAAGTATTGTTTTTTACACTGTTTTGAGTTTTTTAAGCAAAAATAATGTTTTCTAAATGAGGGTACGTTTCTTAGGGCTAATACGGCTCATGCTTGCTTCGGAAGGAGTCCTTTACTTATTCTAAAAAAAATTAAAAAAAAATCAATAAATAAAAAAGTTATGAATTTTTAAAAATAGGACCCTTATTTTTGCCCACCCTGTATATATATATATTATACAGACATATTATGAAAGTAATGATTTTATAAATATATGTTCAATAGTATAATGAAAAATTCCTCATATGATAAAATTATGCTTTATATTGGGAATAGATCATAATTACTGTTAACTAAAATCGAAAATATGAATATACATTTGTTACATACATAACAAATGTATTTCCATGTTTTTTTTAATTGCAACAAAGCAGATCATATAGTGTGAACTCTTAACTAGAAAAAAGTATAACAATTATTTTTTGTTATAAAATATTTCTAACTGTATCCCTTTTCCTTGTAACTAAAACGTTCACATTTTATCAGACTTTAGCCATGATCGTTATATTTTCCTCTCTGAAGGATGTGTTTTTTTTTGTAAAAAAATAACTAACTCTAATTTATATAAAAAAATAGAAATAATTGAAGCTAATTTCTTATCATTACAAAACTGGGTTCACTTTCTGATGAGAAGAATATTTTGCTGCTTTGTTGCATTAAAAAAAAATATGATGATACATTTGTTAAGTATGTAACAATATGTTTGCATATTTTCGCACCACATTAACTATATATATATATATATATATATATATATATATAAATATATATGTAAATATATATATATATATAAATATAAATATATATATATAAATATAAATATATAAATATATATATAAATATATATATATATATATAAATATAAATATATATATATAAATATAAATATATATATATATATAAATATATATATATATATAAAAATATATAAATATATATATATATATATATATATATATATATATATATACAATTCTAAGGCTATGACTCACGGCACATATACAAATTACACCAGTTGCATGTCTACGGGAGGTAATTATCAAATGTTGCTTCTGTTATTGTTCATTTAATATATTAAGAACTGAACCACGACAGTAACAACTTGTGACAATTGTTTGTTGAGGGCATGAACATCGGTGTAATGTTGAGTGTGTGGGTGAGTTGTAATTTTAATAAAATTTTACCTCACTGTTTATTTTAATTTTCAACAATTAGCGCAATGAAATAACATTTGAATAAATGCTATTTCTTTCCTTTATCAAACGTAATTTTAAAAATTCTATTTGTGAACTATAGACAAGACATCCCAAAGATTAGAATTTAGAATATCCCAACACATACCACGTGATATTCGCCTACACAAGGTTTCGAGATCATCCGGGAACTTCCAGGCACATGAATCAGCCATCGGTAATCACCTCGTTAGTACAAATAGTTGTTCTGACAAGTATTCCGATGGGTGGTTTTCTGTTTTACACAGTGCCAGGTCGAACTACCATCTCAATATTATTGAGGCGTTAGTCATTAACAACTCTCGACCTAGCCTGTGTAGACAAAAGATTTTGAAGCATCAGTTGGAGATCTTTAATGATTCAAAGCCACCATAACGTTGAGAGATTTACCTTTTTTTTTCTATTTTTTTTTCTCTCAATCGTTTCCTCCAACTGAAATAAGTTTTTTCCCCTCATATCTCATTCGACTTTTAGTTTTTAATTTACCATTCTGACGTTTCCTCTCAGAGGGTCAGACGAAAAGGCCTTAAGGTAATTTTAATAATTCTCCCTTTTTTCCACTCGTCTGTTTCATTTATTATAATAATGGTTCCTCTAAAATTAATCCTACGATTCTGTTGTACACGAAATTTACTTACATATATATATATATATATATATATATATATATATATATATATATATATATATATATATATATATATAATTATATATATATATATATTAGTTAATTAAAAAAAATTACGTACATAAAAAAAATGATGGAAACCGGTTTCTGGCTACATGTCGTCATCAGCTTGGCTTCCCTGGGCTCGAATCGAACTCTCGATGTAAATGTCGATAGTCTGTTGCTTAGGAGGCGGATAAATACTAGAAAGACACACTGGTTTTTATCGCCAGTAAAAATAATAACAAAGCTTCGTATATCAAGGGAGCCGCGAGAGCGCTCGATCCCTTAATAGACTACACAAATGGCCTATGCTGGAAATCTCATTTCTTTGATCAATCATAACTTAAACAACAATAAACCCAATTTGTTAAAACTTTGCACAACTATTTTATTTGATAGGTTCTATAAGTGTCTAGAATTTCAGCATCATTAGTCAAGGCAACCTAGAGATCCAGAAAGTTCAATCATGAAATCATGTTATCTGTGTGTACGTACGTACGTACGTACGTACGTATGTGCCACCCTGTATCTCATCAACTATTTGATGGATTCAGCTGATTTTTTGCAGAGATAGAGGTTCTAGGGTCTTGTTTATGGCATTTTTATTTCAGTTTACCATATACCTTAGTTTTCCAGAAAATTCCCAAATACCTTTAAAATGATCAGTATTCATACACTTTATTCGATATCTTATTGACCATTTGATGGATTCAGGTGATTTTTGGCAAAGATAGAGGTTCTAGTGTCTAGTTGATGGCATTTTAATTTCAGTTTACCATATACCTTGATTAATCAAACTACCAACTATATCAGTTATGAGAAGGCATTGTATTGAGGCATAGCCTTTACAAAAGTGGTGACATTCCATGAAAAATGCCAGTATACTGAAATCATATGCCCTTAATAGAGTTAAGATGAAAATTCATATACACTAAATGTACAAAAGCAAGGAAATTCCCAAATTTTTACACTTTTATTGTCATTAAGCGTATGCGACCACAACATGGCTATGTATTAAATACTGGTAGGAATTTTTCTTCAGCGCACCTCACACACTTCATCCACTCATGCATAGAGATTTATACTGTAGTGATGTGATAATGAAATGGTTTTGTTGATATGTAGTCATACCCTTAATGACAATAAAAGTGTAAATATTTGAGAATTTTCTTGCTTTTGTACATTTAGTGTATATGAATTTTCACCTTAACCCTATTAAGGGCATATGATTTCAGTATACTGGCATTTTCCATGGAATATATATATATATATATATATATATATATATGTATACACACATGGTAATCTCCTAAACTAATGAACAGATCATTATGAATTTTAGAATATATATCCTAAAAATACGCCCAGAAACATAGACACATTATATTTTGTAAATGTTAACATTTAGGGGTGTGCATAAATATAAAGATGTTTTTGTATCTATTTATTTTTTAATTTTTTATGAACCAATCATGATAATATTTTGAATATGTAAAGCAGATTGTTTTGCAAACTTTACCATTTAAGGTATGTCCCCACACAACAACGCCTCCAAAACTTTGAATCTCCTAAATTAATGTACAGATCATTATGAATTTCTAAATATATATTCTAAAAAATACTGTGAGTAACATGGGCACATGATTCTTTTTGTAAATGTTAATATTTAGACGCGTCATATATATATAAATAAAATAAGAAATTATTTATTTTTTGTTAAAAACCTATTATTATGAATTTTGGCATATATATTTTCGGCAACCTGATGAGTAAAATTACCCTATTATTTTTCTTGTAATTTAGGAGGTGGGCTTACCAAAAAAAGCACCCCCTGTAAAAAAACTTTTAAAATAATTTGGATACAAAAAAAAAATTAATAAAGACAAGAATTTGTCTGCATCAAATTTTAAGTTATTTTAAATAATATATTTTCATGGAATTAATGCGCGCACGAGAGTATTTGCTTGGTAAAATCCTACACTATTGAACTTATTATTATGAATTAAGAAATATTTATTCTAGACAACAAACTATTTTTTGTGAAATTATGCAATTTGGAGAGTGCTACCAAACCCGTACCATACACACCAAAATAATTGTTTTTTAAACTGCTGCTATATTTATTGCTCACTAGCAAAAACATTCACCCCTGATCGCATATTTTTGCGACACTACGAAAATGATATCATAGTGAACGAACATATAATGCACTGACGCCACAAATGATGAAAGAAATGATTGAGAGGATAGTAATATCATGATGAATGAACACTACATCACAAAAAGAAGGATTTCATGCTTTGGATAGTAATGTAATAACAAGAGAATAGATAGTACACTACACCCCACCCCTAGTGAAAAAGAGAAAATAGGTTTTGGGAAGATGCTCTCATGATAACAGAACATATACTACATAACATTCTCCTTTTGAATTTTTTTGACAAACATTTTTGACGAAAAATTCGAAATAGCGTATTAAAGGTTCCCCCACGTGTGAGTTTGCTCTTTTCTTTGTGTTTTGTTTGGTTTCACCCCCAAAATGAACCACTGTATAGTGTAGGTTTTTTCAAGACACTTTAATCTAAGAACTTTTTAATCTTTGTGAATTTTTCTGATTATTTTGTAATGTTGCAAAGACGATATTAACATAAAAATGTTGTTTGGCACAAGACAAATGTAGATAGATAGAAGGATGAAAAGGAATTAGAAAAGCGACGGAGGCAGATCTTTTTTCAATTCAGTTGCTCAATGCAAGGTATATTCCGCAAAAAAGCAATTCATTTAATTAATTTTTTTAACCAGCGGCTTGACGTCATAAGACCGTTCAACTTAATGAAAGGAACGATGCATTTATAGCTCGCAACGTCATGCTGTGTTTATACTACACTTACAGTGCCCATCTAGACGGGTTTTCTGGGAGATACAAATAATAAATATTGTTTCGTCCTTTAGAATCGGGACTCATCAGCATAGCGATATGACTATTCACTACCAGTCATGCCATTCGAAACTCCGGATATATATATATATATATATATATATATATATATATATATATACATACGTACAGGGTCTTTCAAAATGTCTGCACCCATAAATAATTTACTATATACCAATATACAATTTTAAATATATGGCCGAATTGATATCAAACTTCAAAACACATTTTGCTAGTAAGATACATAATCTACGCATATTTTCGAACGTTAATATTTCATTTGTTATGCTAATTCAATAGTATTTTTTTTAATATTGTTTTTTACTTATGGATCACATTTATTTTGTTATACTATCTTATTGTGTTTTAAAAGTTCATGGTTTGCTACCATAAACACTGGATTTAAGATGCCATAGAAGAAAATATCCAAAGGACTCAAATCCAGAAATGTTGGTGGCCATTCTAACGGCTTTCGACGTCCAATTCATTTCCATGGAAATGTATTTTCCAAACATCTGCACACACTATTCGCAAGATATGATAGAGCCTCAATCTTGTTTAAACCACATATCTCGCAGAATTGCTAATGACATGCCATCTTATCATGAATAAAATTATAAGTGATACATGATTAAAATGATATTAACAAAAAAATATTGTGGTTGCTTGTCGGTAGGTTCAAGATTTTTACAGTAAAAAAAGGCGAATTATTGACAATGATCGTTCAAAATGGCGTTCAGATAGTTGGCTAAATACACAACTAACATCTGATATATTATATTTTCATTTTATGTTCAAATTTTATTTATTTTTTATGGCATTCCGCTGATTATTGGGTACTGAAAGAATTTGTTCTTTTGGAATAACTAGATCCGCTTTTCTATTCTAAGACATTTTTTCAAAAATGTTGTACCCATCCAAATTTGTGTAAACTTATCATTTTTCAATTCATAACATATATCGTCGCGCGGATCTTAATCAAAACCAACTGAGGCTAATCAGGATAACTGCGGAGAAGATTTCAATGGGTAACATCATCCGACCTCTCACTGTCTCTAAAAACATCGCAGTTAAAATATTTATCTATCACAAAAGAATGACAATATGACGCTCTCTAATTACGAAGCGTGAATAAGGAATCGCCCAGCATATGAACGTGTTGATGGTTGGCCATGATTTCGCTTTGGTAAACCGCATGGGCTCGCGAACGCGCAGTCATCCGCCCGTTGTGTCAATCTGTCTGCGAGTGCACGAGGAGGTTAACCAAATCTTTGCAAACCTTTTCTTTCTTTTACAAACCGTAGGAAACAAAAGTCCGCAAACAAAAAGATTTTGCTTATTCGTCAAATCACTTTCAACTCTGTCTCACCATGTCTCTCTCTCTTATATATATATATATATTATTCAAAGTATCCGTATATGTAGAAGGGTGGATCTGCATGTTTACGTACATATCTACTTACATATAACCATTTCATACGTACATTTACCACATCTATCTATCTATCTATCTATCTATCTATCTATCTATCTATCCATTTGTTTACACACACACACACACACATATATATATATATATATGAATTAGATGTATATATATATATATATATATATATATATATATATATATATATATATATATATATATATATATATATATATATATATAAGAACGGTGTGAGTTCAAGAAGTTAAACAATTCAAGTGATATCCCGGTGAGATTAATTTATATTTAGTTAAAATATACATCATATAGTGTTCAAAATATGTTTCAATACTGCAGATAAAATGTTCGATCAATAATTAAAAAGTTATATTAATCAGAGCTTTCAATAAACATTATTCGGTATATTTAAATGAAATACAAACATTAAATAAGACTTCAAACATTTGAATCCAGCTCCGGAATTAAACATTCAACATTATGTTTTCGTCTTTAATTCTTGTCTGTTTATATCTTGTTTCGAAGTAAATATTTTTAATGCGAAATCTAGGATTTATTTGTTTTTTTTTCTATTTTAATATTGGATTACTCTTTAGCAAATTCAGATATATCCATTTCATGCTACTTGGAATAGTGATTGATAAAATCTGATATGCTTAGTATGAAAATTATATGTCGCGGGAATCTTTACTTTAATTTAATTTTGATTATAAAAGTGTTTTACTGAAACGCACGCGCATATATGTAGACTTTGTTGAATGTTTATTTCCAGTACTGGATTATAAATTTGAAATTTTATATATATATAGTGTGTGTTGGGGTGTGATGATAAGAAATCAATGACGTGCTCGATCGTAAGAATGCGAGAGCTAAAATACAAATTATATTTAAAAACTATACATTACATATTTCATAAACGTACCATGGTTTAATTGACACGGGTAGTCGTTTTCTGTTTAAAAAAGACCCTTATGCCCCATTTCAAACCCTCATCGACTCATGAAATGAAGACAGTTCGAAGTAATGAGTCGGTGAGAATTTAAAATGAGTTGTAAGGGCTTTTTCTAAACAGTATAGGTCTACCTGTATCAATGTAACCACGGTGCATCTCTGGAATATGGAATGTATAGTTTTTAAATAAATAATTTATATATATATATATATATATATATATATATATATAAACATATCATCTTTGTTTTCGAAAAGCTTAACGATTGGCTTAGAAACAGGGATGAGTCATCCTATAGAAAACAAAGCAATAGACTAGGATATAGGAAGTAAAATCAACCGAACTTTTCTTTGTGAGTAGCCTAAAGATTGGCTAAGAGAACGACAAAGAATCCACTTGGTTAATTAGCTTGACGTGTATAGAAAAACACCCGGCAAAACTAACTCCATGCAGTTTAGCCTGACGATTCCCTCCGGGGATGAAACGCGGAAGCCTCTGCGTAGCTTAATTGCCATGGATATATTTTCATAACTTACTCTCTCTCTCTCTCTCTCTCTCTCTCTCTCTCTATATATATATATATATATATATATATATATATATATTTAATTGAATAATATGAAGATTAATCTTTGATATTATATCCTATCGTGATAGGGAAATGCTCTATATTAGAGATAGAGCATAGGTATCGGAAATAATGAAAAAGTTAAGTTACATAGTTTGCAAGTTTAATCTCAGATTTTTAAACAAAGAATATAATAAAATGACCGTTATTTCGTACGGATTTTCAAACAATTACTCCTATTCTCAGAAAGGAACAAAAGAATAAATTACTAATCATTGGTAAGTATTAATATAAAAATTACCAATAACGTGTGAAGATATTCTTAAAGCAAAAATAGTTCAAAGTAAACACTTCAATAATAAGAAAATAGTCAATTGTATTCATGTAGTTGTTGAAAAATTAAAATTGGAATATGGCATTATACAGTGGAGAGTATTAGATTCCAATCAGCCCAGGAAAAATCAAAAAACCAGAAGTCTATGAAAAATCAATTTTTAAATAAACAACTACATGGAAACAATTTACTTTCTTCTCATTATTCAAGTTTTTTTCTTTGAACTATTTAGGATTTAAGCATATCTTAAAAATTGTTGCTAATTTTCAAATTAATGCTCTCGAATGATTAGTAATTTATTGGTTTTTCTCTTCTGCGGATAAGAGTAATTCTTGGAAAATCCATGGATCAGCCGTCATTGGCATTTGTTGTTTAAACACCTAATAATAAACTTGGAAAGTATGTAACTTTACCTTTTGGGGTATTTTATTATTTCCCCTTTCTCTCTCTCTCCCTCCCCCCCCCTCTCTCTCTCTCTCTCTCTCTCTCTCTCTCTCTCTCTCTCTATATATATATATATATATATATATATATATATATATATCTTGTTTTTCCTTTTTCACCTCACACACACACACACACACACATATATATATATATATATATACACTTAATATAATTTTGGAAATTGTTTTGTTCATAGGAATTAATCAAATGAATCCTGATTGCGCATATATAGTAGTGCTTAATAATATTGGACTAAATGTTTCAATTAATACTATGCCTTACATTCCTTATCCTAATCAACTTACACTGATAACAAGATATGACTATCTATAAAATGTTTAATCAAATACATTGAAATTGAGCTACAGTTTTAGTGGGAACTTAGAAAAGAATCATTAAAAAAACACAATAACAACATCATAAAAACAATGTCAATGACGATAACCGTGCAAAAGTTATATTATTTACCTAAGAATCCTTTAAATAACTCCAAAGAAACTGAAACGTGAGAAATATTTATTAATTGATGACTAATAATAATTATTTAGCATTGTGGTATGTGAAATCTTTACTTTCCAATAGCAATAACGCAGAGCTTTTACTAAACGAATAGAGCACTTATATTGGCTCAACTTGCCCCTGTTGCATATATATATATATATATATATATATATATATATATATATATATATATATATATATATATATGCGTATGTAATTTTGTTCAAAAAAGTTGTACAATCAATCTATTGAACCCTACACTATTAATATAATACTGACTATTTACAAAAAAAGTTCATTCTTTCAATCTCCCTCTCTCCATCTCTCTCACCCTTTCTTTCTCTTTCAATATATATATATATATATATATATATATATATATATATATATATATATATATATATTTATATATATATATTAATAATTGGTATTTTTATAAACACCCTCTGCTTTCATGTGGCAACCATATAAATATTTTTTGACTGTGAAAATTAAAATAAGGCAAAATGAAAAGTGATCTTAAAATTTAAAGATCTAAAACTCTTTGAAAGAAGAACATGTGATTTTATTCAGTGAATAATGTACACCACCCGCCATCCTTATTCTCCCTTAACCCTCACTTTACAGATGTAAATACATGATATATTATGTATATATACTTGTGACACTATTTATTACACTGGGCTCAATATATGAGTAGACTTTAGTACTAGTATCAACATATGATGTTTGGCAATCCGCGCATAAATTTACGTATTTAGTTGTTAAGAACATCTCACGAGTAACACTTATAACGGGTTAAAATTGTACATATCTGAGTTGTTGACTAAAACGAATATTTTTACGAATAATATATATATATATATATATATATATATATATATATATATATATAACATATAAAGTTAGCTTGTCAGATTGCCCTTGTTGTACCTAAATAGCAATACATATGGTATGTAGATCTTGTATCTGACTATCAAGTCAATAATGCAATTATTGAAAATTAAAATTCCAATCGACTGCATTAATTATATACTATATCCAATCCGAAATTTCGATCGGTAACATACAGTCGAGTCATAAACTCGAAACTTCTGTTAGTTATAAATGCGCAAAATTGCAAATGGCTACCTAGATAGGTAGTTTTTGTTCTACAACCATTTTCGTATTTAATAAACAAAATAAATTTATTAATTTTTGGTGGTGGCCTTTTAACTCTTATTCTTTCGAAATAAAAAAGAATTTTATAACTAATAAATTTGTCTCTCTTTTGTATTATGTAAAATGTAAATGCAATCGATTTAATTTATTGCATACAATATACGGTCGGTCATTTCCTCAAGTAACATACAGGTCGTGACATACACTGGCAATTTTCGTTATTTACAATAACGCAAAACTGCAAATAGTTTCTTAAATGTAAATCGCTAGGTTAGTAGTGGCGTTTCGGCAATAGTTATTCTCTCTCTCTCTTTCTCACTCTCTCTCTCTATTTCTCTCTTTCTCTATCCCTCTGTATATATATATTGTGTGTTGAAATATATATATATATATATATATATATATATATATATATCTTTTTACTCTCCCTGTGTCTAGGCATGTATACGTGGAGTCCAGCGTGTGTACGTGTGTGCGTGCGTCGGTTAGTATTAGATAGATTTAGAGGAAGAAGAGAGAGAAAGAGAGATTCATTTTGGTAACCCTTTCAGTTAAAAATAACAGGTTCAGACGTGTTTTTGCGAATAGTTCCGACATCTTATTCTATTTTTATTCATCTATTTTTTTAGTTGAGTAAAACAGTTTTGGACGTAATTTTACAAAAACCTCCGATATATTAAAAAAATTCAAATTATTAATAAAAGCATCTACTCTCGGGTCAGCTAATATGTATACACACACGTATATATATATATATATATATATATATATATATATATATATATATATATATATATATATATATATAATCATCCACAGTCTGATGCATGTATGTGTGTGTTTGTAACTATACAAATTCAACATTTACAACGTTTTAAACATGATCAAACGACCAGTTTTGTTCTATGAAATATTTCAGAGTTGGAGAGTTTGACGTCTGATCTTAGCGAGTTTATACTAAATTGGTGATTAATCAAAAGGCTACTGATAATCTAGCGTTCATATGTAAAGGGTACTACCTAGAGTAGTCATTATCTTACTTAGGTCTTGCTGGTACGTTATCTACTACGTATAAGATATCTACTCGCGATTCTGATTTTATCATTTAAGATATCTTCGAGCTATGTGAGAAATATTTTTTAATGGAAATCTCTCAAGAAAAAACATGAATCCGCTTGATGTAAATAGCAAAGAAATACTACTTCAAAGTCAAAAACTAACCAACGAAAACTGTTAGGAGTAAACTCATAACCAGAAAACAGCAATTCTTCCCTATTTGTCAGAAACATCGCTCATGTAATGTTAGAACTAAAGGACAAAATAAGATTAATAAACGTGATCAAACGAACAGTTTTGTTATAAGAAATAGTTCTATATTTTTATATTGATACAAGCAAAGCTACCCGGTGTTGCCCAGGTTAGAGTGTGGGATAGAATCATGTTCAACATCATAGTATGTAGAGCTTACTTTAACACCGACCTTGATGCTGTCACATAGATATCTTACTCACCGAGCTATGCAGATATATGTTAACACTCTTAAACTAACGCTAAAAAATCGATTAATTTCATTGTGTAACATGTTTGAAAATTGTCATTAGCTTTTTTACGGGGCAGCCAGATACGCAAAAGTACTTCCATTATGTCCACATGCAAATTGTGCATGTGAATACAATCATATTGAAAGTAAACTTCCTAATATGTCTTCGTTTTTAGAGACAGACACGCACAGACAGAGAAATGTTCTCCTTAGTTATATATATATATACAGGGTGGGCCAAAATAAGGGTCCTATCTTTAAATTTGAATAACTTGAATTTGAATAACTTCCACAAAATAAAAGTTAAACTCACCAAACTTTATGTGTGTGTAGACTGACCCTTCCGAGATTTTTTGAAATAAACAAAACAAATTTTAGCCGAAAAACACTTCTTAAAACTTACAAAAACTAAAGTATTGTTTTTTACACTGTTTTGAGTTTTTTAAGCAAAAATAATGTTTTCTAAATGAGGGTACGTTCCTTAGGGCTAATACGGCTCATGCTTGCTTCGGAAGGGGTCCTTTACTTATTCTAAAAAAAAAAATTTAAAAAAATCAATAAATAAAGAAGTTATGAATTTTTAAAAATAGGACCCTTATTTTTGCCCACCCTGTATATATATATATATATATATATATATATATATATATATATATATATATATATATAATTTGAATCAAAGGGAAAACAGTTTTCAGTGGAGAGGTTGTGCCCCCGGGGACCTCTTTACTATTATAAAAAAGATTTTGGGAATAGACATAATTATTGGTCATTTACCTATGGTTTAAATTTCATTTCAATCAAAGGGAAAACAGTTTTCAGTGGGGGCTTGTTCCCCTCTCCCCTTTGGTACCCCCAGTGTTGAAGTAATATATTTCTTATATAGCCTATGACCTTAACTGAAAGTTCAGTAGTCAACATGCCAGTTATTAAGCCATTTTGCCCAGCGGTTTGCGTGAACATAATACACAAAGATCAGGCGGGTACACACACAGACAGAGTATCTATTTCATATATATATAAGATAGTCAAAAATTAAGATTAAACAAAGATGATATAATGAAAAATGTAACCAAGTATTGGATTCCTAAAATGCAATGAACCCGATTTGTGCTCGCTTTATACTGACATCTAATGTATTTAGTTCAAAACCAACGAGGGCAACTGATCTTTAATTGGCCAATTGGGAATCAGATTGCTGTAAACAGAACACGGTCAAAATCACTGACAAAGTTTGGATTGGTGGAAAATAATCACATGACTAATTTAGGTTTCTCTAATAAAAAAAAGGTTTTACTTATTCAGTGCAAAGTATAACTCAATTGTTATTCCTTGTCTTTACATAAAGCCTACACGATATTGTTGGAGTCTTTTTACTTTCATATTTGTTTTGATTTTTCAAACTAATTACAGGATATATATATATATATACATATATATATATATATATATATATATATATATATGTGTGTGTGTGTGTGTGTGTGTGTGTGTGTAAAGGAGTAAGGCTACCAACATTTGTAAAAAGTTTTTTTCAACATTTATTTATTATTTTGTTATTTTATAATTTATAATTTTATATAACGCGTTTCAAGCAGTGGTCCGCTCTCATTAAATATGTAAATCCATTTGAAGAGATTTCTTTCGATTTGAAAGAGAGTTGTTTTATTCAGTGAGTAAAATGGGCGCATTATTTTTTGTAAATTTTAACATTTAGGGGATGCATATATATATATATATATATATATATATATATATATATATATATATATATATATATAATGTTTGCGTTTTATTTTATGGGGGTCAACCACTCATGATAAACTTTGGAATATGGGCACATCATTTATTTTGTAAACTTTACCATGTAGGGAGTGCGTCCCCATAACGAACACCCACACTTTTAATCTTCTAAATTAATAAATCGATCATTATGAATTTTGGAATATATATATTCTCGGCAACTCGCTTAGTTACATGTGTATTTATGTTTTTTGTAATTTTTACCATTTAGGGGTTGCGCTAACCCCAAACTCACACATTCCCTCAAAAAGCCTTTAATTTTTGTTTTTGATACAAAAGAATGACTCGACATCAAATTTGTAGTTATATTAAGTAACACATTTTTAAAAGGATTGATACGCACATGAGCGTCAATAATATGTGTGTGCTGGGTAAAAGTATAAATTATTGAACTGATCATTATGAATTACGTAATATCTATTCTAAGCAACAACGGCGACTAACGTGGGCACATTATTATTTATCTTCAAATATACCATTAAGTGCGGTGCTACCGAAACTGTACCATACTCTCCAAAGAAAAAAAAACTAATGCTATATTCATTGTTTATACCTACCTTATAACAAGTATTCTACTATTATATCTTATTTGTTGCTGTAGTGAGTTCGCGAATTAATATACGTTGATTTACTCGAAAGCGCTAGAGTTAAATCATAACGAGATTCATGCAACATTCATTGATCTGGACATTGAGGTAGGCAGTTTTGGTCTATGAAGTATTATTTACTCCTCTCCAGGAGTTAGGCACAAGGCCAGTTTTATCCTACTCCCACAAGTAAGATGTGACCCAAGGTCGGGTCGGAAAGTGGGGGTTGAAAAGCCAGCGCCCGAGAGGTGAGCACTCTGGCCATCAAAAATTGCCTGGGCAGCCCCGTCGGCATTCCCCGGTAGGGGCGCCTCAGGCAGTAAGCAATAAACTTACTCCTTCCCAAAGAGGGGAGGCGAAGCCTGGGAGGGTGGACCTCCTAGAACTGCACGGGACTGTCCCATAGACCGGCGTAAATCAAGCCCCGAAGGCCAAGACAATACCAGTGAATGGGGTGTAGTATCCATCGGAACAGATACTACACTTTTTACTTAGTAAGAGAGACGTTTGATATTGTACGAATGCCACATTAGAGAAGTGAAAGTTTATTTTATATTTTCTATGACGTAATATTATCTGGAAGTATTAGAACTGCAAAGACTACACCTTTTTCTTTTTACCTAAGGTGTCTGTTTTTGTGACGAATAATTAACCAAAGGAAATATATAAGATTTTTGGACAAATAAATAAAGTTACAGCTAGATATGCCAGATATTTTACGCGTTACAATTTAAATACTATGGAAATAATATTAAAAATTAAAGAATCTATTAATGCTGATACATAGGCAGGACTGGAGTAGTCGTATTCTGAGGAATTAATTGTATATATGTATTATTAGTATTATTATTTTATCATTACTGTTATATATATATATATATATATATATATATATATATATATATATATACTATTTAATTATTATGAACATACAAAATCTTCAGTGTGGAGATAACTGTTCAAACTGGTCGCCCGATTCTAACCGCGGACACGAGTCACCTTTAACTCAATTCCGAGCGCTCTAACCAATTAGGTCAATTCCAACCGTTACACGACGAGTAGAGAAATAAACCCTATTTATGTCAAATCAGATGAATGAAGATGAATAGATAATGCTACGCTTCATTTGTTACTCTATTTATATTGTGGTGACTGATGTCTGGGATTCGAATTTTGGGGTTTATATGCTCTTCACATCTAGCGACACTCATGATTCTGGTATAGACGAAATGGCGGATGTCGATAACTAACCCATTTAAAATTATATAAAACGTAGGTGAACTTCTAACAGTTCTGGTAAAAAATTTACGTGCGGGGGCTCGGAAATACCCGACTAGTACACGGGCGCAGGCTATTTTCCTCTCTCAGTGTGTTGGACCTGTAAGAACTTGTCAGGCCATTTATCTAAAAGGATTAAATCTCTGAAAATAAAACTTTGCTACCAACTACTTACGCCGTGACAGCAAACCGTTGAGAGAGAGAGTCCTCCTTAGTCCTGATCGACACCCTTTGCAAACCTACACTTGCTTAAGGAGTAGATAGGTTCTGCCTATCGCCGGTCTTTGCACTCTTTCTTTGTCTATTTACCAGGCGCAGTAGTACCAGCGCTGGAACGCCTCACAAACACTCAGTGTCTGGTCTTGTTTCCTTACTAGGACAATGAACGCCGTTTCTCTTTCTCTCTATTCACGAAACTTGGGAAAAGTGTTTTCGTCACTAAGTCTTACAGGACCAGTCTGGTTCGCTCTTGTTCCGGCAGGTTCATGGTACAGGTGAGACAGCTTGTCTGGCTGCTGTTTCCGACTGACAGGATAGGAGCCCAAACTCTTTGGTAGCGCTAAAGAAGGGCTGCTACGTCATCAGTTGCATAATACTTTGGATAGTTGTATGTGCAATGTCGCGCATGGAAACGGACCTTGCAGTTATCCCCGGTAGGCTTTCCCGAGGCCACAACCCCCATGGACCAGGTCGCGACTAATGGACTGGTTGTCTGAGCTTATTAGTGCATAACAAGCACCCACCTTGCCCTTCCCACTCTATAACAAAACGAACATGCCATTACAAAAAAATCAAATCAAACCTAAAGCAGTTTCCCAACAAAAAACACTTTCGCCTACGCCCTTGAGGCTCGCATTCACAAATATCCGGGGACTTAGAACCAACATCAGCGACGTAGAAAACTTTCTCCTGACAAACTTCCCGGATATCCTAGCACTAAGTGAAATAAACCTTCAATCCTCAATCTCTTCTCACGACTTTGACATGACTGACTACCGCCCACTCTACCGTAAAGATTCTGACAAACAGATTCACGGGCTAAGAGTTTATGTTCGGAACACCCTCTCCCTGACTACAGAACATAGGTTAGAATCAGATGACCAAGACTACATGTGCTTTAGATTGACTTTACATCACAGCGTTAGTTTTTTATATTTCTTATACTGTTCCATCTCGACCCAGGACTGTACCCTGCTAAACTCTGTCTCTGAAAGCATAAATAGAGCACCCTCACTTGACTTGAATGCCCAGATACATGTATTTGAAGATTTTAATGAACACCACCGTGACTGGTTGGGATTCTCCAGTTTTACTGACGCAGCCGGCAACTCTACGTATAATTTCTCCTTAGATCACTCCCTTTCTCAGACTGTCAATTTCCCGACCCGCATCCCCGCAAGCCTCACTTCGAGATATTGTCTTGACCCTAATGCTCGAGGGTTGTGTGACGAAAGCTCATAGCCCACTCGGGAATGCTGATCACATTGTGCTAATGATTCATATCACCCTAAAAGGTCGTCCAAAAGCTGATGAGCCGTTGCTAAAATAACGAGATACTACGAGTAGGCTGATTTTAAGTCAATCAGAGATCACATCAGCGACGCCCCATGGAGGGAAACATTCTCACTCTCTGCTGACCAGTGTGCAAATGTGTTAACTGAATCGGTCAAAGCAGACATTAAAGCCTATGTCCCCATGAGAAAATTCTTTAGCAAGCCCCACTTCCCCCAATGCTTTACCTCGGAATATGCAGCTGCCATTGCTGAGAGGCAGCAACCATTCCGTAAAATCGTCCACCATAAGTCAGCTACTAATAGACAGAAATTTATAGAGTAAAAAAATAATTGTAAGGCCGTAATAGGTAAAGCTAATAGAAGGTATACTGAGTTCACAAAAAAACGCATTTAGTCACAAAAACTAGGTACTCGCTATTTCTGGAAAATATACGATAATGTGGTGAACAATCGTCAATCAACAGCCTCCCCTATCAAACAACAATGATGTCGTTTGCACGGCAACTGATAAGGCTGAACTACTTGCCCAGCTTTTCGCCTCTAACTCTACTTTGGACTCAGAAAACCACCCCTCCCTAAATTCCCATTGCGGACCGAAGCCACACTTGATAACCTGGTTATCATCCCATCCTAGGTCAGAGACATAATTCAAAACCTTGACACCTCCAACGCTTGTTCGCCTGTAAGAGTAATAAGGAAATGCTCTGCAAAACTGACCCCTTTCCTCTCCAAACTCTACAATAAATGCCTAGCCGAATCCTGCTTCCCTGATAGCTGATAAATTGCCTTTGTGGTACCAGTTTACACTAATTCTGAGAATAGAACCGATCTTTAGAACAACCGCCCAATCAGTCTACTCACGATCTTTGCTAAAATCTTTGAATCCTTAATCAATCTAGCGATAGTCCGGCACTTAGTTTATGCTAAACTTCTTTCTGACTGCTAGTATGGATTTAGACAAGCACGATCTACTGCAGACATCCTAACGGTCATCTCTGAACGGGCAATTGCTTAATATAATTAGATCCTTCCTAACCAAAAGAAAGATCCAGGTTGTCCTCGATGGCCGTTCATCTAAGAAACATGACATACATGCTGGCGTACCCTAGGGATCAATCCTTGGACCTTTATTACCTGATCTTCATAAACGATCTCCCTGATGACATTGACTTTGAGATTGGTTTATTTGCTGACGACACCACGCTTTACTCTCGTCATGTTGGCAAAACGGACGTGATTATATCCAAGGCAATGGCTGAATCCTTAGAAAATGACTACCAGACTGTAGTGGATTAGCGTCATAAATGGTTGGTAACTTTTAATGCCGCAAAGACAAAACTCCTTTCCTTCAATATCTACAAGCAACTTTTCCAACCACCGATTGTCATGGCAAATAACACCCTACCTTAGAGTTCAACATTCACACTCCTTGGCCTAACCTTCACAGGTAACATGAATTTGAACAAATACATTGAAAACATTGCCAAATCTGCTGCAAAGAAAGTGGGCTCCCTCTACTGTGCTAGTAAATTCCTCACACCTAACATTATCCTGTATCTCTACAAAGCCACCATCCGCCCATGCATAGAGTTTTGTCGGCTGTTAAATTCATTCTTTTATATTAATCCCATGCAGTGCCGGTCAACACGTCCTGCTAGTTATTTATATGAGAGTTATGATTTTGTTGTTTTGTTGGCGATAGTGGCAGTGTGATTTTATTTTAATTCACTCCCTAAGTGATGACGAGTTACATCCCTTACATGAAATGTTTGAATTACGTCGCCGCATAAAGGAACGCATTTTATTTTTTATTTATTTAATATATATTCAATGATTTACGGGCATGCATTTTATATATGTACGTAAAACTTTTAGATTTATCTTTGAAAACTCATGAGCTAAGGACGTTAAGATACTTTGCTTGAACTTTGAATTTCAATAAAATTTGATTGACACCTTATTTTATTATTTCATTTCATATTATAATATTATAATATATATATATATATATATATATATATATATATATATATAACAAAAATGGGTGAATATGTATGTGCTCATGCATTAGATTTCAACGGTTGATCTTCACAGAAAACTAATCACATGTTTGTCCTCAGCAGTTATTTGTCACAGTTTGCATATATTTTGACAGATTCGGGGGGTCATAAAATTGAGACAATATCCTCTTCCGAACCAAAATATACCGTTGATTTTTTATGAAATTAAAACCATATGTATTATATACTAATTAAGTTATGTTAAGGGGGTATACGGGAGTATAAAAGTGAGTGAAGCCCCCCCCCCCGTTGGTTATGATCGTTTTCTTTCTTCTTTCTCTGATATTGACGTGTTTATAGACATGTTTGTGTTGGATATATTCCGAAACTAATTAAATTATCATCACGTTTTTTTGAAGATTTTTAAGGCTTTATTTACTTTAATTTAGTTTGATAAAAAAAAGGCCCCTTAAAAATTTAAACTATACACTTGCAAATCAAAAGCAACAGGACCAATTTTTAGGAAATTTCTTACATACATAGTAGAAATGAAGAGTTGATCTAATGAGTTATTTTGGGGGTATGCAAAGGTGTTTGAAAGTAATTGAAAATAAATGTAACCACAGATTCTCAAACTGCTGAACAGATTTTTATGCAATTCGGAATACATATAGTAGACCTTAACGTGGTCCCATCTGTGAATTCAAGAATCATCTTGTTAAAATATAACGTCGTAAAATACTTGTTAATACGATGTACGTTATGTTTTTTTTTTATTAACATGAACAAGAAAAATACAAGTCCGAACAGAACAGTTTTGCATCACTATTATATGACTTTACGAAAATTAACATTAAAAAATAATTATACTAAGCCTTACGTCTAGAATATTTATTCTTATGTTGATCAACAACCATTACATGATTTTGATTCTAGAAAATGCCTAAAATTTAAGACATAAGTGTAAGAGGTCTTATGAAATTTAGATTCAGGGAATCTTGCTTAATTAATGTCGAATGTAAATTAAATTAAAAAAGAAAAAATACAAATCGGTTGTCCCTATTTAATCCCCTCTACAAACCTTTTAAAATACCACAAATAAACTAAAATTTGGGAAATATATATTAATTTATGTCTAATACCAATTGTTAAAATTTCACACCATATCTAAGATAATTTAATTTTAACAAAGGGCTTCCACCCCCTTTAAAAAATACTAAATTAAACTAAAAATAGCTCACATTACGACATTTTACGCCCAGGAGAAGTGTTCACAAAATTTTTTTAGAAGTGAATCTTGTACATGCAAATATATAAACGACTGCACATACGTAACTTTATATAGATGCCCCCCCCCCTAAATGGATATATATATATATATATATATATATATATATATATATATATATATATATAAAACAACGGCGCCAGATTTGAAACACCGCGTGGCCAAATATACATATTCCAGAGTTCATAATGATCGGTTCATTATTTTAGGAGTTTATCTTGTACAAGGACATATATACAGGGTGGGCCAAAATAAGGGTACTATCTTTAAATTTGAATAACTTGAATTTGAATAACTTCCACAAAATAAAAGTTAAACTCACCAAACTTTATGTGTGTGTAGACTGACCCTTCCGAGATTTTTTGAAATAAACAAAACAAATTTTAGCCGAAAAACACTTCTTAAAACTTACAAAAACTAAAGTATTGTTTTTTACACTGTTTTGAGTTTTTTAAGCAAAAATAATGTTTTCTAAATGAGGGTACGTTCCTTAGGGCTAATACGGCTCATGCTTGCTTCGGAAGGGGTCCTTTACTTATTCTAAAAAAAAAATTTTTTTTAAATCAATAGATAAAAAAGTTATGAATTTTTAAAAATAGGACCCTTATTTTTGCCCACCCTGTATATATATATATATATATATATATATATATATATATATATATATATATATATATATATATATACATTTTCAACAATAGTCCACAACACCGGACGTGACACTTCACCAACACCAGGAAGTAAATTATGGAAAAAAAAAGGTTATACCTTTATTTGTCTTGGCTCTGGTGAAGCTTGTTTTTGTCAAGCGAAATATTAGCTAAAAAAAAAAATCAAGATGAAGGAAAAAAAAAACGGAAGGTATTTTGAAACATTTTATTAAATGTTTCGAAATATTTTTATTTTCTTTTGATTTAATTACTCGCATCTAATACATGGTTTTTGAAGGCTTGTTTGCCTCTATATTTATATTAACTTACAAAAGATGCTTTATAAAATGAACTTTCCTAATTTATAACTCGCAGCGACCATGCGCATTCAAGTTCTATTCTATTTAAAACAGACATTTTCAACAATAGTCCACAACACCGGACGTGACACTTCACCAACACCAGGAAGTAAATTATGGAAAAAAAAAAGGTTATACCTTTATTTGTCTTGGCTCTGATGAAGCTTGTTTTTGTCAAGCGAAATATTAGCTAAAAAAAAAAAATCAAGATGAAGGAAAAAAAAAACGGAAGGTATTTTGAAATATTTTATTAAATGTTTCGAAATATTTTTCTTTTTCTTTTGATTTAATTACTCGCATCTAATACATGGTTTTTGAAGGCTTGTTTGCCTCTATATTTATATTAACTTACAAAAGATGCTTTATAAAATGAACTTTCCTAATTTATATATATATATATATATATATATATATATATATATATATATATATATATATAAAACAACGGCGCCAGATTTGAAACACCGCGTGGCCAAATATACATATTCCAGAGTTCATAATGATCGGTTCATTATTTTAGGAGTTTATCTTGTACAAGGACATATATATATATATATATATATATATGTATATATATACATATATATATACATATATATATATATATATACATATATATATATATATATATATATACATACTGATTAGCTTAATAAGCTTGAAACACTGGCGTCTGTAGGTAATACTAATTTTATATTTATTCATATATGTTGTTATGAAAATGCATTTCAGAAATTACAGTTGAGCACTCTCCGGGTTGTTTAAAATAGACTGTCCCTTAGCTTAAAAGCAAGGTTCCAAAACTGTTCGTTGAATACTCTCGGTAGTCTTTTGTCTGCTGACCGCTTCCTAAAGGCACAAATGTAACGTAATTTCCCCTTTATCACGTGATAATTTCCGTGGGGATAGAGCGATAACGTGCAGAGTCTAGGCTGAATCTGTGAACGAAGTCTGCAACGTATGACCGTCTGGAATTGTCAGTTCTTACACTGAAGTAAGCAATAAGCTTAAAACGCTATCGCCTGTAGGTAAAAAATTAATATTTATTTATATAAATAGTTTTATATATATATATATATATATATACATATATATATATATATATATATATATATACACATATATATATATATATACACATATATATGTATATATATACATATATATACACATATATATATACATATATATATATATATACACATATATATGTATATATATATACATATACACATATATATATATACATATATATACACATATATATATACGTATATATATACACATATATATGTATATATATACATATACACATATATATATACATATATATATATATATATATATATATATATATAGTAAGTTATGAAAATATATTCATGATAATTAAGCTACACTGTTTCTCCCCTTTATGGGAATCGTCAGGCTAAATGCATTATAGCCTGACGATTCCCTAAGGGGATGACATGCAGAAGCCTCTGTGTAGTTATTTGCCATGAATATACTTTCATTACTTACTACTTTACTGTACTTCCGTATTGAGAACTATTAAAGTAAATACTTAAAAATTGATAAATAATAGAGTATATCTCCTTCTAACATTTGATGTGGATACATGAAATAATAATAATAATAATAATAATAATATATATATATATATATATATATATATATATATATATTTATTTATTAATGTGAAATGATATATAATTATTTCCACAATCAGACAATGACCAAGTTACGCAAACCGTGAATTCCTAGATAGATTAAGTCCGAAACTGATGCGCACAAAGGAGGACAAAACTCGAGTCTAGGACATCCGTTCTGTGGATTTTACGGTTTGCGTGGACTGTGTCATTGCCTGATTGTGGAAATAATGATGTAGATCTCTCTCTCTCTCTCTCTCTCTTGCTCTCTCTCATATATATATATATATATATATATATATATATATATATATATATATATATATATATATATATATATATATATAATAATATTTTTATAAATAAATATTAAATATTTAAATACCTAGAGACATCGATGTTTCATGCTAACGCAATCTTCAGTCTAGGAACCAATTCTCAACGGTGAGCGCGAACCCCGAACACAAATCGCCACTGATTCGTAGTCGGAGATCTTACCCGCAGGCCATTGCCAACCAGTTAGTAAATAGAGAGGAACTTTAACTGTAAATAGCGGAATTCGGCGACTACTTACCAGGCAGTATAGAGTGATCTACGAAACGTCGCTCGAATTATGCATATAGCTATTTGTACTGCTTGTTATATATATATATATATATATATATATATATATATATATATATGATGGACTCTCCCGTCGATTTCGACGTATGAGTGCCCCGCCAGGGACTGCCCGCGCGTGAATTTATAATTGCAACGGTTGCGCAATCTCAACAAACGCTCTCCTGAGTCGGCATTGCTTGATTCCAATGGCAAGTAGTAATACAAGACGACTGGAAACAATGCGAGATAAGCAGAGAGCACATACAGCACCTGGTATTCCCAAATGGTCACCCATTTAGTACTGGCCAGGCTCGACGCCGCTTAACATATATGTATATATATATATATATATATATATATATATATATATATATATACGCATACAAAACTATATATACATCCACACCCTAATATCATGTTCCCATTTTATTCATCGTGTTGCCTAGAATTTATATTTCAAAATTTCTAATGACCTGTTCATTAGTTTGGGAGATAATCCTGTATATATACATATACCTAACTTTATATATAGAGATATATGCGAAATATTTCCGTATAACCTACTTAGACATTGCAGCGGCATCAAGTTAATTTTCCAATTTCAGCTAAAATTTCAATTTTTAAACAAACCCTATCGGTGCAATTCATACAAATACTATATAGTTTTGTTAATGTTTTTTTTTGTATGAGTATATTTATGTTTTCCTTTCCGCTTGCTGCAAAGATTTGTATAATAATAATAATATATCTTCATATTTAGATATCGTTATAAATGTAGATCAACCCCCTTTCCCCGTATTTTTATCTCTGGTTTTCCCTGGGCGCGCTTATGTTTTGTACCCGCTATCAAAGATAATCATAATAAAGCCATTTGTTTTATGAGCGGCCGCGCGTCGTCGTGAATCCTTCTGTTTCGACGGAGGTTGAGGCCGAGTTTGGGGAGAATTGGAAGGAGGAGGAGGATAAATTGTTGATTCTAAGGCGTGGATGTAGCCGTAGCACCGGCTGACATAGGGACGTGGAACACTGCGAGAGCGGGCTAAACAAACAGAGGCAGGGATAACAACAAAGGCAAAAGTGTGAAGGGCCTCCACCCACTCGTGCCGATCGAGTGCGAGCGCCGCGGGGCCCGCGGCACAGAGGGCTCCGACGGAGAGGCACCCAGCCAGCGTCCGTACACGCTCGTCTGCAAATTGTTATTGTACTCAACACTTTTGTTTATAGATCGAGCAGATATCGACAGAGATAAAGAAAATGAAATAATACGAAGTTAGATAATGATCAACTGGCTCATTCTACATACTGACGTTATTTACACACACACACACACACACACACACACACACACACACATATATATATATGTATATGTATATATATATATATATATATATATATATATATATATATGTATATACATGTATATATATATACATATATGTGAGAATAATATTGTAGTTTTCTAGAAGCATTGTGCGTAATATGTAATAAGTATTGTTAGAAGGTGACACCGGCGGTACGTAAAATGGTAAACAAAAATGAGAATATTAAGAAATCAATAATTTTCACCAAAAAAAAAAAATATATTATTACAAATGTGTTTAGTTCGAACCGTGATGGTAGGGTTGTGTGTCTTCCTTTTTAAATTTTCGAGGGAACCCCTCATCCTCAGAAATGAAATATATCTACTCGTCGGTGTGTGCTTTTCGCCAGGTTATATATATATATATATATATATATATATATATATATATATATATATATATATGTGTGTGTGTGTGTGTGTGTGTTTGAAGGTTTACCAAACATTTCATTCAAGAAATCATTCATTACAACAAAATACTTTTTCCTTTCATAGTTTATTTATTTTTAAGATTTTTCAAACTTGAAAACTTTGAAAAATCTGAAAATAAATAAACTATGAAAGGAAAAAGTCTTTTGTTATGATGAATGATTTCTGGAACGAAATGTTTTGGTAAACCGTCAAAAAACACATATAAATTCTCTGTACCCTGTAATCGAGTATCATCGAGCTTATTTTTATGGGACTAATCCCGGTCTTGACTGGATATACTATCTTCTAAGTGAAAAATCTCTCTTTCTCCCTCCGTCCTTCTCTCTCTCTCTCTCCCTCTCCCCCTCTCTCTCTCTCTCTCTCTCTCTCTCTCTCTCTCTCTCTCTCTCTCTCTCTATATATATATATATATATATATATATATATATATATATATAAGGTTAGTGGGAGAGAACCCCAGCAAAGTGCTCAATTATTAAGAAAAATAAAAAATAAGAGCGTAATATTTGTTTTTATATGTATTACAAAAGACTAGAACAACACCGGTAGCGTCAGGTTCAAATCAAAACAAAAAGTGACGTATACTTGGTCTACTTTAGCGGACTCTCGTCAGGAGGCAAACGTAAGCAGAGGCTGAAGAGATTCCGATAAAAGAGATCAATTATAGGTCTCTTTGTTTGGATTTGAAACCGACGGTTCCGATAATTTTCTGATCTTCTGTAATACTGTCAAAAGCTCTAATGCAAAGTTTCGAATACGTTCGTCGAACACTATCGACGACTCTTCTATCTGTGCCCGCTTCTAGGTACATATAGATCTTAATTTCCTTTAATTACGTGACAGTTTCCGTTGGCCGAGTGGATTGACAGGGTATAAAACCAACTTCACAATCTTTCCTTTCCTACAGCCTCTTCGACACATAAGAGACGTTGCTCTGCTCTTATAGCATCGTTATGCACTAGGTAGGTGCTTGACTGAGCTCCAATTCCTCGTACCCCATTTAAAACATCCGCAGCAAGAACACGTCTGGCCACAACCACAACAGAGAACTTTCCCTTCTATCTCTCTGTACGAATGACCAAGCGGAACTTCCATGTACAAAGTTTTTTTTCCTTGAGCGTTCCATCTGTGGAACAAAATACTGCGAAGGTGCGAAGTTCTAGTCGACGTGACCTGTTGAACACTGTTATGACGGCTGACTATATTGTCTGTTTTATATGACATAAAAAGGGTAAATTTCTCGGCTTGTTGCGTAGCTGTTGAAGTTGGCTTCTTTGTTAGAGCGCTCGGATTTGAGTTAAAAGTTACTCTTTTCTACAGAAAGGACGGTGCTAGTCTTTCTCTACTCTATCGCTATGTTATTGGAATGTGCTCAACGGAGCTCTAATCTCTGGTTCCTCTCTATAAAACATTCACAAGAACAATACTTTATACTACAACTGAAAAGGAATGTA
Source organism: Sepiola atlantica (assembly GCA_963556195.1). NCBI lineage: Eukaryota > Metazoa > Mollusca > Cephalopoda > Sepiida > Sepiolidae > Sepiola > Sepiola atlantica. The sequence continues at coordinate 106,571,002 of OY744520.1, read as the reverse complement.
CCCTTATTATTCCGTGTACATAGCATCAGATTGGATTTCCATGAACAGAGTTTATTTCCAAGAACTTCCTGTCCGTGGAAAGCATTACTATGGGACTGCTTCCATGAAGACTACAGAACGCTCGTCTTCAAATCCAATGTCAGCAAATACTTGTCATAAAGCGTCCCTCATAAGTAATCAAATGTTGTTCATTCCTTTCATCATTTTCAATCCTCTCATAATATTCTTTATTATTCAACTGAAAATCCATTAATTTCATTAATTATCATCCTTGAATAGCTTCTGGCCTTGATAAGTGGTAACTAATCATAACAAAATAATTAAGTTAAATTTAGACTCAGTAGAAAACCGAAGGACAATTGTAAGGAGAGATTACGCAAACCAGTAATAAAAGACGTATAACAACCGCAGCAACAATTTCGGAAAATATGCGTTCCTTTATTTCTCGGCCAGACAGCTTCCCCTAAAATGTGCATTCATACAGGAAGTGTGAGGTATTTTCACTCTGATATGTAGCTGGTGGTATTTGTGAGATACGACACGAATATAAAAAGAATTAAATGAACTCCTGTATAAAACAACAATTAACATTAATTCTCCATTTACATGTGAAGAAAATAATTACTTTATAGCCCAACACGTCCTACTAATTAATACATGTTAATACAAAATTGTATCTATCTGGAATTCAGGGGACATAATTCTATCCTCAAAATCTCTTTGAGACCAGCCAGATCACAAAGTCACTTCCCTTTTTTATATGCTCTCTAGATGAAAGTCGGTTTCATCTAAACCCTCTCACTCTCAGATCTACTACCATTGCCACGACCTTACAGTGTGATGTCTTATTTATACTATTAGAAAGTAGTTTTTAGCCAATTAC
>OY744520.1:106485119-106565119 GCA_963556195.1 Sepiola atlantica | reverse complement strand
CATCTCCCGTGACCGGAATATGCATTCAGGTCTTGGGGACAACTTGTAAATTCAATATCCACTAGAAACTTAACTTACATCCGGGTGAAAGCGGAAACCAGTTCAATCCTCTCAGGCTGAATGCCGCCACAAGACAAGACAAGACGATGTATGCGTGCAAACTTTCACTAAAGAATTGAAACGCAAAACTAAGAACATTTTGAATGCGTTGCAGGAAGTGGGCATTACCATAAACAAGCAAAGAGGCGAATTGAGCTGTGACAAGATATCATATGTAGGACATCAAATAGCTGAAGAAAGAATAACAACTGATGAAGGGCTATGAAAATAGTAGTAGTGTTCACACCAAGAAACTAAAAAGAATTATAATTTTTTATTAACTATTTTCGTTTAACGATGAGTTCGAAGGTATAAACAATTTATTTAAAACTTCGAATAAAATTAGTGTATAGGCTATACTTAACCACTTAGCACGGTGGCTAAGTGGTTAATGACGCGGGCTGAAGACCTGGATGTGCCGCGTTCGGATCCAGTTCGTTCCACAGAAACACTTTCATCAAAACCCACACCTGGCTTGTGTCTCACCTCCTAGAGAAGAGGTAAATAATATACTATATATATATATATATATATATATATATTAAGATTATGGCATGAATAACGTTCTAGACTAAAAATCAATTTAATATTACGTAATAATAGTAAGAAATATACGTTTTTATTCTTTTTTGTCTTACGCGATACAAAAAACAATATGGCGCCATGAGCTTAATGCACTACTTCTGTGTTTTCTTGTTAAAATCTCGATTTTTCTAGCACATCTACAGATTTCAAACGTGTTTTTCTTCAGATTAGAGGCATACTACGAAATAGATTTGAAGTCGAAATCTTTCATCATTTAATAATATTAAAGAAATTACAAAACAAAACCATTTTTACACATACACAATTTTTTATCGCATTATCCTATTTTCTTAGTAAATGTCTTCCCAGTTAGAGTGTGACCTGACAGAACTATTCGCAAAGTTATGCAAAAAGAACATAGAGATTAAATGACACGAAATTAACTATAGCATTTGCACACTTGAAAACTTGGATCTAATGAAATGTGTTACACTTACTACGGACGAGAGCGAACATATAACATACATTATATCAGACGAAGATTATGTAATAAAATACACACCGAGAATGTTATTGTCGCAGAACAAAAACATCTTGAATATTGGAAAAGCACATTGTCAATAGCGTGGAGTACGAAAGTGCGGAAACTTAGAACAAAGTGTTTACAAAAGTCTGTTCCTAAATCGTTAAAATTCATATTTCATACCAGAAAATAATTTTCAAATATTACATCTGCAATAATTGTAAAATGGACAGTCAAACTCATGGCACGCGAGACATAATATATGTACAATTCTAATGTAGACATTATATTCAGGCTATAGTTTAGCAATGCAACGATAGAAAACCATGAACATACAGAAGACAAAATAATAAACGTGGTGAAAAGGATTGTTTTTCTTTTCATCTAAATCGACTTTGAATAGAAATAGGCAAGCCTCAATATTAAGTATGACGATAAAAAAAAATATATATAGAGAGCAATTACCCAATGGCAGAGCGACCCTCTAAGGAGATAAGACTCACACTAATTATAGACATAAGATTCAGTGGCGATGTAGTACCCTTAAAACACTACGGAAGGATATGTTAAAGAGAGTACATGCTTATATGAATCGCTGCGTGACAGCAGCACCCTAGGAGAAGAGTTAATGAAATTGTCAGTTGAATGATGGCAAAACACAGCAATATTAGAAAAAAATAAGAAGTTAGCAGCGGTCCATGCTGACCAATTCAGAACCAGAATAGGACCTGAAGACATAGAAAGAGTCGGAAAATCAAGCCTATGAGAATGAAGAAGAAAACCGATGCATCCGAGAGTGAAACGATCCCCGAAATTAATCAGGAGATGCGCTAGAGCAATCATACCCATACGACCTTTCGAGTTCAGGGGGGTTTGGAATCCCATGCAAATGTTACACCTACAAATGCACTAACCCAATATTTACCGGCGCGCGTAAATGCTGTGAGAAACTCACTAAAGACTCGCGATACATAATATCTAAACAGTTGTTGCAAACCATTAGTGCAACAGTGTTTAAGCCCCCACCCTATAATAAAGACCAATGTGTAGCTATTTGCGTATATATATATATATATATATATATATATATATATATATATATATATATATATATATATATATATATATATATATATATCCATAACGTCAAGGGACATCGTCGAAGAGTAAGGTAGACACTCTAGCTGCCCTATCTTTTCAGTGTACATGATAGAACCTGGTGTTGCCCATGTCTTCTCCAGGCCACACACACAACCTGCTTTTCCTAATTGGTAACCTATTAAGTACTGGTCAGGTTGAACGTTGCTTAACTTCAGTGATCTAACGGAACCAATGTCAACGTGATTATGCTGTATAAAAACATATAATTATAATGGAGATTATGTATCTGTCTGTCTGTCTATCTGAGGCCGGATGTATATTATTAATTGTGATCGGTCTCTTTTTATATCTACTTATCAGCTCCTATGTATACCCATTCCAAAACTTTCCCAAACATCACGCGTCTTTCAAATTTACATAATTAATTTGTTTTAAAGCTTCGATTAAATTAATATTCGCAAATGTACACTCATGATTGTTCTTTTCAGATCTTCAAATGTATTCAAAATATTTTTGAGAACCTTGCAACGTGGCTAATTAATAAAATATCAATTTATCATCTCTCGAAAAAGCTAATATTTATTGGAGCTTAATATACAAACTAGAAGTATACCAGTCTCTGGATGAGTAAAATTAATTCTCTAAACAGCACACAAGTATTTCTTTCAAATTAGATGCAGTCAAAAATAAATATGAAAAATGAAGCTAAACATATTGTGAAAGTAAGTAAAACACGGGTATGAAAAGCACTAATTAATTCAGAACGAAGAGCAATGTTGCAAACAGTGCGAGAGAAATGGTAAAATCCTAACTTGAATTACCTAAAATAAGACAACACAATATTATAGTAACAAGTGTGTGTATTTACAGAAGTACAAAATAGTATGTTACAGAAAGCCTGATTATTTACCTTCTTCCCATCGCAGGAAGATCTGACACAAAGTCGGAAAGTAAGATGTGATTGGCCAGCGCACTACATGTAGCGCAATGTGGCCCCGCAAAGTAAATGCGTCGGTAAGCCATGTCGGAATTCCCCGGTCGGGAGTCTAGGAAGATGTACCTCCTAGGACTAGCCACAATCATACCTCAGCAAGATAAAAAAAATGGCCACCATCTGTTATAATGGCCCACGTCCGATTGTCGATAACGAATCTCCGACATGGTTAGAATTGCGTCCCTGACTTTTACAGTAAGACTGTGCGAAAAAGACAGCTCCTACTACGTCGTAGGCTATTCTATACATTATCTCTAGGAGAGTCCATATAGTCACGAACTAGAGTAGATCACGATCATACAATAACACAACTTCTATCCCGATTTCAGAACAATTACAACATGAACTCTGTTGCCATTTATTCGGTATCGTTGTTTCTGTTATATTTATTTCATCGTACATTATGTAATATAACTTATACTTGTAACATTAAAAATATATATATATATATATATATATATATATATAAAACTAAAAATGGAACAGTGGAAGACCCATAAGCTCAACGTTTCGCCCGATGTGATGTGGGCTTTTTCAAGAGCGGATGAAAAGTGTGCTAAAAATGATAAAAGATGGGAAGGTCATATAATTGGGGAATATATAATATATATAGTGCTAGGGTTTGAATGGAGGGGAATATATGCAAATATGTAAAGTGTCAGAAATAAGTGTGCAAACTGTCAGCATATAATTATACATATCTATATATATTTTTTATTTTTTTATTTTTTTAAATACATATATGTATGCATAAATAAACCTGTAATTTCAAATGTACATAGTAATATAAAAAAGAAGGAGAAACTAGAGAGAAGATAGGGGGAAAAAGAAAAAAAAAAAAAAAAAAAAAACCGAAATAATATTCAGGGAATCATCCAGTGTCTATACGTATCTTATTTTCGTTTAAGATTGTTTTAGAGAGGTTGGGGGAGATACAGTGGAAACCCATTCTTTGTCTGATTTTGTTTGTAGAGAGGGCTATTACTGCAGATTCTATTATACGGCGTATCGACTTTTTATGTACCAACAGTTTTTTTTATATTACTATGTACATTTGAAATTACAGGTTTATTTATGCATACATATATTTATTTTAAAAATATATATATATATATATATATATATATATATATATGTATGTATAATTATATGCTGACATTTTGCACACTTATTTCTGACACTTTACATATTTGCATATATTTCCCACCATTCAAACCCTAGCACTATATATATTCCACAATTATATGACCTTTCCGTCTTTTATCATTTTAGCACACTTTTCATCTGCTCTTGAAAAAGCCCACATCGGGCGAAACGTTGAGCTTATGGGTCTTCCACTGTTCCATTTTTCTTTTCATCCCGTCGGATTGTTTTATCCTTTTATCTACTCATATATATATATATATATATATATATATATATATATATATATATATATATATATATATATATATATATATATATATATATATATATTGTCACTGAAACGTAAGGAGCTATTGTGAGTAGGGACAAGATTTATAGGTGATATCCTAAGTTGGGAACTTTTTCAGCAAGATGTGTGTCACATTTCATTTGAATTTCTGCATTTCGGTACAGTCGGTAGGGGCGGACTGTATGTTTATATGGGTCTTAATCGTAACTAAGTATTATTTAGAATAATTTAATTTTTAATAACGGATGCTGTATGATTCCCTGCTTCAATGATGTATTCATATTTTGTTGTGATGGTGCGTGGTGTAGTTTATTGGTCGGTGAGTAGGTTAGATTTTGGGTGGATGTGTATACCTGTTATTAAAGGGTTTAAGTGTTATATTTATATTAGTTTTTTTTTATATTTGAGTGTAAAACTGTTGATATAATTGTAGTTTATGAGCTTTATGGGGCTTCGTGTGAATGGGCAGTACCTTTATAAGTGAAAATATTTCATAAGGGGTATCAAATTAAGTGGATGAGTCAATATAGGCTTACTATCATCGTAATATGTGAGGTTCTTGTATAGAATTACTTGTGTAAGCTCTAATCTAATACCGTTTATGAGCCTATCCGAGGGTTTGTGTATTGATCGGTTTAACTTTATCTTGGTCTTATAACATTTTTATTTTATTTAAAGGTATTCAATAAATATATTTTTTGGTATTTAACTAGTAAAATTAAATATATGGGATACGTATTATTTTCTACATTTTTGCGTGTGCCTTTCCAACTAAGAAATGTCGCATAGATGTTCCAAATATTTATCAACCACAACCTCTTTGCGGTTATTTAGCTAGCCGAGATTCTAAACATTTGCTGGAAGGATGGATCATAAATCTTTATGGGCATGTTCAAGTCAAACTATGATAAAAATACCTGCAGATGTAACCAGATATTCTTATTATTTGTTGCAATTTACATCAAATGTCCGTCGGTGTATCAGAAGAACCGACAATGTCTATGAGGACATCATATCCCATAGTATAAATGCTCTTCTTCTAGATCTGTGTGTTAATTTCTTTTTAACATATTTCATCCCAAAACAAGGCAGGCTGCCACTGAAGACGTAAGGGGTTACTGAGAATTAGGGTGTAGGTTTTGGGTGTCATCCTAAGTTGGGACTGCATAGCGATATATCTGTTTTATTAGTTTTAAATATCTGCATGTCGAGAGAGCAGGGAGGGAGTTTCAGAGAATGGCAGCACGAGGAAACATTTTAATTTTATTTAAGGGTATCCAATAGATATATTTCTTGGTATTTATCTAGTAAGATTGAATATATTTATCGCCAGATATATTATATCACATCCACATCTCCTCTACCAACTCACATATAACCTAAACTCGCACCCCGTAATCCCTACCGATCACAAATAATATGAATTCTTAGATACCTCATCATATTCAATCTTTTCAAATTTAAACCATTTTAAATATATTAAATATATAAAATATAATATCATTGAAGCAGGGGGACATACAACATCCGTTACAAAAAATGAAATTATTATAAATAATATTTAGTTACGATTAAGACCAATATAAGCATTCAGTCCGCCCTATTGATTCAGTACTTTCTCCATAAGGGACGTTTGAGCGAATTCACCGGAAGATCTTATCGGTGATCTGTGAACCCCATTCTTCGATTTGTTTTCATTTCGCGAGTCGCTGTTGATTTGAATGGACTCTAAAGATATTTTTAAACAGTAAAAGGTCAATCGATGTCAATTAAACTATAGTACATTTTTTAGATATGTAACCTATAGTTTTTAAATAAATAATTTGTATATATGTATATATATATATATATATATATATATATATATATATATACACATATATATATACACACACATATATATATATATATATATACATATATATATATACATATACACACACACACACATATATATATATATACATATATACACACACACATATATATACATATACACACACACACACATATATATATACTAGCAAAAATATGCGACTAGAGCGAACATATTGCTGGTCTAAATAAAGATTTACTTGAGGAAAACTGGACAAAACCTCTGTTCCAACTTGATACTTACCTGTAAATAATTAAGATATTTTTCATGTCTGTGTTTTTTTTTTGCCACCCAAGGCTTTACCCGAGGCAAATAACTGTGAGAAAAAAAACCCTTCTCTTTCGGCAAATGGTTAGTCTTACGTGCCAACCCGCATTTACGCGCTATTCTCCAAGTATTATAATTAAATAAACGATGAAAAATGAGACGACGGATTATCACGGAATCCACGTGACAAGAGCGCCCCTCTTAACCCTAACCCTTACCTCAAATCATGTTTGCTTTTCATCTATCCTTTGCATAAACCGATGTTCAAGGATTTCACCGTCGCTAGAATAAAGAATCCTTCACCCCCATCACACTCCACCGCTGTTCTCCAATTACAAATCCGGATCTTTGGAAGTAACAAAACCTATTCAAATGATATCCAAACACATGACTTAAAATACCTTTTCTTGAATTGAGAGGCTTTAATTTTTTTTTGTGACAAGAATGTGCACTCAATACAATGATATAAGAAAAAAACAAAAACGAAACAACGACGACTGTTGAAACTTCCTGCGTTACAGGTTTGAAAAAAGGAGGGAAAACAGTGAGAAATTCTTTTGAAAACAGGACACATTTCGGATGTTGTCAGTGAGAGTTATAACCAATCGAACCTCGTAACTCTCGCTCCCCTTAGTTTGTCGTTTAGTTACAACATTCAATAAGTGATATTTCTGACAAACGGGGAAGAATTGCTGTTTTTGAGTCGGAATCTATCTATCTAACACTTATCGTTAGCTAGTTTTTTTTACCTTAGAGTAGTGTTCTTTTACCTCCTTAGATGATGGGCTTCATGCCTTGTCTGGAGCAATTTCCATAAAAATATAAAAGAAAACGCGGTTCTGTAAAATGACAGGGGCGTGTGATTAAATTAATCTTTACACTTTTGGATTTTTCTAACTATTATTCTCGTCTTGGTTGTTATATTCACAACATTTTGACTGCTGTATTCTCCGACCTTCTTCGGGTGCGTCGTTTGAAATTGGAAATCTTCTGAGCTTATCAATCTTTATTTCGAACTCAGCAATCTGGACACAATTTAGAATTTAACCCTTAATCCACGATGGAAGATCGTTCGTATACTGCAAGCTATTTCCGGATCGAAGATAAAAATAGTAACACGAATTATACAAATAAGACGAATTATCAAGCCTTATCTAAACAATTCCGAAACGTAATGTGTTCCCTTGTTTTATCAGCGCATATAACCTATAATGCTGGACGCGTACCCTTAAACATTAATTACAGACAGCCATTAGTTTAAATCTGTTAGTTTCGAAACTTGAATGTGACTCTCGAATCTCAAACTTTCACCCAATTAGCAAGTCGTCGACCATTTTAGTATATTATTAACGAGAAGAATGCCCGTCCAAGGGTGGCTATTAGCATATGTATACCATTCACACTTAGAGATATATATGTATCACTCACACTTAGATATATATATATATATAGAATTATAAAAAGAAAAAACTATACACACATTAAGGTTGTACACATTATAACTTATTTCGACCCCTTAATTAGGTCTCCTTTGGTTTTTTGACGTGGTTGTTTATACATCTGAGGATACCTAATTAAGGGGGCGAAATAAGTTATAATGTGTACAACCTTAATGTGTGTATAGTTTTTTCTTTTTATAATTCTGTTTTGCTCTGTTTAAATTACATTGAGCTCTGTTATTCAGATTCTCAACACAAAATTGAAATCTACACACTATATATATATATATATATATATATATATATATATATATATATATATATACATGTGTAACCTATCCATCCTGTAAGTAACGAAACGTAATTTATTTTTGACAGTTTAAGTAACTAAAGGTTATTCTTTTGGTAGAAAATCGTATCTCGCTTAGTTTCATTTTGTCGGGTAGGGTGCGATTTTGTGAGACAATGTGCCTATGTTACTCACAATGCTGTCTAGAAAACGTATCCCATAATTTATAATGATAGGTTCACTAGTTTCGGAGTTTAGTCCGGCATATATATTATTGTCGCTAACGCAGCGAAAATCGATTCAGTTAAACTTCTGTCACATAATTTAACTCAAATTTGATGCAGAGCATTTCTTTTCTCTATCTTTTTTGTATCTCGTTTATTTTTACAGTTTTGGGGGGAGATGACCCCCTTATATGGAAAGGTTTACAAAAAATAATTTGCCACATTAGCTGTGCTGCGTACAATACATATTCAATAATTCATAATGATCGGTTCATACAATATATATATATATATATATATATATATATATATATATATTTAGATTTGATCCGTCAAATCATTTTCAGGTGGTGTTAGTCTTGGTGTCTTACAAATATGTATTTACTGTTAAGTTTGTTAAACGGCTAGTAATTTATAACTTAACAAAGCGTCAATAATATTGATATGAGTGTGATTATTTTCTAAGCATTTGCAAGATTCAAAAGTATGATTGTTTAACGGCTAATAATTTGATTACGCTTTAAACGATTGATTGTGGGATATTTAATTTTTATGTAAAGCGCTTCAAGAATTTCTAATTTTTTGATGATAGTATACTATTCAGAAAATTAAAATTTCCGTGTTATTTAATATCCGCCTAAATACACATACACAATATATATATATATATATATATATATATATATATATATATATATATATATATATATATATATATATATATATGTATGTATGTATTTACAGGATAATCTCCTAAACTAATGCACGGATAATTATGAATTTTGGAAATATATTCTGAGAAACACGGTGGGTAACATGGCCACATTATTGTATTGTAATCTTTTACATTTAGAGGGTGCATATATATATATATATATATATATATATATATATATATATATATATATATATATATATATATAAAGGTATGCATGTGTATATGTTTATATATATTTGTTGTTGTACAAGACTAATTAACCGATCATTATGTAATTTGGAATATATATTCTCAGCAACGCAGTAATATGGGAGAGTTGTTATTATTATTATTATTATTATTATTGTTATTATTATTATTATTATTATTATTATTATTATTATTATTATTATTATTATTCATGTTAGCATTTAATGTTAAAGAGAGCATTTTATATTGAAATTTTGTTATTTAATTTCGTGTGAAATAATTGTTATTTTCTGTTTGTAATATATAGCATGTCTTTGGAAATAGTTTAAAGTCAACCTTAGCAAGTGGGGGTCTGGCGAGGTCTTAAAATCAGACGTGACAACAGGTATGGACAGGAAAAAAGAAAGTTAGACAACGGACAAGAAAGGAGTGATATCATATAAAATTTAGCAAAGATTTTATACGAGAAAGAATTTCCAGAAACAAGTATATACGTTGGCTTTGTTCTCTCAATGACGCCCCCGGTTGGAATCCGCCCCTGTACATTGGAAAATGAATGTAAGGTACATCAATACAAGTTAAGAAACGGAAAATCATTTTTCTTCGAGTCTTAATTGTGTTCTAACTTGCTACAGAAAATGATTAGATGATCAACTACCGAAAGATACCAAGTAAGTAAAGATTTCCAGTGTTTTCTATACGTTTACATCTTGACGATTTACTATAGCGAGAGGAAGCCTTGTCGTGCATAACTGTTTGATGTACATTATAGACCTTCATATTTGGAGTCCTTCCTTTATAAAGAAAAAAAGCGGAACTACGTTAGATATGGTATTTGGTTCCACAACATTACACCCACACGCGCTAGACGATCAACCATGATGGTCAAATGCAACAAGAGTATTACGAAACGCTTCAGACAACACACCCAATAATTGTTCAATGAGAGGATGCAATTAATCAATCTCACTAATTTAAAAGGAAGTGACGTTGGCTAAGTGGTTAACGACACGGGCTGACAACCTGGGTGTGTTAAGTTCGTTCCACTGAAATATCAGGTTGAAAAGAAAGTATTGTCGTATTTTTTACTTCATAACTTTGCAGCCTTCTAAGTTGTAAGCAGTTCTAGATTTTTTGGTGAATTGGTGTCTTAATATCTTGCTTTGCCTTTCAGATATGGTAATTAGTTCAAAAATATTAAGTTTAACGGTCTCAGCCGTCAAGAAATCGATATTAGTGAGGAGCATCTGAGACATTGCATGCCCTATGAATTCAAAAAAAGGAAACTCAGCTGTAGAAGTTATAAGGAATATTGGAACTGTCTATGGGATAAATGTTCTGAATGATCGAAAATGTCAACCGTGGTTTGCAAAATTTTCTTCTGCAGACTTTAACCTGTCAGATCGGCGACGTTTGGGAAGGCCAACATCAATTCAAAAAGACGCCATTGAAGACGCTGTGGAGGCCAATTAAAAGTTAACCAGCAGAGAATTAGCTCAACAATTCAATACAACCCATACCACAATTATTTCATGCCTTCACGAGTTAGGAAATGTTTCAAAACTTGGACTCTGGGTTCCCCACGATTTGACAGACGCTCAACGAAATCAAAGATTGACTGTTTGCACGACTTTGCTTGACAGGAATCATCGAGAACCATTTTTGTAAAGAATTGAGACTGGAGATGAAAAATTGGTTCTTTACAATAATACCCAATGCAAAAGACAATGGTTAGACCGAAACCAAAGTCCACGGCCTGTTCCAGAACAAGCACTACACCCAAAGAAGGTTTTGCTCTCTTTATGGTGGGACATGGCATGACTGATTCATTATGAGTCACTAGAGCCTAATCAAACAATCACAACAGTAAAATATTGTTCGCAGCTGGATGATCTAATACTTGCTCTATAAAAAAACGACCAGCATTACTCAATAGGAAGGGTGTAGTGCTTCAGCATGATAACGCGAGACCTCACACAGCAAAACTCATTCAGGAAAAGGTCATGAGTTTCAATTGGGAGGTTTTGCCTCATCCGCCTTATTCATCTGACATTGCTTTATCCGACTACCATATTTCCCGGTCGTTGCAGCATCACTTAAACAATAAAATTTATGAAAATGACGACCAACTCAAAAATTACCTAAATTTGTTTTTCTCTTAAAAATCAGAGAATTTTTTTGAAGAAGACACCAATAAGCTCGTTGATCGTTGGTCAGAAGTCATAGAAAATGAGGGAAATAATTGTAAAGATTAGAAATACCATAATGTGAAGGTTTCAGATGTAATAAATGTGTTGGACAAAAACGACAATACTTTCTTTCCAACCTGATACTTTTGCTTATGATGTTGGCAACCACCACGTGGTCCCTACCGTGAGTGCCTGATGTCTTTCTAGAAATTATTCTAAATAGAAAGATATCGGGGAAACCAATGCCAACAATAAAATCATCTTATTTATACGAAATGAATCGATGAAAGCATAATTTAAAATCTGTGCAAAAGTAATCTCTATAAACTAGGGTCATTTATCGCATTGACAGTGTGATTAAGACGCCAAATTAATATTAAAGAACAATAATTTTCTAATATACTGATAATGTATATGCGACAGATGTTAACTAATTTGCATATTGCTTTGCAAAATGACATCTCCTTAATTCACTATTTGTTATTATTTTTCTTCCAATTCAGTGGAGTCTGCATGAGTATGTGATGCTAACCGAAATCACATGAATCTGTGATATCATACAACTACAGCTTTCAATGGGTATTGCAATAAATTACATTTTATACTTGTTGGATATCAAGGAGTGTTTTTGTATGCTGATCCTGTATTTAAAATTTTAAAGTATGTTAGATCTTTCGCAAAGGTAATTAAATTATCGCAATAGTAAAATGTAGCTATAGTTGGGAAGGGCGATGACACGAAAGTGAATGCGTTGGGAGAAAAACATATCGGGTTTCGCAAAAATTCTGAACGCTTCTTAAACCTTAATAAAACTCTAAACATATTTTATCCATTTACTCGTTCATTTAGTTCACATTGTTCTGTATTACCTATTTCTATTCATCAAAAACTTTGTAATGCAATGTTCAGACAATTAATTAATTTAGGAACTGAAAACGAAACGCTAAGATTTCTTCTCTTGCGTGAAGTTCTTATCCACGCACATGATTTTGCAATCTTCTTTTGCTGTGAAATTCAGAGAATATGGTGGCTGATGCATAATTTTCTTCATATGTTCTATGACATATTGCGTAATGAAGGATTTATAAAATCATAGTGGACTCATTCCCGAACCTATGGCACTTTACTCAGCTTTTCCAATATGTAATTTATTGAAACATGGCTCACATTCTCAAACTGTAACATGTGCGCTTAGCGCATTCCAGTAGATCAGTGTTGTATAGCGTCGCGATGTTGTTAACCCTCATAATTATCTGACACGTCTAGTAGCAGAAATCTTGTTAACACGTCTAGTTGTATCAGACTACAGAAGGCTGTTCTCTGTCTCTCTTTTCTATTTATTACCAGCACCGTAACAGTTGTGATAGTCGCAGTAAAGTTTCTATGTTTTATTGTTTTTACGTAGACTATATTTTAACTTATATTTATTTAGATTATAAAGTAATGTAGCAGTGGTTCAAGGAAAACGCAATAGTTGCCTATTTCTACGAGTAAGACACTACGTATACAGCCTGCATGGGGAATCCAAAGGAAGTGTAATTCCAGATGCATTAGCGACCAATGTTAATATGAACCTGGACGATAGAGTTCAGTATCTTAAGTGAATCATTTGTAGCGAATTGAAACGACTTGATAAATTGTTAAAGTCTAGGAAATGGATCCCGTGTGATGTCTTTAATCCGTCATCATGATAACGCTAGACTTCACATTGCACAAAAGCGAAAAGATCGCTTAAAATAAAATATATCACCCACCATCTTGTCATGACCGCGCACCAGCAGATAACAATCTCTTCGGAGGTTTGAAAAATCATTTAAGCGAATTGTGACTTACTTCAAAGTTATAGCTTCTTTTTCATCTTCAAACCTATAGAAATTTCTGATAGATATGTCAATTATTTCAGATTGTTAGATATGAACATGTTGACAGAGATAAATTGTTTTAATGATAGATAGAATAATTAAGGTTCACACACACACACATCCATATATATATATATATATATATATATATATATATATATATATATATATATATATATATATATATATATATATATATATAGGCAGCAAGTTGTTACTCAAATAGACTTTGTTAAACAACACGGAATTTTCGCGTTTACTTAATTTTAAAGTTTCCGAGGCATGAAGCAATCTTTTGGGTTTCAGGCGGCAGTTCATCGCGCACACACTATATCCTCATCCAAGTAAATAGTCTATAAAACATTAACCAATATTAAACAAACATCAATTAACAACAATTCCCCCAATAAAATAGTCGACCAACAAATAAAATCATATATAAACTCCATACAGTATAAAGACAAAAACAAAACCTATAACAATAATGACACGATCAAACTCTACTACAAAAAAACCAGATACACCCTAACTACAACCTAGACGAAAGAGCAATACTTCACATAATACAACGATACCCTAAACCTAACGACCAGCATAAAAAGACCAAACTAATAATCTATTACACACAATGTAAAACAATTAACCTAATTATTAAAAATAACACAGTCAATGCAACACTCAGTCAACATATGTTATATATAAGTTGCCATGCCCCTTTAAGGAGTGTCTCCCTACAACCCAAACAGAACAAGTACATAGCACCTATATTGGCCATACTACAACAATTCTCTCTCTCTCTCTCTCTCTCTCTCTCTCTCTCTCTCTCTCAACGTCTAACTTACCATTCATCCGATGTCAGCGCCATCAAACGTCACATTACCTCACATAACAAAAGACTACAGTCGACCGACATACGGGAAATATCAGCAGCTAAATCATACACAAAAATAATTGCATAAACCGACTTAAAATACTAGAAGTAATATTCATTAAAACTAAATACTCCAATAGTAACAAAATAGCTTTTCACCAGTACCAACGTACTAAATGCATTTCATAATTAAATGACAATAAACTAATAAAAAAAACAGAAAAAAGTAAATAAATAATAAAAAAATAAATAAATAAAACAAAATAAACAAACGAACAAACAAATAAAATAAAATACAATATAACAAGACAAAAATAAACATACAATAATAATCAAGTCAACCACACCCTCTCTTTTCCTTCATTCACCCATCACGATATCTTTAAAAACAATAAATCAAGTCTTTTAATTAAAAAAAAAAAAAACGACCTTACTCCTGAGGACGACCAAGAAGGTCGAAAGTGCGAGAAAAATGGCCGAATTAAGAACAATCGGCAAAATATTATATGGACTGCCGTCTGAAAGATTGTTCGACGCCTAGAAAACCTTAAAAAGAAGTTAAGCAAACGCGAAAATTCCGTGTTGTGCAACAAAGCCTGTTTGAGTTATATATATATATATATATATATATATATATATATATATATTGTATGAAAATATATTCATGGCAGTTTGCTACAGCGAAACGTTTATATGTAATTCCCGGGGGGAACTCATCAGGATAATTACATGGATGTATGGTTTTCTGTTTCTTTTATATCTGACTAGTGCTTACTCTAGCTGCTAACCAATTAGATACGTATCTGTTATTACTCTCTCAAAACTCATTTATTTCCAAACTAATGGGTGTCAATCCCTTTGTTTGATAGGGGTTTTAAAGCTACCCGCTTTTAAGTTGAGTAAATAAACATAAAATGATTTTACTATAACACGTGATAACTAAAATAATTTATCTTACTTTTCTGCAACCTATCGCGATTTTCGATTGAGTTATGATATTTGTATTTATTTATTAAAATTGTATTATTTATTTAATATTAGTAAACATAAACTACAGTTCATTCAACATTTCGTACATAATTTTGATTTGGAAAAATGTCTTAATTTTTAGGTTTACGCTTAAAATGTCTGAAGATGAAATTGAAATTACCGGAATCGTTATTACTTGAAGTTTAATTATTATAGATAAAGTTTGATGCAAATCGAATATATTTTAATCGTCAAATAGAGGGGTTCCCTATATTACGCTCGTTAAATTCCTTTAAAATACTCAAAAGAAACTGACATTTTTTTAGATATTTATCAATTGATATCTCGAACTTATTGTTAAAATCTCATAAACATCGGTGATATCTGAATTTTCACGAAGAGCTACCACCTCTTCTTTCTTAACTTTGAATAAAACTAAATAAAACTAAATATAGTCTATATCCATGGCTATACCGATAACAGGCCGGCTAGAGGCACGCCTGACTGCTTGAATTGGGGCACGTCTATCACCAAATTAACTTTTAGCTAGTAACACTTCCTTGTCACTGGTTTAAGCACATTTCATTTTGAAAATAAATTTTAACGCGTCAAATTTATTTCAGCTGAGGTTATGTTATTTTATCATTATTTACATTTGGATTAAAAGTTCGTGGGTATACTGTCAAAAGTCAGAAATTTAATTTTGTTTTATTTACATGTAAACAGCTCTGTTCATTGACGAAATATTACTTTTACTTTTTTAAGTTTAAAAAAAGTATTGTCTTTGAGAATTTGTTAATAAATCGTGCATTCTGAACTTCAAATCTTTTATATATTCTTAGGACGTGTACTATACATGTTTTAACGTTTTATTTACATGTAAACAGCTCTGTTCATTGACGAAATATCACTTTTACTTTTTTAAAGTTTAAAATAATTTGTTGAATATTTCTCAAAATGGTCAGTGTTGTGTGACAGCCTGTCAAGGCAATTATGATGAGAAAAATAAGGTCAGATTGTTTCGTATCCCAATAGATCAAGATGAGAAAGAAAGATAGTTACAGGTTATACAAGAAGCTAACACTCCTAACCACTCAGACACAGTTGTTTGTGAAAGGACTTTTCCACATGGTTATGGAACTGTGTTTGTTATGGGAAAATCACGACCAAAGATCCTCTATCAATATTAAATCATTTTCCATCAAGTCCTTTACCAAAACCAAGGACAACAAAATAAAGATCCGCTTCTGTACGAAGTGTACAAAATGATGAGTTTGCACATTTCTTAGATAAAGATAGAATTGATAATTTTACAAAATTTGTTGTGCCAGCAGTTACCTGCTACACATCTAACAATCAACAGTTCATCTAGTCTTTTTTTTACTGGTAGTATTCCGATTTTTTAAAATAAACATTTTTAAAAACTTTACATTTTAATGTTTCCATGCAAGTACACTCACACACATTTCTTCTCTGTTGAAAAACAGAATAAGTTTCAACATTGATCTCAAATTAGGGAGGCAAATCGTTACCTTAGTAACTTGAAAATTGAACTAGAGAAACAGGTTTTGAGACAAAGACAACATATCTAAGTTATTCCACCACGGATACTTGCAAAAAGTTTACGAATCAGAAATGCTTGTCCGAGCATTCGAATATTTTGTCACATCTCGGGCTCTTTATAACAAACTTCGAGATCATTACAAATCACCCAGCATGAAAACACTAGTGAATATGACGTCAAAAGGTTCGAAGGTAGATGATCTGAATTTTCTTGGTGATGTGTTTAGTAAACTGTCAGATAAAAAGAAAAACTGTATCATCCTAGTTGATGACGTTTATGTTAAAGTGAGTTTACAATAGCAAGCGAGAAACAGATTTGGTGTTGCCAAACATTCTGAAGAGGAATTAGGAAAAACTGTATTGGGAATTATGATCAACTGTTTACATGGTGGACTAAGGTTTTTGATTAAGATGATCCCAATTTCCAAACTAAATTCGGATTTTTTGTTTCAGAATGTTAGAAATGTTGTTGATTTAGTCAATTATTCGAAATGTCATGAAATTACAGTTATTTGTGACAATAATCGGACTAATCAAGCTTTATTCAAGAAATTTGATACTATTTATTACTGTTTGGATTAATAAAATGGTATATATTAGCTTTTCGATTATGCAGATATATTTAAAATTATTCGAAATAACTGGAAAACTGAGGCTTGTTCAGAATTGCTGTATTCCTTTGATGGCAAAGAAATGACAGCAAAATAAGAAAATAGTTAAACAACTTTTTGCGCATGAAAATAATCAATTTGTTCAGTTATCACAAAGTAACAGAAGTAGCAGTTATTCAAAAACCAGTTGAGGGACAAAACGTTTCCCACTGTTTGAAAGCGTTTTGTGATGAGACTAACTGCGATGGAAACGCATCCATTATTAGAAGATGATGATACAATAAAAACTTACTTTAATCGAAGAAGTTTTGAAATTTTGGAAAATAGTGAGTGTAAAGGATATTTATGGAAGTGTCAAGACAAATGATCAACTGAAAAGAGTATTATCATATCGAAATTATGGAAATTTGACATTTCCTGTTAATTTTTGAAGTATGGCAAAACAAATGAGGGGAAGCAATGAAAGAGAATAGAATTCTTCACAAGAGACACTAGTATGTCTACCGAGCATATCTGTAACGGTTTGATTGATGTTTGCAGACATTTACTTGACAGTGGGTTCAATTTTGTATTTCTTGGAGAATTTACTACCTAATGTTAAAACTGAATTTTGTAAATCGAGAGAAAGTTCTGGTTGTACTTATTTTATTACCGTACAAAAAGTTAATCAGAAATTCCATATTCAAATAACAAAAAATACTTCTTCGGTTTAAATTTGATGTTAAAGAGTATGCCCATAATCTAGGCCATACGTGCTAAAAATGCGAATATCTGTTGGATGATTTGGCGTGCTAAACAGTTGATAACCTGCCACACCTAGAAAATGGTATCCGGAAAGATGTTAAAATGTCGCTTTTTTATATAGCAGAATATATCACACGAAAAGAGTGTCTTACAGGGGAGAAATTTTTCAATTATACTGCTTTTTACTATTATGGGTATGGACATTTTTTTTAATAAATAGATCGTAGTGATTTAAAAGTTCCTCTGGATAACACTGTTAAGTGGGAAATTTTGATTTCTACTTTACGACTATCAGGTGAAGAATATTCCTCAGAATTTTTTGTAAGTAGTGTCCTTCTTGTTTTGCCACAACGTTCTGGTGATCGTGACTCATTACTGTAAACCTTGTCCATTTTATAGGATAACCTATAGATGTTAACTAAACCTTCTATTTAATTTA
This sequence comes from Sepiola atlantica, assembly GCA_963556195.1. Taxonomy (NCBI): domain Eukaryota; kingdom Metazoa; phylum Mollusca; class Cephalopoda; order Sepiida; family Sepiolidae; genus Sepiola; species Sepiola atlantica. The sequence continues at coordinate 106,546,192 of OY744520.1, read as the reverse complement.
TGGACATTGTATTATCTCATTTCAACTTCTTTTGGTTAGTAAAACAACTATCACATTTGAACAAACTATGTTTCTCTGCTTGATATCATCAGATGGTGCGGATCCTTTTTTTAACCACAATATACAAGTCATTATTTTCTGACACAGGTACAAATTCTCTTAAAGAAATCCCACATTGAAATAAAAATCACTCATGTAAATATGTATTTGCCTTTATTTTGTGTAAAAATCAAAATCTTAGGATTGGTTTTTTTTTGTATAGGGAGGGGAGGAATGTTGGATAATGACCCTATGGGAATGGACGTATCTGTTGGGAATCGTTGGTTTGACTTGCGCGAATTAACGCGGGTGCAGTCGAGTGCAGAATAGGGCTTGTTCTCATAGTCAGAGCTAACAGACGTGACAAGGTTACCGTGTGACGAGACCCCAGATCAAGGGTCAGTCTGCACCTGCGAGAGGCTCTGTGACGCCACCCGTTCTCGTGAAAAGCGAGTTTTCGTCAGTCTGGGTTTTTGGAAGCAAACCGATGAGACGTGATTGTTTAAATGTAATTTACAAACGATAAGGGAAATATTTCCCTTAAGGGAATACAAGCGAGAGAAATCCTTTCCCGCCTCTATATGAATGGTAGAGAGAATAATTGTTAACTAACTACGATAAAGTAGTGATTTGCTCTCTACCTCTCTCTCGACGTAGTGAATGACTCCCAGTTGAAATAACAACGCTTGTAATGAAATGAATTACATTTAAAGAAGAGTTCGTATTTGGGGTGCGTCATGAGGCTTTTGTTGCAGACAACGGGCGGCGTGGTTCGCGGCAAATATAAAAGAAGAAAGAATTTATCCACTAGACGACACGACCATCCTCTACACGGCGAGAGAGAAATCTAAGGTATGCATATATGTAATATGCGAATATAAGTAAACAGTGAGACTATAAAATTCATAGTGTTGTAAATTATGTGTGAAAATATTTATTTATTCCGATTTATTAAATTATTAGTGTATTATTAATCAACCAAATACCATAAATATAATTATGGAATGAATATTGTATGCATGTGCGATATGTGTAAAAAGTGCGAACAGATATGGAAATGAATTCTACTTGGTTTATTTAGTTTTGTGTAATTGTCTTTATTTATTCCAATATAACGCCGGTATATACTCCATCACATGTAATAAATGTCATCAAATTACGTGTTTACTTATATTCACATATTAAAAACGGATGTATATATATGCCCTATCAGAGAATGTGTCTCTGCAAACAACACGTATATCGGCATGGCTAGAACTAGCATATCACGCCGACTAACTTGCCATCTCACCTCCCCTTAAAGTTCCATCTACCAACACTTGATAACACATAGCATCCAAAAAAAATAATTCAGGAATATTTTAACCAAGAACACAGCCATTCTTGGGATCTCATATTGCAATATTCGTCTCCCCATAATGCAAGCGTTGTTTATTCAAGTAAATAAACCTAGTATCAACCATGCTCGTTATGAGGGGGGGGCGAAGGTATGTTGAAGTGTTGTTGAAGTAGTATTGAAATGTTTTTACAACCGTCTTCTTAATAAATTCACCGATCTTTTATTTTGCATACTCATTCATCCACATGAAGATGAACGACGCCGGTCGAAAACGTTCTCGAAAATATGGCGATTTTTTTATACAACAGGGATGACAATTCCAAATCAGTCGTGCGACGAATCAAAAAAACGAATAAAAAAATAAATTAACAGAAACTGTCGCTACTGTTTAACCAAACATGCATATATATATATATATATATATATATATATTATATGACCCTCGTTACCTATTTCATAATTTAAGTTAAGGTCCCCTGTTGATGTTTCACTGTTATATAATTTAATCCCCTTTTTTATATTCATAAATTTTTCAGCGGTATATCGGCTTATGCGAGTGCTAAGTCTGCGACATTTTAGATTTAAGTATTATCCCTGGGAATTTAAACTGCATTTTCTTTCTTTGTTTAAAATGACTCAAAGCTTCTGCAGATTATATATATATATATATATATATATATATATATATATATATATCAGTAAAAAAATAACAAATGGGAAGTGAGGTTTGTAAGAAATGTCGCCATCTTCGCCTTTCTACACAGGCAACCAAGTACGTGATGACTGTTCATGGATAGAAGGCAAGCCAAGTTAAAAAGACGTACCTTGCCGCAGGTTTTATTCCAGATTTTTTTTCTACGCTAAATTTGAGAGTCTAGTGTACTCTATTATTAAACGCATAATTGACCGAGGAATTGATTGATTCAGACATTTCACAAAGATATTTGTTAATGTGATGTAAATGAAACTGAAGTAATTCGAAAATCGAACAAGGTGGTCACAGTCCGCGACAGTAGCCACTTCAACACCATCGTATCCTAAAGACCGATAACCAATGCAAGTATATCTTTTAAAATTAATTATTTATATAGAAAATAACAATAAATATCTATATTAAAATGTCAATGTCTGCGTGTGTGTTCTTCATAGAAAGGAAGGGTAGATAATTTATATAAACACTGCAAGTGTATATATGTATACTTTTCCGGGATAGACAATGGCAGTTGTCCAGAATCTTTCCTAAAGTGAGATGTTTTGCAGAACTCCTCTTAAAACTTCAAATATATCCTATATATATATGAATATCTAATCATATGTATAATATTCTCCGGGGAAGACAATGGAAGTGTGCCGAGTCTCTATTTGCCCTCTCTAAGTTATCTATGGCAGCAGAAACCCTTTAAAACTTCCAATTCGTATATCCGATTTCAATTAAATTAAAATATTTTCTATAACACATTAATTTTAAGTTTTTTTCCTTTAAAATTAAGTTTATTCCGACTTACTTAAGAGACGAGACTGGCGGGGGGCAGTGAAAAAGTAATATGATATTATGAAGATATTGAACATTTTTTGGTGTTCCTCATTAAATTCAGAACAGCATCGGGCCTTCCTGCTGCTAAATAAGAAAAAGAAGTAATTTGTTTGGGGAAAAGGTTCATTTTTATTTGCCTTTCCCTACAGTGGATTTTTTTTGAAAATCAACATCAGCCACGCCACTATTTGACAGCAATGCACTGGGGTTTTCCCGGACAATGTCTTTGAGAAATTTTATAGAAAAGCCTATAGACACTCTATGTTCGGTTTTAGAAAGGTATAAACTATGATTGATAGCACAAATAAAAGTATGTGCGGAGAACCAGAGAAATGGACATGTTAAGAAAGAAATGAGAGAAAAACAGAACGAGGGTAAACCCAGTGATAGTGGTAAAAGCAAGAAATGAAAGACTTACAAAATATGAGAGATAAAAAACAGAAATATTGAAAAAAAAAATGGAAGAAAAAATGAAAGGGATGTTAAACAACAACACATGAAATAATAAAAAAAATGATTGGGAAGAACAACGAAATTGGCATTAAAAAATGTAGGGGAAAAGGAAGCAACTGAAAAATAAAATTAAAAAATGGGGTGGGGAAATGTGAAAGAGGAGAAAACAAAGAAATACAAGCACGACAATGAAATTGAAGAAAACACGAATAAAATTCTAAAGTATTAGAGAGAGAGAGAGAGAGAGAGAGAGAGAGAGAGAGAGAGAGAGAGAGAGAGAGAGAGAGAGAGAGGGGGAGAAAGAAAGAGGGCGACAGAAAGAGACAGACAAACAGATTCTGGACACAAATATTAAATTAAAAAATCGAGCTGAAACGAAGAAATTATAAAAAATCTAAAATGACGTTTGTAAAAAGAGTTTAAAGGAAATGGAAGCGTAAAGGGCAGGTTATTAATGTTGTTTGAATTTGAAAGACGGAAATACGACATGGAATAGATTGGCATTTGGTCGCCACGAAGCAGGAAATACGCCATTTATTGCGCATGAAATAGGACAAGTAAAATATTGACACAAGAAATGTGTATTTTTCTATTCATGACTATTAGCATTTGCAAACGTCTTTCTTAACTCTTTAAGAACAATATATGTTGAGAGACAACGAAAGGCATTGCACACCTTCGTTCTTTAACAAAGTCAGACGTCTTCAGACAAAAATCCATATGACAACCTGAGAAAAAAACATAGCTTACAATTTGGTTGGCAAATTAAAAAGATCAAGAAAGTGTTACTGCCTGATATGATAATATACTTATATATCCATACATACTAATGCGTAGAATTCTTAAAACAAGACCAAGCCGAGTTCGAATTAAAATATACTTTTTGGATGAAAGAAAGGCCTTTGTTGACTTAAGGGAGCAGAAAATCCGACAGGATTTTTGATTGGTATGCAGATCGCTAACTTCGTTTCAAATGAAAGTTCTCAATAAAAAATGTGGCATTTGGAAATCTCACCAAGACATTCGCTACGTCACAGAAAGACAGACTGAAGTCGACGACAACTCGAAAACAGAAATAGAAAAGACTAAGGATAATTCTTTCAATTCGGCCTCCCCATAAACGGACAAAATGGAACCATGTTGTTCTAAATTTCTGAAATACAATATATAAATAAATATTACGCTCTTATTTTGAATTTCTTTTTTTAAAATCTTGACCTCTGCTGGGTTTCTTCCTACTGATCTTACCAAGATATATATATATATATATATATATATATATATATATATATATATATATATATATATGTATATATATATATATATATATATATATATATATATATATATATATATATATATATATATATATATATATATATCTTGGTAAGATCAATATATATATATATATATATATATATATATATATATATATATATATATATATATATATACACATAATTTTATACATATGATATACATTTCATCATAATAAAATAATGTTGAAGTTATGAAAAGTGGTTCAGCTCCCCCTCCTCCCTAGCTCCCTAAAGTTAGAAGGGCAGTTATAGATTTGAGGCCCTTATCATTGGTTTTCCAGAAATAGGATTTAAATTTCATAAACACAGGATATTTTTTAAAATTTAAAAATGTTTAGCCGTCATAGTCCCCTTATTGGTGAAATAAGAGATCCGGGAACATTTCCATTGTCTTCCTCGGTAAACTTTACATGAGAATATTCTTTTAAATGTTATGTAGATTCTCTTACCGTTCTTTCTATAGGGAACACACATACAGCACACAAAGAATCATACACATGGATTTTGAGTTTTATATAAATACTAGCAAAAACAACCTGCCAACTGGGACGAAATTACCGATGCTGTAGTGTTCTTTACAGAAACGAAAGACATACTTTTCATTTGACATTTTAGTAGTTTAGAGTAATTTTTCAAATGGTTATTGTCGTAGTGTTATTTGATATATTCCGATATAGGAGAAATATACTGTCCATGAACATCGTCAATTTTTTTTAGGAAAAAAACAACAAAAAAGTTAATTGATATGGTCTTTAAGATATTCAATGTCGATAAATGGTAATTTGTTTTAGCGAATTTCTTATTAATACTGGTTATATAATGAAATGAATAAACATAAAGGTGGAACGTCGATTGGTCAAATACTCTACTTTATATTACTGAGTAATTCGAAATGGTTACTTGGTACTTTTCACCTTTATTATAAACTAGCGGAACCCGTCGCCCGGCGTTGCACGGGAGAAAATACTACCTATTGCATGACGTCGAATAAAAAAAGAAACGGCCTATTGTTGGTTCTCCCCCCCCCTCTACCGTGTTGGCGAATGTTAGAAATTTTAAAAAAAAGTGGTAGAGTAGAATGGGATCGAACGCTGAAGCTGGCGATCATGAATCCTGCCTTCCTGCGCCACGGTTTCGATTAAAAAAATGTGAAAATAGGTCAATTAAGCTAAGCTTGATTATGGGCATGCGTGTTATGTTAAAATGCAGCAATGACACGGTTTAGGTTATTTGAAGTTGATGAAAATTACTGGATTTGGGCTAGTTCTCTATAATATGCGTGTTAAAGGTGTATGATTTTGAAAATGTAAATGTATTGGAGTCTACCAGTATCTTGGCGTTTATTGAATTAAATAGGATGTCGATTCGATCAAGAAATTGTAGCCGCCATGTTGAATGAATAAATGTTGCAGGAACTGTGTTCGTTAATTTCATTTGCTTAATTCCGGAATGAATATAAATGTAGAAGTCATAAGTAGAATTAGAAATAACGTAATCTGATATTCGCGGAAAATCATCGGAGTGAACGGGAGCGGTCATTAAGTCTTTGCGTATTGCTTTATATTATGTAGTAAATTAATACCACGCAAATAATAAGAACCGGTGTTTTGTGAAAATTAAACTGTGTGTATTAGTAGAGTGACAGTACAGAATTGTTAGGGAGAAAAGATTTTGCTACCACCTATATGGAGTTGGTTTTTCGGAGAGACGTTGATGGTGGGCCAAATAAAATATTTAGTGTTAGGTAGAAAAAAATAATAACAAATTTACTAAAACACGCTCGGGTGAATAAGTGTAGTATAGTGGTGAGTTTAGTAGCCTGTGATGCATGTGGTTATTTTCCTATACTCCGAGAAGGTACAGGGGAAAAATCGTCTCTACTTTATATATTAGAAGAAGAAAGAACAATACGAAAAAGATATTGAAGAAAAATACGTGTTTTGTAATTTAAAAAAGATTAGAAGAGGTTATTTCTATTCTATGACAAATTTTTAATCATCATCATCATCATCATCATCATCATCATCATCATCATCATCATCATCATCATCAATACCAACATGTTAACTGTACTGAATCTGAACTTAGTTTTTATGTTCTCTGTCAGTGAATGAAAAATCATTCTAGACAGAGGTAATTGAGATTTTTGTTCCAATTCAGAGTGCTTATTTTTAGTGGGGCTGGACTCTCCCCGCGTAAAATATTGATATTATGCTTAACTCTGAGAGGAAGTAAATAGGAATAACAACAGCAACAAATTTATTAAAAAAAAATAATAAACGTATGTATTTAATTATTAACAGATTAGAAAATATAAATTCATTAGAAACTAAAAAATAAATAAATATACAAGTGAGAAGCTGAGAGGATGATATTATGATAAACGAACAACATACACTGACGCACCCTCAAAAAAGGAGGGGGGTAATGACTGGGAGCATGGTAACATGACAACATAATAGATAGTGCACTAACTCCCCCACACACAAAACTGGTAAACCATGAAGAAATGGTACGGTGAGGAACGAATGTATACTGTACGGTCTTCCCCTCGAAGAGGAGGTAATGCCTAGGTGGAATGTATCATGACAAATGAAAACATACTACTGAGAATTAAATAAGCATAAACCGTTTTAATGTCAATATAGTTAGAATAGATGGAAACGCACTTTTTCATTTATTTATTTAGATAACATTAAACACCATGACAAGTTTAATCGTAACGTGTTTTGATGTTAATATAGTTAAGATAGATGAAAAAAAACTTTCGCATTTATTCATTTAGATATATATTCATATATTAATTATTTTAAATATCAGAGTATTTTTCTTGCTTTATCCCTTTGTATGTAAATCCTAATTTTGACTGGTTTGCACAGAAACAATATTAGCTAACATTCAGCGATCCAATGAACTGACTTATTATTTGTAGTTGTTATGTTGCATTGCTGCTCACCTTCAAGTATATATTTTCTTTTTACGCCAAGCTGACAGCGCACGCGGGCTAGTCTGCCCCGTATTAGTCGTTGCTATCACCATCATCATCGCTGTAAGGCCGGCTGCTGCCAAAACAACGCAGACGCCTATTGTTGGGGTTTAGAAGTTTTATTCGAACACAAAACGAGAGACAGAGATTGAGTGATTGTGCGAGAGGGATAATGAAGAAACAAGAGATATATTTCATTCTGCTTCTGTTCGTGAGTCAGGAACACGTGACCTAAATGGCCCAAAACAGACGTGACGTCTTTTCTGCCTTCTGCCTTGACTTCTCTGACCTTTCAGGGCGTTCTTCCTAACAGTTAACCTTTTATTGACAGCGGAAATACTTTGTGTTTAAATGGGATGACATAACACATTTTTTTTTAGTTTCATCAGTTTTCAAGGTGAGGTGCACAACATTTAAAAAGATCACTAATTTTGTAGTCATTCTGGTGATAAAATTGCCTAAAATCATTTTCCATTCATCACGAGAACAATAACGGGTGCATCAATTACGCCCCCATACGCACTCATACACACACACAGAGACACAGACACACACACACACACACATATATATATATATATATATATATATATATATATATATATATATATATATATATATATATATATATGAAAAAGGAATGATGGGAGTAATTCGACGTAATGGGAAATGCAAGTACATCGAAATATTGGGTTGCCACTAGCGGACTTCTCTCAGCTCGGACCTTGGTCCAGCGCTCTCAGTAGCCACGGCTACTATTTTTACTCATCAACCCATCATGTCAACCCAATATTTCGATGTACTTGCATGACATTTTTCTTAAAATTATCACCCTGAGGAAGTCTTACAATAAAGACGAAACGTTGATGAATATATAAAAACTATCTCTTGGTTTTTCCTTTTTCATTTTCCATATATATATAATTATGTAAATATTCAATAAATATTTAAATATCTGTAGACGTACACGTTTTATCCTTTCGGAATTATCAGTGTAGAGATAATTATTAAAACCGGTCGCACGATTCGAACAAGAATCACCTATAACTCCAAATGCCGACAACCTAACCGATGCAGCTATTTTAAATAACTGCAAGAGTGAGTGAGAAATATATCCTATTATGTCGAGCAGGAAACGATAGTCAGCCGTCTTAACAATATTCAACAATGAGGAACATGCATTTATAGCTCTGATTTGACGGCTGTGTTTTTACTTTTCACTAGAGGGTCCGGCTACAGATAATTATTTAATGATAAATATTTAATTCATATTTAATTATCTACAGCTGTATAGTTCCATCCTATCGGGTAGTATGATGCTGTGTTTTGGAGAGGAGAAATTACTAGAATTCTCAATTGCATATGGTAAGCATATTATTTTATTATAAATAACACTATACACTAATTTAATGGTCTGAAAATACCATTCACTGAATAACGGATACACTTGATATTCTTAAGCCCAACGTGCGGGATTTCTAGTAATTCTGCGAAACAATATTTATTATTCATAATGAATTTAAGAAATTAAAAAGATGAAAAGGCAGCTGACCGGTTTCGTACCTCGCTCAACAGAGCCAAATATCGAGGTAATGTATAAAAAATATAAAAAGATGCTATGAGAATTATAGCGAGGGAAAGGGGTAAAAAAAAAAATTAAAAAATCAAAAAAAAAAAATCAAAAAAAAAAAAAAAAAGAAAAAAGTTCAATCAAATAGAAACAACATCAAGCCCGAGGAGATTTTCTCTTTGTTTGCAAAGAGAAGGTCTCAAGGACTTAATATAAATTGTTTCTAAGATCTTGAGATGATAAGGGGAGTGCGACTTACTAAGAATGGAGAATAAGTCGACACTGAATTTAGAGGCACAGGTGCGATTATTTATGAGATGTTGACCTATCGACGAGCCATAAGTATTATTCAAATCGTCAGTTGGTAAATAATTTCCATTGCGAATTTTTGTGGGCACGTGTTGTTTGACCCGGATGTCCAATATATATATATATAACCTATCTGAAGCCGTAGACTCGAGTTTCCGTAAACTCGTCTACGGCTTGCGGTCTGTAGCTTTCATGGTCTGTGTAAGGTGTGGCGTTGTCTGATTGTAGAAATAATTATATATCATCTCATATTAATAATCTAATATTAATTTGCTCGCTGGATAAGCTTGTTTGATGTCATTGTCCTAGAGAGTGTAAACTCTTACTTGTGAGACATCGGCCTGGTTTCTTTGTAGTTGAATGACCTCTACCGCTTGTTGAGAAAAGTAGTTACATACCAGAGTCGGACTTCGCTGTGGTTTGCTTGAAATGTGTTAGTCAAATAAACTTTCTTTTACGTGGTGTGGTGGCTCAGGTTACAGAGTTCTTGCCTCGCATGCAAGTAGCGTGGGTTTCGAATCCTGAGTTCGGATTTGTGCTACTGATAAACCCAAAAGAGGGCAACACTTGAGTCTAAGGTTTCCCGTCTGTAACTTTCATTGTTTGGCTGGGATACTGTTAATAAAAATGCCCTTAAAACCCATTTCAAATCACCAGCGTCTCTCGGAACGAAGACAGTTCCAATAATGGTACGGGTGACGATGATCATCTCTTTTATCGTCCGGTATTTTGTCTCAAGTTGTCACTTATAAGGGAAGTACAGTTTCTACGGGGGCTGTGTCTATGGTTGTTTGGGACTTAACTGCAATTTAGTATTATTTAAATACAACTTAATTACTGATTTAACAGATGACATGCTTATCTGTTTCTATTGTGTATTCGTATTCATATATAATAGTGTAAAGTGATATTTATTGTGGCTTACATTCGGGTGTTGCTGATTATTATTAATTTACAGAACGTGGATGTATTAATGTTATTAAAATGATTTATGTGGCACATTTATCTATTTATTGGTGGGGGTGTTGATATTTGAGTATAAAAGTGTTATTGTATTGTAGTTTATTACTGAAGGGTGCATTTTTTATATCGTTAGGCTGAGGTACGAAGGTTGCGTTTTATATCTGGTGGAAGAGAAGTTTTCATTTTCAGCCAAAATTGCTGGCCTTAAGGATTATTTAATCAAGCGGATGGGTCGTTATAGGTTTGCTATCTCTATAATAGTTATATAATGATCGCTGTATTAGATAATGTGGAGGCATTTCATTTAAATTAATTCTATTAATTATTAGCAAATTTCGTTTATATATCCATTAGAGGGCTTGTGTGTATCGCTTAGCTTTAATTTTCGGTCACATATATATTTTCTTTTCTTAAGGGTACTCGATATACATGGCAAAGCGCTTAATATATCCAAAGTCTTTGACAAAGTATTGTGTGAAGGTTTTCTCATGAAAATTAATTCGTATGGTATTACTGAACGACTTGTAAGATAATAACATCCTTCTTAGACCAAAGAAAGATCCAAGTCGTCCTCGATAACCATACACCTGAATGCAGGTGTTCTCCAGGGTTCCAATTTTGGACATGTATTATTCCTGATTTTCATAAACGCCCTCTTTTATGTAATAGCGTCTGAGATGGGTATATTTGTTAATGACACCAGGCTTTATTTCCGACATGTGGGAAAAATACGCATACATATCCAAGGCAATGACTGAATCCTTAAAAAATGACTTCGAGTCGGTAGTTGAATGGGTTCCCAAAATGGATGGGTTCGTTTAATGCTACAAAGACAACTCTCCCTTCCTTTAATAATTATAAGAAACCTTTACAACAATCAATTACTATAGCTAATAGCATCCTACCTGAGAGTCTAACATTCAAAATACCCGGCCTAACATTCATAGGTAACATGAATTGAAATAAATACATAGAAGATATTGCTGAGTCTGTTGCAAAGAAAGTAGATCCTCTCTGCAAGTCTCGGAAAATTCTCGCACCTGTCAGTATCCTATACAAAGCCACTATTCATCCACGCATGGAGTATTGTTACCAAATCTGGGATGGTGCACGAACCACTAGTCTCTCCCTCGTATACAGGGTCTCAAAAAGTCTACAATATAATAGGTCACACACTGTCTACCAAGCTTTATCATTGCTCCCATCGCTACAATATTGCATTCCTGGGAAAGTAATTCAATGGAATGTTCTCCGACGAACTTGCCGCACATGGTCCTCCTCATTGTAAATTCGCAGGACAATATAATCACATAAATAGTTAATAGGAGTCAGGGGGCTCATCGTATGTACTCAGATGTCATCTCAACCTGCTGTTGCTAGAAACGGATTTGACGTCACATGGTTTAGAGAAAGAGTGGAGGAGAAGTGGTGAATGCGACGCGAAGCTTTGAACAGACAGCTAGTGTAAAGAAATGACTTATGAATCGATTAAGAACTAAGGGACCGAAGGTCTCAGATTATGAAGCTCGGAATGTCTTCCCCTCTGTCGCTAGCAGAAAAGAAGGCAATGTCAACAGCTTAATATATGGTCCTTTCTTTGGTTGTTGTGAGACTTTAATTCAAGTGTCAACAAACCCCTAGAAGAGAATCGAGAGCCGCTAAAAAGACGAGGTATGATTTAATTGTGCTGTTATGATTTGTTGAATTGCATCTGATAACAAAGATGTATTTTATTTGATCGTGGCATACAAAACATTAGATCTCCACTTGAAGAGGAATTATATTCAACACGGAAGATAATCCATATTAACTATTTAATAACTTTATTTACTATGCCGTACATGCTATAACCGTTTTTATACCGAATTATTATTATTATTATTTTAAATAGGATTTTGAAAGTTAAATTAACTTATTGTCATTTTGTCATTAAATTATTGAAACAAATAATTATGTGTATGGTATTGTATACTAAGCACCTATCTCCGTTGTGTTAAGTAATAATCAGTTCTCACTAAAAATCTTCTGGGGGTTGAAAGTGCAATCATTACTACGGGCGATACTAACATACGATACAATTACGAATTACTTAAGACTTCATTGCTAACAAACTGAGAGGAAACTATCTTTCTAAATTAAATGAAGGTTTTTGTTAAACATTGCGTACAGATTCCAGAGTTCGATATACAGATTCTCGAATTCGACAAGACGCACTGGAAGGAGGTCGAGTGTTACCTCGGTCGAAACGTCGTGAGAATAACATCCAAGATGAGAATAGTAGTCCGAAGGTTTAAAATATAAGAGGTTATGAATTCTCGTCTAAAAAAAAACTATTATTTTGTTTAGATAATACTGTCTTAATCTCTATTCATAAAACTGTTGAATGTAAATAGCTTCAAAACTTTTGATCTTTTAATACACGAGGAAGTGCTAAGAATTTTACAGCCAGAAATCGCTTTTTATTCGACAGTTTAAATTCTTCCAAATTCATATTAAATTTCAGAGTGCCACGAAGTAATTCATTTCATGAAAAAAAAATCAACTGGATAAAAGTATTTTTTATAAAGAAAGTGAAATGCATGCTGCTGGATTTAATTTTGGAATTGCATTATTAATAGAATATTTTAAGGCTTCAGTTTAGTAATTTTTTTGTACATTATTTAATTTTGGATTTTTATAAATAATAAATAGTAAGTAAAACTATGTAAGTTACATGGAGACGAGAAACACAGAAACACACATACACAAACACAGAAAGAATGGTCAGAAAAATTATTGTCACACACATATATATATAAATAAATATATATATATATATATATATATATATATATATATATAATATATATATATATATATATATATATATATATATATATATATAATATTTATAAATAAATATTAATTATTTATTACCTACAGACATCGACGTAACGCAATCTTCAGTGCAGGAAGCTAATTCCCAACGGTCGGCGGGCGCGAACCCCGAACACAAATCGCCATGTATATGTATATGTATATATATATATATATATATATATATATATATATATATAGAGAGAGAGAGAGAGAGAGAGAGAGAGAGAGAGAGATGGTGATAGTCAACCACAGACATGTCTTTCTCTGTATTTATTTAGATTAGGGGTCGGTAACCATTTTGGCTGAGCGAGCCATAAACACCCCATATTTTGAAATGTAATTCTGTGAGAGCCATAAAATATATTTAAAACTAAAGAACAAGTAAATCTGTGCATTTTATGTAATTTTAACATTTTAACAGTATAATAAGTCTCTGAATTCATTTGAATAACATTTTTATGCTGTTACTAATAAATGATGAGTATTTCTTACCATTAATGCGACTTCTGGTGCTGCATGGTTTTGCTTATGGCTTTTTAGTCTAGCTGATACGTTGTGAGGTTAAGCTTCATGCAGACGTTGAGACTCCCATCTGTTAAATGTGATCGTAAGTTAGTCTTAATGTTCTTTAGATGTGAGAAAGCCTGCTCACATGCATGTGTAGAGCCAAACATTGTCAGTACAGCGATACTCACACGCTGCAATGTCTGGTATGTGACGGGAAGCGCTTTCTACGTTTTGACAATCTACTTGTCTGCGGGTTGAAGTTTTTTCATTTCCACCCACTTGTGTTGGCTCGCTAACTCTGTCTGCTCTCGTGCAAGTCTTTCGAAATCTTCATTCTCTGACTTAAACTTATTCACCCACATGTCTGAGGCCTTCATGTCAGCAGCTTGTAGCTCACAATCTCTGACGGAAACACCAAGGATGTAACTCAGGTCAGCGCTGTCCACTGCACACTTGTGTGGATGGATGATGAACTTAAAAAGATGAGTGCGATTGCGAAATTCTTTAAAACGCTCTTTAAATGATTGCAAGAGATTAGATGTGAAGCTTGCTAGCTGCTGAAGATCAACATGTTGAGCAGGGTCACTTGCTGTGCATGCATCTTTAAACTCTCCCAGTTTTACAAAGTGTAGTAGACGACCTGTTTCAATGTCGTCGATAAAGAGTTCTAGCTTATTTTTCAAATGCAAATACTGCATGTTAGAGGGATAAGATTGTATTTCCAACGCTTTGCATTTTCACATTGAGCTGGTTTAGATATTTAGTCATGTCCACGAGATAGAAGAACTTCAAGAACCACTCAGTGTCAGCTAACTCGGGATGCTCGACATTTTTAATTTCAAGAAAAGTCCGAATTTTGCTCAGACAAACCGCAAAACGGTCGAGCACCTTCTCTCTTGATAACCAACGCACGTTGCTGTGCAGAAGCAGACCAGGGTAATTATTTCCAATTTCATCCAGCAGTGTTTTAAACTGACGATAATTTAAAGCTCGGGCAACAATAAAGTTGACCACCCGAACGACCAGCGACATCACCTCACCAAGCTGCTCGCCACACATCTGAGCACAAAGCGCCTCCTGATGTAGGATGCAGTGAACACTTAGGATGCGTCTCTTTTCATGTTGACAAAGAAGCACTACGACTCCTTTGTTTTTCCCCACCATGCACGGAGCACCATCAGTGCACACCGACACAAGTTAATCCATTTGTAGATTTGTTTTTCTTTTCCAAACTCAGTGAAGGACTTGAATAAATCCTCTCCTCTTGTTGTCCATTTCATAGTCAAAACTGCAAGACTTTCCTCATGTAGTGTGTCACCGACAACATACCTAGCAATCACGCTGAACTGGGATAAATTGCTTACGTCGGTTGACTCATCCAAAGCGAGAGAATAAAAACGGCGCCGCATTTATATCCTTCACTTGCGTTACCTCAATTTGATTTGACATCATGATAGTACAATCGTGAACAGTTCTTGCCGACATAGACACGTCTTTTATTCGTTTAATTATCTTTTCCTTATCCGAATAGTCGTCAAAAAGTTTATTGGCAACATCGAGCATGAAGTCTATGGCATACTGCTCATTTGTGAATGGGTTTCCGTTTTTCACAATTGCTAAAGCGCCATCAAAGCTCGCCGCATTCCAGTCACCTTGTTGGGTCCAAACACGAAGTTGCTGCTGACTAGCTTGCACTCTCGATAGTAGCTCTTGACATGCTTTCTTCCTGCTGCCCCCCCCCCGCAGAATATTTCGATGCAAATGTAGAATGGCGTGTGTCAAAGTGCCGCTTTATATTTGACCGTTTCTATAGATGCAATTTTATCATTGCACATTCGACACACTGCAGAATCTGCTCTCTCCACAAAGGCACATTCCTCTGCCCATTCATGCTGAAAAGTACGATACTCCTCGACTCTTTTTCTTTCAGCTACTTTCTCAAAAGGGTTTGTTAAATCAGTTAGCTGACAACTCGATTAAAATGAGGGAAGTTTGCGGACTCTTTTGCACATGCGAACATCAGCCATCTATTTTTGAAAGCAAAATACGGCAACTCCACTTGAACAATAGGGCGATTTTGTAACCTATTTTGATGACCGTAAAACTTATTTTTAAATTGCATCTAATGAAGTCATTTTATTTCATAAGATCGAAGTTGACGGATGAAGTTTAGAAATTTTTTTTTACATGCGTTCACATTGCAATACAAGTTGAAATCAAACGTCGGTTTTTCTTTGTGATCAAACGAAAAATGCACAGAAGTTTATTTAATATAATTATTTGCGGTAATTTGCAACAAAGTGGCGTAATAATCAAATGAAACCATCTGAAAACGCTGAGTTTGAAATAACTGAAAGAAAAGTTTATATCATAACTTAGTCGATTTTCACACTTTTGCTGTCGTGTTAGCAGCCATGACAGAAAAAGACGGGAAGAATAACAAAAGAAAAAAAGGTACGGGAAATAAAGACAAGAAAAAGGTCAATATGTTTTCCACTTCAGAATGTACGAGTCTTTTTGTTTTTTGTGTAATATATAAACCTCATCTGAATGTTTAATATAAATCTACTATTAAAGGTTATACGTGACAGGACAAAGCAACTGAGTGGGACTTTTCTTTTTTTAAGTACAGAAACTTAGCACCTCCTTGCGTCCATTTTTAGAATAAGAAAAAATTCAATTATTCTAATTTTATTATAAATTCATTTTTTTTTGCATTCATGAAAATGAACAGATGAAATCAGATCTTACAAAAAACATTTAAAATAGGAATTAAAAAAAAAATTAAAACAAAAAATGCTTACAAGCGTGAAAAATAAAGAACACTACTAAGTCAACTAGCAAATTATAAAATAAATAAACATCATTTATATATATATATATATATATATATATATATATATATATATACAACAAACAAGAAAAACAAAAGTCAAAATCAGAAGCGAACAAAATCAAGACAGGAGATCTTGAACAAAAGTGCTCGATATCCCATAGGGTAGTGCTAAATATATAAATTTAAGTATATAAAATGTACTTGCTAAACATTTTTCTACAACGTCACGACGATGATGATGAATGTAAGATAATGAAGAGTAGCAAAAATGAATCGTAGACGAGTCCATTGTGGGTGGGACGTCAAGAAAGAAAGAAATCGACTTGATAACTGTTAAAAAGGAGAAGGTTCCGCACTGCAAGCGAGACTTGAAAGGCGGCGGTTTCAGAAACGCGAAAAGCCGAAGCGCTCGGTGATCGGAGTATCGAAGTACCGGAAGAATGGGAGTTTACCGATGTTCATGGCACCGATGAAGCTTTATTGGCTATGGTAGCCAAACCCGTCTTGCTGTTAGGCTTTCGTGTCCGCTGGCTAAAAATGCGACTGATAAGCAAGTTGGTACCGTGAAGAAATTCCCTGACTTGTATTTCATCAAACAGACACTTGGAAGTGCTTGTGGAACAATTGCTTCAGTTCACGCTCGGATAGACAATGCAGAGCAAATCCCTTTCCAATCGGATGTATATATGAACGAGTTTCTAGCGGAAACCAAGTCTGTGACATCAGCAAGAAAAATACTTTCATGAGACAAAAGTATCTAAAAAGATTTTGTTATATGTGTGTGCGTAGCAGGCGTAAACCATCATGAGATGGGAAATAAAGAAAACCAAAGTTTTTCCATATACGTTCTGTTCTTTGCCATTCTTGTGTGATCTTACGGGGTACCCCGAAAGAACGGGTAATGCAACAATAATGATGACGACTTTAAACTGCAGTAGAGTATCCAGTTTAAGTACGTTTTATTATTATTTATTATATTTTATGCGTATATAAACAATACATTTCAGCGATTTCTTTAGTTTAGTTATCACAGCGGTAGACAATCCATTAGTGAAAAAGAACACTATTCTTAACATGGGGAAGAGTGGCGCTTTTCTGTTTCACTAATGGATTGTAACGCTGTCAGAACTAAACCAAACTGCCATTAAAATACATCTGAGTGAAAGTGTTTATTTCAAAAGGAAAAGAAAATGAAGTTTGGGGAGTCTTTAAATCCAAATATGAAATCGAAAACAAAAACAAGGGGGCTCAATTATCGAGGTATTAATGGACAACCGCCTTTCCTGTGCGATTGATAGATAGATAAATAGATAGATAGATACAACGACATGTATGTTTGCAACTTTCCCACCGAAATAACTGTAAACCGCCTTTCTAGTCGCCGGTTCGCGCATACGCAAAAGAGTCTAACGAATAATTAAAGAGTTGTCTGTGAGCCAGATGCAGCCATCAAAAGAGCCACATCTGGCTCGCGAGCCAGATATGGCTCGCGAGCCATAGGTTCCCGACCCCTGATTTACATCGAAGCTAGGGGTTTAAAGCTGCGATCCGCTACTCGGCCGCCAGATAACTCTAAGCTGTGATCAGCAGTCACATATTTTTCCTCTACGCTATGACGATAAACTTCGACGGCAATGTTCGTGTTTTATGTTTACATTCTTGCTACTGGTTACCGATAGAACTCTCTTCTCATTACGATGAATTTACCGAGTGGAAATTGTTATTTCCCTACTAGAGAGATCAATCTACAAGCGGGGGGCATTAATAGCAAATGGCATTTTTCTCCTCTAACAGTATATAGTGTCTGCCATTACTTACAAAACTTGTAGCTAGCCCCATTCACGTCTTTCCATATACAGATTAAAATTTTCGTTGTACCACTGTTGCGCATCCCATCCTTTCAAACTATGTTGCACACATTACTCTCTGTTGAACAGTACACGACATACATTAATGCTACAATAAAAAAAATCGAATAACAAAACGTGAAATGCTAGACACCATTTACACACTCATCACACAATTCTTCAATAAACTGTGTGCGTTTTATTTTTTCAATTGCAATTATTTTCAGAAATGAAATGTGAATTATCTTCGTTGTTATTTCCTCCGCATCTGCTCCTCATCAAATACGGTGCCCGGGTCAAAATGGGGTAGGATCAAGAAAGGAGGGAATTCAAAGAGAAAAGGGCATGTGATTGTTCATCCTGTTGTAAAATGTTAAATAATAAAAGTTAACTCCAACGATGAAAAATGATAGAATGTTTCAGGAATTGCATTGGATGTAAAATTCTTACAGACATTCCTTGAAACCTTCTTTTCGTTTTCTAGAAACATATTTATGACTTTACCGTTATATATATATATATATATATATATATATATATATATATATATATATGGTATTGTAATTTTGTGCTATAGGACGTAAAACCAGAGTGCTCAATTAGGTATGCAACATAATGTATATTTTTATTTCAATTGACACTATAGATTAGTTTGATATTCCATCTATACCTTCAGTTTCACTAAACAAATCTCTGAAAATCACCCTTCAGGCTAAAGATAAGAAATGTAACTTATTTTAAATCGCTGTTTTTTTAGTATAATCGAATAACATCGACTGACTCATCGGTCCATAGACACCTTTCTTGGAAATTGCACAAAACACGTTCACTTTTGGTGAATCTCGCTCGTGCTCAAGAAGTTCATGAGGATTCTCAGTACCCCATATGCGAGTGTTATGCTTGTTAACTTTGCCATTCAGATGGAAGGTCGCCTCATCGCTAAAAACAAGCCGGTCATCAAAGCCGTTATCTTCCAACTTCTCTTGCATTGCAATGCAAAAGTCACGGCGAAGTGGCTTATCAGTGTCCTTCAACTTTTGGACCAACTTGAGCTTGTAAGGTATCATTTGCAGTCGTTTCCTTAAGACACGCCAGACAGTTGCTGGAGCAAGCTGAAGTTCCTTGCTGGCTCTTCTCACTGATTTACGGGGGCTCCGCTGAAAGGCTGTCCGAACTTGCTCAACTGCATCTTCTGAAGTTGAAGGGCGACCTGTTCGCTTACTTGGGCACAAACACCCATCTTTCACAAATTTAGCATGCCATCTGACAATGGATTTCCTTTCAGGGGCTTCTTTTTTAAATTTCCTGCGAAATGCACGCTGAACACATGTCCACGATTCAGTCTTTGCAAATTGGAGGACGCAAAATGCCTTGTCATGTTTAGAGAACGCCATTACTGCACCTGGAAAGATAACACGAAAATCATTAGTATGACCAAAAACTTGATTAAGCAAGCTTTAAAATGGCACCAGTTTCATTTTTCTACCTGGAATAGTTCATGAGATATACGCATTTGTAATGTTCCCAAGACTTTTGAAACACCCTGTAGTTTAAACATTGGTTTATGTAAAACTGTAAGATTTTATTCATTTAGGCCATGCTTTAGTCCGCCTAAAACAATATCTTCCCATATTTCGTTAACTGGGATTATTCTTTTTCTTTTTCAATGTAAGCATTCACTTTTTGTTCGGTTTCGTAAACACTGGTCAGAAACACGAAACCGAGAATGTGCTTTTGAGAGACACGTGCAGTTCTTATTCACATACTTTTTTTACAACCGACTTATTAGATAATTAGTATAATGCTATTATTATTATTATTATTATTATTATTATTATTATTATTATTATTATTATTATTATTATTATTATTATTATTTGTCCTCACTAGGAGTTCTCACACAGATCATCGTCAGTGATTGCTCACCGACAATAACCAGTGGTATTTCCTGGAGTCTGAGTAACAACAAGCCTCCCCAGATTTCTAGTATTCTTCACCTCTTTTCGATAACCACCGAAAATAGTCTAGCGGTATCGCAACAGCCTCTTACCATTGATTTCTCGCTGGTAAGGACCATTGTTCTTCTCTGGGATTTGGGTGGCAATAAACCTCGCCAAGGTCTCAGTATTCTCCGCACTTTCCAGTATAGGTCTGGTTTGTCCTGTCGCTCTTCCCCTCCTCCACGACCCTCTACAAATATTTTGTCTGGTGTCAGCCTGGGCCGGCACCATTTTTTAAATTATTTTATTTTATTTACTTTATTTAAAAAAAAAATAATTTTTTTTGGGGGGGGGGGAAGGGGGGAGCATGTGGTGTTTCTTGTCATTTCTGTTCCTTGGTTCATTTTTTGTGTGGAGTTAGCTGAGGCCGATGTAATTTATTGGGAGAGAAGATTATAAAGTGATGTTTCTTGCAGTTTCGGCTCCTTGGTTCGTGTTGTGGTATTCTTCGTGTGGTTTTGTTTTCTCCCTGTTGTAAATTCCTTGTGAATGGTTACCCTTTATAGCTTATGCGTGTTCGTTTCTGTATGCAACGATTTCCTCATGAATGCAACTGTTTTAATCATTACCGTACTTTGTTTGGTTTCGATCGTCCCTTTGATTCCAATTTCCCCAGTCTTGTCTCCAAGTCTTTTGGGATTGTTCCTAGTGTTCTTACGATTATTGGTATTATACTGATTTTCTTCATGCTCTATATTCCTTTCAGTTCTCTGGCTATTTCTGTGTATTTGGTTCGTTTTCCTGTCTCTTTAATCTTCACTCTATGGGCTGCCGCAACGGCGAAGTCTGCGATTTTGCAAGTTTTTCCGTCTTGTCGATTATAATAACATACGGTCCCCTTGTTTGCATGAATTTATTTATTTGTATATCCATATCCCAGAGGAATTTTTGTTTTTGTTTTCCAGTACTGTTTCTGGTTTATGTTTGTACCATTTGTCTGCGTATTCGAAATTGAATTGTTTGCACAGTTCCCAGTGTACTGCTTTCCCCACACAATCATGTCTGTTCTTTTATTCTTTTGGGGCGAGTTTGCTACATTCACTTATTATATGAATTACTGTTTCGTCTCTTTGTCCACGCAGTCTGCATTTACTGTTTTCCTGGATTTTATCTATTTAGGCTTTAATGTAGTTTGTCCTAATCGCATTATTCTGTGCAGCCATCAGTAATAATTCCGTTTCTCTGTTCAAGTGTCCTTTTCTTAGCCATGCCCAGCTATTTTCTTTGGTTTATTCTTTTGCCAGTCTTATGAAGCGTCTATGTAGTTGTTTTTCTTCCCACTTTCCTTTTCTTGTCTGTTTGTGTCCGGTTTCGGTGCTTCCTGCGTTGTTCGTTAGGACGGTGTCTCTTGCTGCAGTTATCAGCCTTTCTGTGTTCTGGTTTATGTATTTCTCCTGCTCTTTTTTAGTGTCGTCCAAATAGTCTACTATACTTATAAGTTTTCTTCCCCCATCGATTTTTTTCTCTCGTAGAGTATGCCTGTATCGTCTTATGGATGTACTGTGTTGTGCATCGTCATTAATTTTCTAGTCCTCCGGTCAAGATGCCTGAGTTCTTCTTTAGTCCAGCTTATGAATGGCCTTCTTCTTTAGTCCAGCTTATTATTATTATTATTATTATTATTATTATTATTATTATTATTATTATTATTATTATTATTATTATTATTATTATTATGATTATTATAATCATCATTATAATTATTATTATTATTATTATTAATAATAATAACAATAACAATTATTATTATCATCATCATCATCATCATCATCATCATCATCATCATCATCATCATCATCATCATCATTATCATTATTATTATTATTATTATTATTATTATTATTATTATTATAGTCTTTAATTCAAGATTCGCTTTGAGGTGGTCCAATAAATTATTAAGATTCGATGACTTAGGAAAAAAATTATCCTACCCGATTTATTTATTTATTTTAATGCACAAAAATATTTTATTTTGAGCCGATTGTTCAGTTTCTATATGACCTTTTTTTATGTAATCCGCGCGATTAGAAAAAATTGAAACCACAGCTGACAATAGTGTGGTGTGCGTCCGCAGCGGATATAAGTCAACAGCGAACACTAAGTCTTTGCTTGATTTCATTTATAACTTGAAGCTTATTACTTACAATAATTATAAAATAAACATAGTAATATGAGGTTCAAGGCTGGTAAAAAAGGCGCCTTATGTGTCTCACTTTTCTTAGACACTCGTATTATATATATATATATATATATATATATATATATATATATATATATATATATATCTGAAGGACAAAACTGTGGTGAAAATAGACAAGTTGTCTTTTTACATTTTGGCTCTTTTTACTATATATATATATATATATATATATATATATATATATATACGATAATCCCGTGTCATTTATCAACAGCTGCATAAATAACGACTTGCGGGCTATATATATATATATATATATATATATATATATATATATATATATATATATATATATATATATATATAGACACAGAATTTCTAAATATTATGTTGTATTATTGATTTAAATAACAGTAATCAGTTAAGATGTTAACATAGAAGTCATGAATAAAATAAAACTCTCACATGCATTCATTAAGCAAAGTATTATTTTATTTGTAAAATTTACCATGTATGGAGAAAAAGAATCGAAACTGTACCATACCATTTCAAAGAGAGAAAAACACGTTTAAATTTTACACTAACGGTATAATTACTGCGTATACACATGCTAGGACGGAAATCTACTAGTTTATATATATATATATATATATATATATATATATATATATATATAAATATGTATATATATATATATCATACATATATATATTATATATATATGTATATATGTATATATATATCATACATATATATGATATATATGATATATATACATATATATAAATATATATATATATATGTATATATACATATATATATATATATATATATATATATATACATATATATAAATATATATATATATATATATGCGTATACACATGCTGGGACTGAAATTCTACTAGTTTATATATATATATATAAATATATTTATATATATATTATATATATAAATATATATATATATCATACATATATGTATTATATATATATAATATATATATGCATATAATATATATATATATATTTATATATATATTATATATATTATATATATATTATATATATTATATATATTATATATACATTATATATATATTATATATATTATATATATTATATATACATATATTATATATATATTATATACAGATTATATATATATTATATATATTATATATATATATATTATATATATTATATATATATTATGTATACATTATATATATATATATATATATATATATATAGATATTAGTGTTCACGTTATAAATGAATGTGATTGGTTTAAAACATCGACATCTAAAATGGAATGATGGTCGGCAGTTTAGATGTTTGTTCAGTGCTAACGATTCTTTGAGATGTTTTTCACGCTGTTCATGGTCTGAGAATCACCTCATCATCGGACCATTTAGGAAAAAACATCAGCGGTTCAAATAAATACAAACTGAACTTCAACCACAGCGTCCTGTCATCATCGTGCTATCAATGAAACAAACAAACAACAACATATAGATATAAAAATATATCAAAAGATGAAAAACAATCTCCCTCCCCATACGGCATCGTCTTATCCTTTGACCCCAGGCGAGACTCACTAGACAAATATTTACAATCTAAGCTTCGGGATTCTGCTGTTTTTTGTTTTTCGCCGAGGAACGCAGGCACAGTTTAAGTTGTGTGGTCCTTTATATATATATATATATATATATATATATATATATATATATATATATATATATATATACCTATTCTAAAAATAACAAGGTTCTTATATCAGATCACAGGGATGTTTTCCTTTTTCCCAGCGTCTATCATAATCAGAAAACTTCATAATATATGTATGTATGTATCTCTCTATTCTTCCGTCCTTTCTCTCTGTCTTCATATATATATGTATATATATATATATATATATATATATATATATATATATATATATATATATATATACATATATATATATATGTATATATATTTGTTTATTTATATTACTAATGGATCAACGCATATAAAGGCCCGAGGTTATTCGAGGATGAAGTTGGTTGGGCATTCAGTTCAACCGCCTGATGATTGAAAACAACTGTGGAATTGGCAGAATATTTTTTAAGAGGAATTGATTTGCCAAGAGGACGGCTTAACACGTATTTGTTTACATTAAACTTGAAGTATATCATGTTGTAGACGGCTGGGAAGCAGCTTCGTGTTATTTCATTTCCGAAGACGGGAAGCTCTAGGAAATAAACTTCGTTCATGAAACTTAGACTTGGTCTTTGGTATGAAGAGAGAGAAAAGAAATTTCTTGTGGTTGTAGCCAAGCG
Source organism: Sepiola atlantica (assembly GCA_963556195.1). Taxonomy (NCBI): domain Eukaryota; kingdom Metazoa; phylum Mollusca; class Cephalopoda; order Sepiida; family Sepiolidae; genus Sepiola; species Sepiola atlantica. The sequence goes on along the minus strand of OY744520.1, from coordinate 106,521,167 downwards.
GATTCTTTGTGTGTATATTTTACATGCGGAGGGATTTAAGCTCAGTCGAGCACCTACCATGTACATATCGATACAGTAGAGAGAGGCTAGCAATATCGAAAGGGGCTGTGGAGACAAGACTAGATCATCCCCCAATAGATTGCAAAGTTGGTTTTGTACGCTGCGGAGGTAAGAAATAGTGCTTTGAACGGTACCTACCAATATATAACAGCGGAACTCAGTCTTAGGACGGATCTACGCTTAACCAGGTAGAGGACTGCGTCAGGGCTATATAATGATTTAACCATTTATTCCAGCGACCTTAGCAACAGATTTAATGTAAGTATTCCATTTCAGGTCAGGATTAAGGCCGGGTCCTAGGAGCTAATCAATGAAAAGGGCTTCCTTAAAGAGAGAGGCATTAATTCTAACTAGGGAAACTCGAGGATCCGAGCGTTCGTTGTTAAAAAAGAGAAGCTTAGTTTTGGAGTCGTTAAAAGTAACAACCCACTTTTCGCCCCATTTTACTACGTGCTCCATATCGGAAAAGAGGGAGTCAGATAGATCTTGCTCATCAGTGCTCTTAAAGGTTCTGTCATAAATAGCTGTGTCGTTTGCGTAGATATTAAGGAATATCTCAGGATACGATTTGGAAGATAATTTATGGCGATCAGGAAAAGGGTAGGACCTAAATGGATTCCTGTGGTACGCCAGTATTGATATTTTGAGCTTCGGGATCCGTAAACCACTATTGTAATACACTAATCAGAGAGAAAATATTTGATCGTTGTGAGAACATTTGTAGCTATTCCACAGCTAGCAAGTTTGTGAAGCAAACCTTTGTGGCAAATCCTATTGGAGACCTTTCATATATATATATATATATATATATATATATATATATATATATATATATATATATATATATATATATATAAATAGACATATGCATATATATATATATTTATATATATTTATATATATATATTATAATTATATATTTATCATATGCATATATATATATATTATATATTATATATACGTATATATATATATATATATATATATATACACACACACACATATATATATAAATATATATGTATATATATACATATATATATATATATATATATATAAATATATATATATGGAAATAGATATATATAATCATTCACATACATGTGACGTGACAGAAAAAGGCTACAAGTTGAAATTGAAACTCGATCGTTTTATCGCGGCTAAGCACCTATCCACTTCCCTATCGACACACGCTGGAAATTAAGATTTGTACTGTTTATATGAATAATATTCCATGTCGGACACAACTCTATTCGATTTTAAATAGAGTTTTACCGTATCCTAATTATATATATATATATATATATATATATATATATATATATATATACATATTATATTTAGATATGTTAATAATTATACATATATACTAGTAAGCCGCTGCCGTGAAAAATCAAGGTAAACATTTATTATTGTCTCCAAATGACCTACAACTTTAATAATTAATGCCACTTGGAAAAATCAGTTGTCGCCTTGTTCAGCAACAATAAGTTGGTCGTGATACTCAATAAAATGTCCCATCATTAACAAATATAGTTTTCCACTAGAAATTACACATACATAGTTATAAAGAGAACTTCCTTTACTTACACACACATCTTTTTTGCAAACATCTTTTTCAAACTTCTATTCTATATCAAAGAAAACACACTGCCACTCATACGTTGGGGGCTATTGCGAATTAGGTGCCAGATTTATAGGGCCTATACTTAGTAGTGCGTAGTTGTACAGCGAGATGCTTGTTCACATTACATTTACATTTTTGCATGCTGGTACAGTCTGGGAAACATGGAACAGGGATGGGATTTCTAAAGACAAGCGGTTTGAGGAAAGAAACTATCACACACAAATAATTGGTTCCCTATAAACTTTATAATTTCTTATAACTTTTATAATTCGGGTCACGGGTCGTGAAAATAAATGGTTAGCTTCAGCCCCCCCCCCCACCTCTCTCACTTACTCACTCACAATACTTTGATTGATGATGCTATAATTGTTTTACCTCATCCACTGACTAGGGTTATCAATCTATCTCTTTTTTAGTGGATGACGTCATCATGTAGTAACTCCACCACATGTGCACATAGACAAACAGACAGGATACAAACCAACAAGCAAACAAACAATATCCTCAGTTTTAGTAGTATACAATATATTAACTTGGAAACAATTGTCGTCCTGGTATTACTTTTATGAACTAAATCAGCTTCTATCGTCTGTTTCAATGTATAGCTAATCACCTCATTTTGTGATACAAGAAAAATAGCTATTTATAATTATAGATACTGAAGCAGAAACATTTTAGATGAAGAAGTAGTAGGGAAAATGTTCGTTGCTAGCAAAATATTGATTCTTATATATAAAAACAGGAAACTTATTTCAAATAATATTGATCTTAAATTCGTATGAAATAGAAATAACACTATCTGAAAAACAACAAATTATTTAGTCGTTAACTTATGTTTACGTATTGCTTGCCCTTATGTGTATATTAAACTATATTTTTACGTATAAACTGTAAAACAATAACAAAACATACATTTTAATACATTATTATTAATGTGAGTATTCTTACTATTTTTGAATGGATATAATTGTAAAACTCGTTGACTAAACTTATTGAGCACTTTAGCAATTGACAGTGTTTATATAAACATTGAGATTTCGCAACATTTCGCATGATAGCCGATACGTTAGACGCGCCGACTGTCGACCAGACGATCTTGACGCAATTGAACTTCTAGGCAAACTGAAAAGCTGCGATACACCGAAGAAGGCCGTTTGAGTCTGACTATATATGCTCGCCTTCTTGGGGTGAACATTCTGGTAAGTGAAATCGCCATCTGACATCAGCGTAAATGCAAAGTTGTTTGTGTAAAGAAATGAAGCACTCTTCGGCAATTGACGATGTTTAGATAAGCAGTGAGATTTTCGACAGTCGACTAGATGGTGGAGTTTTGATCTCGACTTGAGGCTCTTGCCTGCATAGTTACACTGAAGAGTTGTTATATTGCGACCCAGTCTGAACGTAACCGTGGTGAAATATCTCGTATTTGGATAGTTTAATCCTATATTTAGTTTGTTTTTGTCTTTTTAACACATCCTGTCGTCACAGCATTTCACTTCATGATATATCATGCATTTTATCCTCTTATATACTTTTGTTTGCATTTTAATCATTCATCATCAGCTTAAATATTGACCGAAATACTTATAAATTAAAGTATATATTTTTACTTACCGTCGTTTGTTGTTTAGTCCAATATTTCCTTTTTTCTTAGTTACTTTCCACTATATTACACTCTTACACTATACTTTCAGACATGCACTCCCCTCATAATGGGAATTTATCTTTTCGCATGCAGTTATATTTTCTTGCTTTATTTGAGCTTCCTGCATTATCAAACCTATCATTCGATTTATTAATTTTATCTTTACTCGATGAGATGATGGTGTTTTTAATGTTTGTCATAGTTGAATAGGATACTTTTATAGTGTTCGTATTGAGTAAGTGTAGTGTTAGTATCTTATTCCCTTTAAGTTATTATAGATTATTTTATAAAGTCTTTATGTATGTTCGTTTCCACATGTATACTATATGGACGAGAACCCATACAGTTTTTATTTTACCTATTCCGTTTATTACTATCCTTACCCGTATTATTTATATATTTAATTTATAAATTTTGTAACATAAGCCAATTGTAATAGCTTAATAGTGTAAGGCCTTGGCTATGTTGTATACAGTATTTTTATTTAATTTTATAACATATCCAATGTTATGAATTATAAATTCACATAATTTCACAAAAACTCGTTTTTTATTTAACATACAATTGTTTCGGCTTACACCAATATATATGTAAAATGCTCCTGTGCATTTACTTCTTGATGTGGCTATCCTAAATTAAGATATCTATTTTCACTAACCGTTTCTTTTTGTGTCGTCCAATTATTTTCTTTTTTCCTCGGGTTGTAGCCATCGATTTTCCTTTATTTTATACTTTCTGTAATGGCCATGTTTAGACGCCGGAATTAGAACACGTACACGGGATTTAGGTAAAACAAATATATTGGAGAAAAGTATATATAACAGAGGAACAAAAGGAGTGGGCCGTCTGTTTTGTCTGCCAGTGTAGACTTGGGTGTGTATAACAAATGAGAAGCGAATGCTTCCCGTATTTACTCAGAATTGACGAGTCTAAATGTTCGTCAAAGGTACGGCACTATAAGACTCCCTCTCAAGCCTGACCTCCCCAGGAGTCTAATATTGTTTCCTTTTGGGATTGATGCTATTCTGAGGTTGCTTGAGATAGCTGTATATCAAAAGTGTTGTTTTAGTAGGCATAACCTCCTCCTGGGTAGTGCTGTCGGTTTCTGTTGTTTGCATTAATATCTCAATCTTTTCGTCAGCTTCTTTCTTGTGTTCGACAAGAATTTTGTAAGTTCCTCCCTTAGCTCTATGAGTCTTTCGTCGGCTTCTTTCTTTTGCTCTAGAAGAAGCTTTTTAAATATTTATTCAGTTTCACGTTGCTGTAGTTGCTGTCTTTCTATAGCCTATTACAGTTTTTCGTCTCCCATTTTTTTGTTCGAGTTGCTGTTTGCATTTGAAATTCTACTAAATCTGTAATCGTCGACCTAAATTCTTCTATATTTTGAAGTGTCCTTTTTTGTTAGCAAGTAAACGTTTGCTTTCAAGTACGGCTTGTTACAAAAATTATTTTCTTAAGATTATGCTTGCTACACGTAAGCTTAGTTGTAAAAGAGTATAACACTTTTTTGTTTTCTCGATATTTTTTTTAGTACGCTTTTACTGTAACCAGACTGTCAGTCTATTTTAGTAGTGTAAGTTTGAAATTTGAAATACCACATTGCCGGTCGTTGTGGGGATCTTCTTTGAAGGTTCTCTGAAGGTTCTCTGAAGGGTATCACCCTGCCACATCCCGAAGTCCTCAATAAACCGAAGTTAATGAGAGACTGAACGGGGTGAGGTGTGTACTACAAATGAAAAGCGAATTTGTAAATATATATATATATATATATATATATATATATATAAATTAAATATTTAGGTAGTAAAAATTGTACATATTTCCATGCAACTCGTCATAGCATGGGGGTAAAACGCCAGATTATGGGCATCAACATCCAAGGTTCGGTTTAAGTAAACCATGCTGATGACGGCTGTGAGCAAGAAACACGTGTTCATTGATTACTTTTATGTACTTGTAAAATTAATAAAATTTCATATATAAACGTAAAATACATCCTATAAAGTTATGGGCGACTACTAATGTAATTTTCTGCATCTTAATCACTTTTCTATATGTAGCCCTATCCGTCAGTTCATTACTCTTAAGTTTGGAATACAATCATATTTGCAAAACGCGCAGAGTGAAAGGACATATCTTGTTTTAAGTATGACAAAGCATTTCTATAAGTTGACTATGGGCATTCATAGATAAATTAAAATTAAACATTTCTTTATATATATTAATTTTACTTTACTGATGTATTTGTTAAGTTCGATCACAAAAATTAATTATACTTTTCCGTACTTACATGGAATCGCATACACACAGTTCTTAGTCATGACTTTTTTTGTAGGAGGTTTGACTCTCACAAGATGCTTTCGGAGAGTTGAGTCGCTCCTAAATACTATCCTGATGTCATATGGATTATATGCCTACAAAATAAAATTTAAATGCGAAAAAGCTCATATATATATATATATATATATATATATATATATATATATATATATATATATATATACCTTGCTTTGAACTCTTGAATTGAATTTTGATTTGGCTTTTGCTTTCTCTAATTCCTTTCCATTCTCCTTCATATATATATATATATATATATATATATATATATATATATATATATATTTATAGACAAAATAGTTATTCACGTACACGTGTTTCGCTGTATCTACCTGGCTATGAATATTATAAATTAACAACACATAACTGTTAATATACTTTTCTTTTGGTTTCTTGGTCTTACAGAATTCCAGGACAATAATTCATTTGGAGTATCCAGCTAAGTGTTGTTACCTGAGGTAACATCACTGGGAGAAGGTGCATCATTCTTCGTATGAGCCAGTGTATAGCCGTGTCAAAGAGATTTTATTAGGGATTCGAGTAGTATGCTATTTTGAATATTTACTTAGGTTTACTCGTATAGAGAATTATCCTCATGTCAAGTTCTCCTGACACACTTTTGTATAAAGATACAGAAGATATTTGTGGATGTTGTCTAGTAGGTAAATCAAACTCTCCAGCATGTAATTCAAACTCTCCAGTAGGTAATTCAAACTCTCTCTATATCTTTATACCAACTTATGTTATGGAAAATGTTCACAACGCTACCAACGTTACTGATCTCTTAAAGTGTTTAAGAGCAGGTCAAAGATACGAGGATGGACGTATACGAGTGACTTGTAAACACTTCTTCATCTCATTGGCTATAGTCTTTTTCCCTGCTACCACCACACACCACCCACCATCAGATACATCTCAATACACCGAAGAAGACCGAACGAAGAGGCCGAAAATTCTGTATTTTATAAACAGATTTTTTTAAAGACATCTTGTATTCCTATAATTAATCAAAATAAATTAGAAATATATAAACATTTATGTATTTTTCACATTCATGTTTTATACACACATACACACACACACACACACACACACACACATATATATATATATATATATATATATATACATATACATATATCCCTCACATATGCCCATGTAATATACGCGTTTAGTGCTGAAAATGCTAAAAGCGTGACAAACCAACAACATCTTATTCTAAACTAAAGCGTGAGAGATCAGAGAAAAGAACATTTTAAAGATCGAGAGTTAAACACCTTCTCATCAACCTGATCACTTGTTCAGTGTTCTCTACCTAATCGACATACCAATGTTCATAAAAACATTAACGGGTGGTTTTGAAAATATTAAGAGCGTGACAGATCGACATCAAGCGCATCTTAAGTCAGCCTGACAGAACGAGCAATGACGATTCTAAAATGGCAGCTTTCTGTTACGAAAATAACCATTAAATATATGAAGATAAATTCCCGCATTTCACTTGTTTTTGTAGTGATACTTTTAAATTGATATTCCACACGCACGTTCGAACCTATCAACGACTAATTCGTCAAAGTGACCTGCAAAAACAAACAGTAAAGCATGTTAGCTGTCCGCCTAAAAGGTGCCCGTAAGAGAGAGAGAGAGAGAGAGACAGATACAGAGAGAGAGAGAGAGACAGATACAGAGAGAGAGAGAGAGAGAGAGACAGACAGACAGACAGACAGACAGACAGAGACAGAGACATACATACATACATACATACAGCTAGCCAGCCAGCCAACCAGGCAGCCAGCCAGCCAGCCAGCCAGACAGACAGACAGACAGACAGACAGACAGACAGACAGACAGACAAAGAGCGGGAGATAATATATATATATATATATATATATATATATATATATATATATATATATAAAAACACTGAGAGAAATGGGGAGAGAGAAAGAGAGAAAAAAGAGAGAGAAAGAGAGACAATGGGATATAAAGAGAGAGAGAGAAAGAGAGAGAGAGAGAGACGGAAAAAGAGAAACAGAAAAAGACAGACTAAGAAACAGAGAGATAAAGGGAGAGATAATGAGAGTAAGAAAGAAAGAAAGTGAGAGAGAGAGCGTGAATATTTATTAACTTATTCCCAAACCAATGTCAATAATTTCCCTTTGTGTACATAAAACTACACGGGCCTTCCCTGGGCAAAGTTTCTTTCCTAGAACTACCTGTTTGTGGAACACAATACCACGAGGTTGCTTCCCAGTTGATTTCACATGTTGAGCTGTCGTTTTAAATAATTAAATTATGACCAGTTACAACCATCGTTATCAATCATCACGGTGGTGCAACCGTCCACTTGAACAACCCCATTAACATTCATTCTCGAGTGGCCTTTGGGCTTTGATAAGCGGTGACTTGTTAGTACATAAAAAAATCACGTTCATATATTAAAGAGCTAAAAATACACAGACGGTGGACCAATTCTTTGCTTAGAGACATTAACAAATTTATCTCTGACCGGCATTTTGTCTGAAATCTTTTTCGAATTGACCTGTCGTAAGTTGATTTGTGGGTAGCACCATCCTCAGTTTTCACATATTTTTCTAGGTAGCTGTAAAAATGAAGGACATTGTAAAGAACACCAAATAACTCCATTATTTTCGTATGGGGGTTAGTTTGATTTAGTTTATTATTTAAGTTACTGGAACTGCAATTTTTCTACGCACACCTGTACGAGTGTCGGGCGTCCAAAAATACGTTTTGTCACTTTTTTTGTACACATAAAAAGGCAGAATCGATCTTGCTTTTCTGCCATATATTTCCTTCCTATTACGCAACTTCCGGTACACGTCAGCTTAACTTCTAATTGAAAATGTCATTCTCTTTCTGAACTAACCTTACGTGAAATGTTTTCATTTTCAATTTATTTTTACAAACTCAGCATCTATCTTTGTTACAGATATACATCTAATGGGAAATACATCGTCCATTCTTATTGACGAGTAAAAGAAGTAGAACAGTTAATATAGAACACCAATATAATACGAATTAAAATTGTTTTTTATCAATTTTATTGACAAAAACGATTGCATTTTCCAACATTCATTGCCAGTTCACAAATATTTTTTTATTCGATAAACTTTTTAAAAAGTTTGATGCTACTTTGCTTGATGTGTTTCTATAAGTTAGCAGGCATATATAGAGAGTGTGAACTTTCCCTATGGCCATTGTTTAATATAGCAAAGGGAGAAGGATCAAGCCAATAATAATTAGTATCACACGCTTGATCTTTGTTATTATGTAGCAAGTCGGAGATGTTGATTTTTTATGAAAACCTCGCCTCACTTTACTATGTTCGAATTAAACCATTTCTCACGGCTCTATTCAGTTTTTTTCTAAATTTTTCCAACTTGTTCTATCTGTTTTGGTCTATCATTCTGTTTTCATTTAGTTTCATTATTGTTATTATTATTATTATTTTTATTTTTATTATTATTATCATTATTATTATTATTATTATTATTATTATTATTATTATTATTAATACTCACTTGGAGTTTTCATACTAGTTATCGTTAGTTTTGCTCACCGACAACAACCAGTGGTGTTCCCTGGAGTCTGAGTGACAGCAAGCCTCCCCAAAGTTTCAGTATTCTCCACCTTTTTTCGATTACCACCCGAAATGACATTGCGGTATCGCAATAGCCGCCTACCATTAATTGCTCGCTGGCAACGACCATTCTAGGATTTGGGTGGCAATAAGCCTCCCCAAGGTCCCAGCATTCTCCGTTTTCTTCCCGTGAACGTCTTGTTACTGCGGTTCCCCATCCTCCTTGACCTTCTACGACTATTTTGTGTGTTGTCAGCTGAGACCGGTGTAATTTTTTTTGTGGGGAGGGCCAGCTTATGATGTTTCTTGCAGTTTCTGTTTTTAAGTTCCTGACTTGCTGTTCTTTACGTGGTTTTGTTTTCTTCCTCTTGTAACATCCATATGACTGGTTACCGTTCGTAGCTTATGCGGGTTGGTTTCCGCATTCGAGGATTTTCTTTAAGATTGCTGCTTTTTTCACCATTGCCGTCCTTTGTATGGTTTCAGTGATCCATTCGATTCCAATTTCCACCAGTCTTTTTTCAAGGTTTCTGAGGCTGTTTCTAGTGCTCCTACTATTATTGGTATAATATTGACTCATCATGCTTTATATCCCTTTTCAATTCTCTGCAAGTTCCGTGTATTTACTTTCTTTTTTCCGTCTCCTTGATCTTCATTCTGTTGTCTCCTGGAACGGCAGAATCTACAACATAGAAGGATGTTTTCGTTCTTGTTGACTATTATGACATCCGCTATCCTTGCTTGTATGAGTTTATCTCTTTGTACATCCATGCCCCAGAGGATTTCTTGATTTTCGTTTTCCAGTTCTGTCTCTGGTTTATTTTTGTATCATTTGTCTGCATGTTCGAAATGCAGTCGTTTGCATAGTTTCCAGTATACTGCTTGCCCCACGTCGTCGTGCCTGTTATTGTATTCTTTTAAGGCTAGTGTGCTGCGTTAACTTATTATGTGATTTACATTATTATTATTATTATTATTATTATTATTATTATTATTATTATTATTATTATTATTATTATTATTATTATTATTATTATTATCATTATCATCATCATCATCATCATCATCATCATCATCATCATCATCATCATCATCATCATCATCATCATCATTATTATTATTATTATTATTATTATTATTATTATTATTATTATTATTATTATTTTTATTATTATTATTATTATTATTATTATTATTATTATTATTATTATTATTATTATTATTGTTATTGTTATTATTGTTGTTGTTGTTGTTGTTGTTGTTGTTGTTGTTGTTGTTGTTGTTATTATTGTTGTTGTTGTTGTTATTATTATTATTATTATTATTATTGTTGTTATTATTATTATTATTATTATTATTTTTTTTTTTATTTTTTTTTTTATTTTTGTATTTTTTATTTATTTTTTTTTTTATTAGCAAATATATGCGCGCTCTGTCCGCATATATTTACTTCTCTATATAATAATAAGGCATGTTTGTTGTTATTTTCAGCTCCAACACTACTTGATAAATTGCACCAAATTTAACTATAAGCAGTTTCGAGAGACTGGAGCTTTAATTTGAAATGTTGATGTCATCCATCTTACGTCAATCAAAACTATGTCAAGAACAAACAGAGGTTCGACGCGGACGAGAGAAAATGTCATGACACAAAGAACAGGGATTTACTTAATAGAATCTAATCGTGGTTTATTCTCTTATAGTGACGAGATTTCGAGAAATTTAATAATGCGTATCTCAGAACATAAAAATACATTTCCTTAATGCAACTTGGCAGGTGCTATTAAAACCCTGCTTAATGAGTCGAAGAGACAGGTTCCCAGCGAATCAGTATTCGACGAATTTTCAGATAATTCGTAGCTCGCTTAGTAATAAATGTATCACTTAATCTTGATGGTTTGAAAACGGGCATTTGTTTTGTTTTTTATCTCATCAACCAGTTGTTCATCGGTCTATAGGTACATTTCAACGTTCGTTGGTTTCTCAATTATCGACACCCATTCGATTGAGATAATAACTAGTGGGTGTCCCCAAGAAATTACTTCATACGTATGCATCTGACAAAATAGCAATCCAGGGGTGTACTAAAGGTATTATGTTTAACCTAATATTCGTATGAGTTCCAGGTCTTAAAGTACAGTTATCATTGACCTACATATATTGAATATCTTTGGACACACCGTGTCTAACTAAGCACGAGACACATAAAAGGTGCATGCATCTTTAGCCATACATCAAGGGGCGGGACTGTACACTAGGTTAACCTTTACGCAAGTTGATATTCGATATTTAACCTGCTAGATAAAATTCATTTTGTTGAAACTACCGTGCCATAAATCCAGTTTATTTAGATGTACAGACATACGCTTTACACACACACACACACATACACGCCCCCCACGCTAGCATTTATATGTATATATAAAGGACGTGTAGAAAATGTCTGAAGATCGAGTTCAAGGGCTAAGGGTCCTAAAATGATCTGTAGCCCAGAATGTGCCCTGCTGCTGGCAGAAGAGAAGGTCACGCCAAATTCTCAATAAAATGTCCGTGCTTCGAATTTGACATTGTTTCGTTCGTTTCTTCTTGCTGCCGTGAAACATTAATTACAGGTGCCTCAATCAGTGAGGAGTGGTGCCTTTATTTATTTTTATGTTTTGTTTATATTGTTACGTTCAATTGTCGGATTTACAGTGTGTGCGTATCTGTTAGCGGGTATTTACAGTTTCAGTTATGTAACGTGTTACCTGATATTGTCTAGTCGATAGTGCTGTTCTAGTGCGTGTTTTTGAATTATTTAATGATTTATTTATTTTGCGAGTCTGTTAGTGACTACTTTGTAATATTTATATTTGTAAAAAGTGATGTGGTAATAGTTTCTACTTTTTATTATCTGATTCTGTTTTGTTTTATCGATTATTTTCGGATGCTGTTATGTGTTGTGATCGGTTTATCTGATCTATAAGTAAAGACTACTTATTTTTCTAATAAGATTTCATGTTCGTAGGTGTTATGCAATGTCTGTTATTCTGTGTGCGTTTATATTATTTAAAAAAAGTTTAACGGTAATGGTTTGTATATATTGTCTTATGTGTAGTTCCTGTTTTCACTGTGGTTTAATTATAGATTATACTTATAGTATGTATTGGACTAGTCATTTCATTGTTGTCGGCTGTGGAAATATTTGTGTAGGTTCAGGTTATCTCGATCTGTATTAAGTCATGTGTGTTAGAATTTTAAAAATCCGTTTGATTTCCTCTGTTTGAGTATTTTAGTTGACAGGAAATTCAGAGTCTATTAGGAGTCACTTGTTATTGTTTAGAGTGTGTCCTAGTATGTTGTGCCCATCTAGTGGTACGATAGGAGATTCTTGCAGGATTAATGTTTTATGGTTGTTGAGTCGCACTCGGAATGTGGTCTTGGTTTTGCCGACATAACCTCAGTTAGCATAAATAGAACAATAAATATAATATGTAATGTTTGCGCTGTCGCATGTCATGTGAGAGGATTGGAGTGGGCGTTGGTGTTTCGTATTTGGATATTACAAAGTGTTTATATCTGCGCATACGAGACATCCAGATTTGTTGCATTTGTAATTAGCGTCTTGTAGGGTGTTCTGTGTATGTTCAGAATCCTTAATTTATTTCATGTTATTCTCAGTAAGCATCGTCTGTAGTGAGGATTTAACGTTTAACATCCATAAGCCTGCCACTTAGAACCGGTATTGTCTAACAATTTTATCCATTGCGTCATTTGTCCGAAAATTCCCGAGTTCGACAAGACGCATATGAGAATAACATTCAGGAGCAGAACATATTTAGAATCATATAAACTATTAATCATCATCCAAAAAATTCCAAAACATATTTCCAATATTTTGCGTTTTGCTAAAAAATATAGTTGGTTCATCAGTAGAAGTCATATAACTTTGATGCCCTATATTCGACGTTTATAATTTAACACACGCAACTATGCTGCTTATTTAGTTAAATGACGATTGCTGTTTACACAGAATTGAAGGATATTTATTATTTATTTAAATATCTTATTCAATGTAGAATTAAGAATTGCGATTGGGCTTTTTTTTCTTTTTCGTTGGTGTATCATTTTTTAAGGATACGTTATTTTAAATCAACTAAGTAGTATGATAGAGATTTTGTTTTTAAGGATTTTGTTATAAAAAGTTTAAGTATATATGGTGTGTAACAGTGATGGATGTAATACTTTGAGTACAGATTTTTTATTACGAAGAGTGGTTTCTTACTTTAATGTGTGTATATCTTTATTGTCGTTATATTTGTTGTCATCTTTTATTTTCTGAAATCAATTACCAATGGAGATTTGATATCTGCCTTCGGCCGAAATTATACTTTGTTTTTATAACTAATAAAAATTGCATATCTATCTGTCGGAAACTGGAACTATACTATTGCTTCTATTACTAATGTAGATTTGACATCTGTCTTTCTGACGCCGAAACTATACCATTATTATCTTTGAATGCTAAATTCATTTTACTAGACAATTTAAGACAACTGTACGATCTGTCAATGCTTAATTAAGGAAGGGTAGTATATATTCTTTTGTTATTACACCATGCCCTAAGCATTACCTCTTCATGTTGTACAGAGATGTATATTAATATATAATCTCACACACTCGCTTTGTTTATAAACAGTCGACTGTAATAAATAAAAGAAATGGATAAACGGATTGGAAAAATCCATTATAAACAAAACTGAATTTCAATAAGAGTAATACTATTATTTAACTTATAACTGTGGATGGAAGGAGTAAAATATGGAGAGAGGGGATGTGTATAATAATGTAACATGTTTTATATCTAACTCACTTTTTGTCGATTACACCAATCTAACTTGATCTCAACGTGGGACAAATCGAATCAATATATATATATATATATATATATATATATATATATATATATATATATATATATATATATATATATATATATATATTAAATAGCTTTTGATAAAAGTATGGATACATATATCCACTCTCTGTTATCAGAAAAATACAAAACTGTGTTCCATCAATCATATGAGATGTATAATTTACAATTATTATTTTCATTCGTAATTGTATGACAAATGACGAATAAAATGCTGATATATTGTAAACGAATATATATATATATATATATATATATATTGCATATTTATTTAAATAAATATTGTTATAAGCCCTTTTAAGAAATTAAAAATGAGTCCTGTTTGATGAGTTAAAAATAGACGGTCACGTAATAATATGCTATGTTCCGACAACGTTCGTTGAACACGCTCGATAAATCTACTGTTTGTGCCCGCCTTGTTTAGCCATAAATATTACTTAATTCTTTTTCTTTACGTGGTAATTTTTGCGGCCGTGTAGTTAGAACGCTAGTGTTAATTCGTAACTAGGTTCGAATCTTGCGACCGTCTGAAATTATCATCTCCTACACTGACGGTAGCCAAAGCTTGAAACGCCGGCGTATGTAAGTAACAATAATTTAATATTTACATAAATAAATAAAGGTATAGTTCTGTCGATTAGCACTGTTTATGATAGTCTTTTAGTCCGTTGGCATAGGCATAAATAGGCCTTAATTTTCTTCCATTCATCACGGTTGTTGGCCGCATGGTCCTTGGCGTTCAGACAACAATTATAATGTTGATTCTCGGAAAAAGTAGAAACACGTATGAATGTGGAAAAGAATTTAAAAAATATTTAATATACGCTCTAGATGGGCACTGTAAGTGTAGTATTAACACAGCATAACGTCGTTAACTATAAATGCATCGTTCCTTTCATTAAGTTAAACGCCGAAATAAGTGTTTAAATTATCATTGATTATTTAGCTATCCAGCTGCGGCCGTATGGTTCTAGGTTTCGGGATTTGAATTGTAAAATAAACGGGGTTTCGAATCACGAGGCCAGTAGTGAATAGTTATATCACTATGATTAAAAAAGGACGAAACATATACGTACATAGATTATATATATAAATAATCTGATTACCTTAGATATATATATATATATATATATATATATATATATATATATATGTGTGTGTGTGTGTGTGTGTGTGTGTGTGTGTGTGTGTGTGTGTGTGTGTGTGTGTGATATGGCACAATCACGTTGACATATCGGTTCACGTTAGATCATCGAAGTTAAGTACTAAATGGGTGACCATTTGGGAATACTAGGTGCTGTATGTGCTCTCTGTTTATATCGCCATTGTTTCCAGTCGTCTTGTATTACTACTTGCCATTGGAATCAAGCAATGCCGACTCAGGAGAGCGGTTGTTGGGATTGCGCAACTCTTGCAATTCAGCCCCTGAAATCGACGGGAGAGTCCATCATATGTGTGTGTGGGTGTGTGTGTGTGTGTTTATGTCTTAGGTCATTAGATTATATCTGTCGCGAATACATACATATAGATATATATGTGCGTGATCATGAATGTATATGTGTGTGCGTGTGTTACAGTGAATATATATATATATATATATATATATATATATGTTATATATTAAGTAAAGTCAGCGAAATATCATTTCTCATACCAGATCAATATTAAAATCTGTTTAATCAGTTATCTAAATAAGGCGATGTTCTTAAAAATGTGTTTTAAACTAATTTTATGGAAAATATAATTTATCCTGATCAGTACTTTATTTTGGCCTAGTAATATATGGGATGGATCAGTTTTTTTTATATCTAGCAAGCAGACATCTTTCCAAAGCCGAAACATGTTTGAGTTATAGACTTTTTGTCGATGCACTGTTATTTGATTTCCGCAGTAAATGGAATAATACTATCTAAATAAACTTTGTATTTTATAACGGTAAAAATAATAAATTATTTAATTTAATTTTAATAGATACTACATTTAATTATATGCAGCAAAAACAAAGAAATTTAGAATTTGAATAATCATAATATCAACAAGCATTCAGAATTTAAAAAAGGATTAAGGTGTAGTGGTACTTTTCAAAATTGTTTTTATGGCGTAGAAATTATAATATGTGAATAGTTATTAGCTAAGTTGACCTACATATTTTGGGAACAAATAAACTTAACCAGACACAATACGCACAGTTACGACTAAACGCCGTGGCAATTATTGATAGCAGTTATGGCCACAGAATCGGACGCATACTTCCTGTAGCATCATCTTGTTTAATACTTTTGTTTATTATTCCACTGTGTTTGTATTGATTATTACTGGACCTTCAAGATGGCAACACGGATTTTAACGATTCGGTTTGTGTATATTTTCAGCGCCCGACATTCTTACGACAATTCGATATTTTGGTTTAAAATTACTTAACATGTTACACATATTCATACAGATTTAATTTAACATCGATTATTTTATATTACAGAAAACGCGTTTTCTGTATTTCAATGTAATTTAAGAAACAAAAATAATTTCACTTCGTAATGATGATATTTCTCCTAATGCGTATATTCGCCGATTATGGTTGTGTGTGTTTTATAAGTCCAAAATTCTCTTTTTAAAACACGATTATTTGATATTTGAACACAAAATGTGATAAACACTATTTTGAAAATTGTGAAGTTATCGTTAAAAATAATGTTCCATTTCAACACTCTACGACAACAAAAATACATGTTTATATATTGTGATGCAAACATAATTTTGTTTGCTTTCAATTAAAAAAAAGCTTTCCGTCTAGATTTGATGTATTTATCGCTTTATAATTTATATTCTTCAATTTCAAGAAACTATACTTATCGCTTTTTGCATTCAAACTCTTCATTTCTTTGTTTTTTGAAACCACATTACTAAACAAAGCATTACAAATAGTTTTGTAACATAATCTAATGACGAAACGCAAACGTAAAAGTTATATAGACCTTTAAAAATCCCTATGTAAAAATGAAATAAATAATTCGGTAAAGAAATCTAAGAACACTCCGGGAAATGCCGCGTAGGTACAGCTAATGTCTCTCTCTCTCTCTCTCTCTCTCTCTCTCTCTCTCCCTCTCTCTCTCTCTCTCTCTCTCTCTCTCTCTCTCTCTCTATATATATATATATATATATATATATATATAAGTAAAAATATATTGATAACATAAACTTAAAACAGATATTTTTTTCAAAAGTGCTCAATAAAAAGTAGAGGTTTTATAAACAAATTATATAATTATAAACATTATATAAACATTAGAAGCAGTCTACGCAGATCAACCAGCGTTTCTACGTTAACGCGTCCTACATAAGTCCTGAGGTAACGTGTTAACATCGAAACACTAGTTGATTCGCGTACACTGTTTCTGATATATATATATATATATATATATATATATATATATATATATGTGTGTTATTCAAAAATATTTATATTATAATATGAACAATTTTATGTTCACTTTTGAATAATAATTTCGCTTGTTTTATATATGTTATTAATGTATTTGTTACTTGTTAATCTCTCTCTATCTATCTGTCTATATATATATATATATATATATATATATATATATATATATATATATATATATATGTATGTATATGTATATATATATATAAATATATATATATATATTTATACAAGCTAGCATATTTATGAATATATGTGTACTTGTATGTATGTATACATATGTGCATGTATATATATATATATATATATATATATATATATATATATATATATATATATGTGTGTCTGTGTGTGTGCGTGTGTAGGAGAAATACACGCTACTGTTCTGTATTTTTTTCTTTTTGTCAATATTGCAGACTTAATATTTATATTTTCGCCAGTGGCGTGAGGTGTCCGTGATGTCGCGATTACACGGCGACATGTTAAACAGCTGTTATAGATCCGGGCATCGTCAGGCGTTTGGTGGTCATCCGATGGTCAGGCGAGAGACTCGGCCCACACTGCTCGCGCGGGGACGACCACGAGTGAAAGGCATCGCATGATCGACCCATCGTCGGATGACACGTGATGATAAAAATATCAAGAATCGTAGACAACATCACATGATTTCGTTTGAACATGTGAATGAGTGCATGAGAAAAGCATAGAAGAGCCGTGCTACGACGAAACAGCTGTCTGTAGATTACATCATTTGCTCTCCAATTGAGGTTGGGCCTTTCTTGTACGGTAAATAACGGTTGCCACTTAGTCTAAAGCGATGACTTTCATAAATTCATTGACATATTTTAAAAAAAGTTAAAGTTAAGTAAAAAAAAAAAAAGAAAGAAATTCACGTGAGGAATTATGAAAAATTCAAAACAGATATCTTCCACTCACCCCAATAAACAACACTCGAAACTCGAATCAGTTTGTCGAACGATCGCTTAAAAGCTGGTGCTTACAGAACTAGTCTAAATAAACCTAGTAAGTTGGTTGAAATTTCCTCAATAGAATAACGAACACCCCATAAAATTTGCAAAATTAATTAGTAAATTACTATTAACTATTTTAAATAATAATTTTAAAAGCTTAAAATACCATAATAAATATTTTTTTAAACAAATAAAGTAAATCCGAAACTGTGATTGTTTGAATGCTAGCTTTTTAGGCAATTAATTCGGCAGCAAATTGGTGCGAGTCTGCCATAGATAAATACCAGATGATCAAAGACTCGAAACAAGTCTATCCACATTTTTTATTATTATTTTTCAGAGAAAATAAATCAGAAAAATAGTTGATTGAATTTATTATAAGAATTAATTTTATTTATTAGTTTAAAATCAACAGTTTCGTCGGTTTAACTCCACAAATCCTATGACAGACAAAAGGAAAAATTCGACTTTTGAATCTCTTCGTTATTTCTTTCTTTTAGATCAAATATAAAAAATTCAAACCAAAATGGATTAAATAAAGCTTTCCTTATTTATTAAAAAAATACTCACTGAGGGACACCCCCTTCGATAAGCATATGTATTTATTATTACGAAGGACACTCAACAAAAAAAAAATATATATACTAAAGATTTACTGTAGCGATTTTAACTCTAAAGAAGAAACCTACAAATTATCAACATCAGAGGACGAATACAATCCCAATTTCTATCGTGCATCTTAGTCCGCTTACGTGCCCACCTCTCTGTTATTCATGAGTCATGACTAACAATGCATTACTTACATGTCTATACATGTAAAGTCCAGGAACGCTCGTTTGTCTGAAGATACGTAACTTCCAAGATTGTCGGAGCATGATACCCGGACTTAACTACATTAAGTAACTTCCAAACATGACCCCTTCACTATTGTTAGTTTTATATTTCTGATTCCAGAATCTTTCTATTATAAATTGATTGTAATATAGAAGTTTCAAATTGTAGTTTTTATTAGATATTATCGTAGCTTAAGCCAGTGCTTCTAAAATATGGCCGACCGATATTACTTATTTATACTAGAAATTTATACTGCATAATAATAAAAATACTGCATCCTAAATATTGCCATTCATCAGAACTAAAAATAGTAAATTCAAATTCATAATCCCTTAATAAAATATAACATTAAAAAGTCTAATTTGTATACTGATAAATTCATCAGTAATATACCTAGTGTGACCCTTCCCTCTCCATAAATAAATAGGGTTTATATACAGGGTGGGCAAAAATAAGGGTCCTATTTTTAAAAATTCATAACTTTTTTATTTATTGATTTAAAAAAATTTTTTTTTTAGAATAAGTAAAGGACCCCTGCCGAAGCAAGCATGAGCCGTATTAGCCCTAAGGAACGTACCCTCATTTAGAAAACATTATTTTTGCTTAAAAAACTCAAAACAGTGTAAAAAACAATACTTTAGTTTTTGTAAGTTTTAAGAAGTGTTTTTCGGCTAAAATTTGTTTTGTTTATTTCAAAAAATCTCGGAAGGGTCAGTCTACACACACATAAAGTTTGGTGAGTTTAACTTTTATTTTGTGGAAGTTATTCAAATTCAAGTTATTCAAATTTAAAGATAGGACCCTTATTTTGGCCCACCTTGATTTTAATTTACTAGTTACAAGATAGTGACCAGTTGTTCGAATTTCTAATGCATATTATAGTGTAGTTGTGAGATACATTATTACGTGTTAATACTCTAATAAATGATAATGCAAGTCATCCGGATGAATTGAATTGTTGATCTGGGAGGCAAAACAACCATAATCATTCTTCTTAAAGTGTACATATTTCTCTCTTCAAAACCATATCTATCCAAAATTAAGCACAACAAAGTATACTCCTCTTATCTATTGCGTAAAACAGAACTCCACCCTTCCATAATCGTTAACCATTAAACTGCCACAATAGAAGTAGCTTATTACCCACCGCCATACCTGATAACCTTTTAACTAATACGAAAAGATTTACTACTCATTTCTATGTACACCTAATGCTTTGTATAGTTTTATAGTTTATAGTTTTTGGTTTTATTATAAGGTTTTTATTGTAAGACGAAATACATACTTATAAGCCTTTATCTCTATCTACCTAATCGTTCAGATTTGTTCAGAAGCATAGCAACATTCCTACGATTTAAATATCCTTATTTAAAACCAACATACAATATTGATTTCATCCCCTCTTTACAACAGTAAATGTGTGCTTTTAGAGTTTCCATTATCAGTAAACAATTCCCATGAAAACTATTGTATTCATAATAGAACCTCAATATGCATATTATCTAAATTATTCTCGAATTATTCATGTACTACCCAAAGCCCAGCATGATGCTAATTTGTTCGATGCCGTTAAATAATTACAAAATTGCAGGAATACTCATTTCTGAATTTCAATTGATCTGCATAACTTGCATTAGAAATTATTAGATTTTTAACAAGCTTTAAGGTCTCTCAAAACTACAATATAATTTGCATTGAACTCCGTAACTAGTAAATTTAAATAAACGATATATATATATATATATATTTTAGAGGAAGCATTATTATAATCTATGAAACAGACGAGTGGAAAAAAAAAGGAAAATTGTTAAAATTACCTTAAGGCCTTATCGTCTGACCCTCTGAGAGGAAACGTCAGAATGGTAAATTAAAAACTAAAAGTCGAATGAGATATGAGGGGAAAAAACTCAATCGTTTCCTCCAACTGAAATAAGTTTTTTCCCCTCATATCTCATTCGACTTTTAGTTTTTAATTTACCATTCTGACGTTTCCTCTCAGAGGGTCAGAGGATAAGGCCTTAAGGTAATTTTAACAATTTTCCTTTTTTTTCCACTCGTCTGTTTCATTGATTATAATAATGCTTCCTCTAAAATTAATCCTACGATTCTGTTGTACACGAAATTTACTTACATATATATATATATATATATATATATATATATATATATATATATATATATATATATATATAAGGGTGTTTCAAAAGTCTTGGGAACATAACGATTTTTAATAACTCAAAAATTATTAGGAGTTGAAAAATGAAATTGGTACCGTTGGAAAGGGTAAAGTTTCAAGTTTTGTGGGGAATCCTCAAAGTTGCTCAATATGAGCACCATTCGTCACGCGGCAGACATCTAGTCGATAGTCCATTTCCTGCCAAACGCGTTCCAGCATCTTGACGTCAATGGTTCCCACAACTGCCGTTACTCGAGCCTTTAGTTCGTCAATATCTCTTGGAAGGGGCGGTACATAGACTTGTTGCTTGACAAAGCCCCAAAGGAAAAAGTCACACGGGGTAAGATCTGGAGACCTAGGAGGCCAGGGCATGAGAACGTCATCACCTCGCCCAGATCTCCCAATTCATCTACCAGGCAGCCTTGTGTTAAGAAACTGCCTTACTCTAAGACTCCAGTGTGGTGGTGCACCATCTTGTTGAAAAATGAAGTCATCAGATGGTGCTTGTTCCAACTGAGCCATTAACCAGTCTTCCAGCATGTTGAGATAGGATTCACCAGTGATAGTTGCCTCTTCAAAGAAGAACGGTCTATAGACACCTTTCTTGGAAATTGCACAAAACACGTTCACTTTTGGTGAATCTCGCTCGTGCTCAAGAAGTTCATGAGGATTCTCAGTACCCCATATGCGAGTGTTATGCTTGTTAACTTTGCCATTCAGATGGAAGG
Source organism: Sepiola atlantica (assembly GCA_963556195.1). Taxonomy (NCBI): domain Eukaryota; kingdom Metazoa; phylum Mollusca; class Cephalopoda; order Sepiida; family Sepiolidae; genus Sepiola; species Sepiola atlantica. The sequence continues at coordinate 106,498,834 of OY744520.1, read as the reverse complement.
TCGCCTCATCGCTAAAAACAAGCCGGTCATCAAAGCCGTTATCTTCCAACTTCTCTTGCATTGCAATACAAAAGTCACGGCGAAGTGGCTTATCAGTGTCCTTCAACTTTTGGACCAACTTGAGCTTGTAAGGTACAATTTGCAGTCGTTTCCTTAAGACACGCCAGACAGTTGCTGGAGCAAGCTGAAGTTCCCTGCTGGCTCTTCTCACTGATTTACGGGGGCTCCGCTGAAAGGCTGTCCGAACTTGCTCAACTGCATCTTCTGAAGTTGAAGGGCGACCTGTTCGCTTACTTGGGCACAAACACCCATCTTTCACAAATTTAGCATGCCATCTGACAATGGATTTCCTTTCAGGGGCTTCTTTTTTAAATTTCCTGCGAAATGCACGCTGAACACATGTCCACGATTCAGTCTTTGCAAATTGGAGGACGCAAAATGCCTTGTCTTGTTTAGAGAACGCCATTACTGCACCTGGAAAGATAACACGAAAATCATTAGTATGACCAAAAACTTGATTAAGCAAGCTTTAAAATGGCACCAGTTTCATTTTTCTACCTGGAATAGTTCATGAGATATACGCATTTGTAATGTTCCCAAGACTTTTGAAACACCCTGTATATATACACCTGATTTATTTACGTGGAGGAAGATGTAACTCAAATATCGTATTGATGATTTTTTCAGTATATTAATAAGAATCTTTGAAATGAGACTTTATTGAGATATTACGAATTTGAATTTTCCTTTTTTTTGTTCTGATGGATAGCAATATTTAGGATGCAGTGTAATCGTTAGAATTTCTAGTATAAATGAGTGATATTGGTAGGTCATACTTTAGGAGCCCTGGATAAAGGTACGATAATATCTAATAAAAACTACAATTAAGAACTTCCATATTAAAATTCATTTATGATAGAATGATTCTGGAATGGGAAATATAAAACTAACAATAATGAAATGATTATGGTTGGAAGTTACTTGATGTAGCTAATTCAGAGTGACATGCTAAAACAATTTGAAATGGTGGAAGTTTTTGTCTTAAGACAAATGACCTATCCTGGATATTTCATGTATAGAAATATAAGAAATGCTTTTTTTAAAATTATGACTCATGAATATACTGGGTCATGAATAACAGACAGTTGATCAGTGGCCAACGTAATATATTAACTAAGGCCTCTTAACTGAGTCGACATTTTCAAGTGATGTCATTGATAGTGGTTCTTAGTCAGGATCGGGGGTGCTTCCGTCTTTTTCGAAAGATAAAGATGCCTTCTTTGTGTTTCGTGCCGTATGCGAGGGGAATTGCAACAATCGCCTCAAAGTAAATGTTTTCGTGTTTCCAAAAGATAAAGAACTATTCCGGCTTCGGATACGTTTTATTAAGCAGTATAACTGCAGTCCAACGAAATATAGCAAGGTTAGTAAAATTATGTTTTTAAAACTTGATTTACTAGTAAATATATGGTCCCATACCTGTGGAGCGAACGAAGACACCACAATATTTTTTATAAATAAAATAAAGTAAAACCAATCATTTTTAACGACTACTAACAGAACGTAAAAAAACAAATAGTCAACACATAAATGTTACGAAAGGCAAAATAAGTTACTCTGCTACTAACCTGGATAAGTTTATTTGTGTTTTAACTTATTTTAAAGAGTTTTTTTTTTATTCAAAACAAATTTGGTGTCCACCTGTTTAGTTAGAACAACAAAAAATGTTTGAAATTACAGAGTTTCGATAATCGCTCAAAAAACGAAAATTAAGAAAAATACTGATAGAACATTACATTTTCCCACGATTGGTGACATTTATTGGATGTGTTTATAACACTATTTTTTATTTTTTTTATTTTTCACCGAGAAGAAGCGAAAGAAAATAATAGGAAATTACATGACCGCCAGCGATTAAGGCATTTCATAAAAGTTCGATTTTTGAACCTTAAAAAATAAATCAGAATTTAATTTCGGAATAAAAATACAATGTAATACTAATTAATAAATTTCATTAAACATGTCTGCGAAAATCAAACGAAATAATCTAGATATTCAAACTTTACTATGTTGTAAATAAATTGATCGCTTTGCGAAAAGAAAACAACACATTTTAATTTATTTCAATAAATGTTCTGAATTCTTAATTTTGTAATCGCATGACCTTAATTGATAACATTTATTAAATTGTGTTCGTTCGTAAACTGATTAAATTAACCAAATACTGATAAAACTAGATTTTTGCACGATTGGTGACACTTATTTGATGTATGTCTACCAGTATTTTGTTTAAATTTCGATTTTTGAACTTATTTAATATTGTAGCTGTTGGTTTTCTATCTTTTCTTAGTTTTTAACAAGCTTTTTTTAAAAACTGTCATTCACTAGATATGTGCAAAATTAAAAAAAAAACTCGTCGTATCATTTCTGCAATATTATATAATTCGAGAATTTAGTTTTTCTTTAGGTTATATTGATTTTATTACTACGGAATTTAGAGGCTTTTATTCGTAATATATGAGAATTATATTTTAAAAGATTTGTATTGTTAACATCTCCGATGCTTTATTTTCATAAAAGATGCATTCATGCGTTTTTTTAGTACACTGTGATATAACTTTAGTAAATGTGTTTTCTGTTTACACGAAATAATACATTCGTACTATGATTTTAGATAAACTAATGTGTTAATCACATTCTGTGATCGTTAGTTAATAAACACTGAAAATCACATTAACATTGGTTAATTTTCTGAATTATGATGAATTTTTAAGTGAAGGGAGGGGTCAAAATGCCTATAGTCTGACTGTTCGACACCTCTCGTTTGTAACTATACAGCATGACGTCATCTTTCAGTCAAAAGGCCACGGTTGGGAACGTAAGCAGACTAATATGCACTATATAAATTTAGATTAGATTCGTCTGCTAATGTTAATAATTAGTAAATTTCTCGTTTAGGGGGTAAAATCGCTACAGCAAATCTTTAGTATAATTTTTGGTACTGATATCGATCCTAACCAAGTTTTCGTGAGGCTCGACTCGGAAGCGTCCTACGCAAACGCCCGAGTGTTGACGAGCCGAATGGTACCAGACGACAATTTTGATACGGTGCTGCATCCTGTGATTGTAAGTTATATTTTCAATAAATTTTCTAAAAGAAACAACAAAAAAAACAAGCAAAACATAGCGACATTACTGTTATCAAATAAATATTTGTTTTTATTTTGTAACGTTGCTGCGTCCTATAATTTTTAGTTATAGTTGCAAGAAATCTTTTAAACCACAACACAAATAAAACAAGCAAAACAGAGCGAAATTACTGTTATCAAATAAATATTTTTAACCCTAACCGTAACCCTAAACCCTAACCCTACCCTAAACCATAACCCTAACCCTAACCCTAAACTCTAACCCTAACCCTAAACCTAAACCCTGACCCTAACCCTAAAACCTAACCCTAACCCTAAACCCTAACCCTAACACTAAACCTAAACCTAAACCTAAACCTAAACCATAACCCTAACCCTAAACCCTAACCCTAACAAAAAAAAACAAAAAAAAAACAAGCAAAACATTATTATCATAGGACGCAGCACCGTATCGAAATTGTCGTCTGGTACAAATCGGCTCGTCAACTCTCGGGCGTTTGCGTAGGACAGCCGAACGCTTTCGAGTCGAACCTCACGAAAACTCGGTCAGGATCGATGTCAGTACATAATTTTTTTTGGTTTTAGTTAGGGATCCCTCGTAATAATGCATACATCTGCTTGTTGAGACCGTTGTCCTTCTGCAAGTTTTTTTTAAATAAATAATATAGGCTTTTTTGTATCCAATGTTAGGGTTGAATTTTAATTATTGATCTAAGGTTTATAAATCAAAGATTCTAAAAATCGAATCATCCACTTTCTCTGTCTCTCATAAGATTTGTGGGGTGAAACCGAAAATACTCTTGATTTTAAACTAAAAATAGAATTAATCCTTGTAATAAATTCAATTAACTATATTTCTGATTTATTGTCACTGAAATTTTTTTAGATAGACTTGTTGAGAAACTTTGATATCTGGTATTTATTTATGGCAGACTCGCACCTATTTGCAGCTAAATTGCCTAAATCACTAGCATTAAAACAATTGCATTTTCGCATTAACTTTATTTGTCTAAAAATTATTTATCAGCTATTTTCAGCTTTTACAATAATAATCAATAATAAACAATGGTTAATAATAATTTACTAATTGATTTTGAGTTTTTGGGGGTAGGGGTTCGTTATTCCATTGCAGAAAATTTTGACCCAGTTACAAAGTTCATTTAGACTTGCTCCGTAAGCACCAAACTATCGTTCGAGGACTCGATTTGAGTTTCGAGTATTGTTTTTTCCGGAAGGGGGTTAGAATTTGTCACGATTCCTCGTGTGAGTTATTTTTACTTTACTTTAAGTTACACAACTTTTATCAAAGCTCAGTCTGGAACTTCACCGTGTTTTTGATGAAATGTGTTTTTCACAATTCTACCGTACTATGATAATTGACAAGGTTGGATGAAAATACATTTGTCAAGATTTGCTAAGAAACACGTTAAGAAAGATGAATATTAAATTTTAAAAGTTTAGTTTTTAGTGTAGCATAAATATAGAATCGGAAGTGATGGTAAAAAATTTCACAATGGAATCAAAAATAAGATATATATGGTCGGAATGTTGTAACACAACTTCATTGAGCTCACAATTGAAAACATTACGATATTATAAATATTATACGCCTAAAAATATATTTTATATTCTTTATAAACACACACACACACGCACACACACACACACACACACACATATATATATATATATATATATATATATATATATATAAGGAGGTAAATGATCAGAATAACATTTGTATAGAATGCAATGTTTATTAAATCATCAATTATTTCACTACTGCTCTATCACGTATATCGAACATTGACAATTCAATATAAGATATAATTTAAAGATATACTTTCTATCTTTATTTTTTCTCATTTTACAACCCCCCCCATATATATATATATATATATATATATATATATATATATATATATATATATATATATATATAGAGAGAGAGAGAGAGAGAGAGAGAGAGAGAGAGAGAGATAGAGATATATAGATGTATAGTAATACAAGAAAGTTTGCATCCACTGGGGAAAACTATCTGGAGAATCTCAACTTTGTTTATAATAGTGCTCAATAATTACAAGAGCTATTCTTAAAAAAAACGTTTAATTAATACAAACATGTTAATGCTACACATTCAATAGTTCATAGCTTTAATATCATAAGATCATAGCTTTAATAAGCAGCGATACTTCACGCCGATAAATCTTGTTTGTTTTCTAGGTCTTCATTTTCAATATGATAAATTTGAAAATTACTTAACGATGAGGGAATTTTTTCAAATAAATGAATTATTTATTCAGTTCTGTTTTAATCCACATTTTTGGTATATAAACATTCATCAGTGTAATACAGACAAGTGTTTTTTCTTTCTATTGTCGCGATCTCTTCCGTTAAAGGAACTGAAGTAAGAAGAGCTGTGACGTGTTTACAAATGAATACATCAATGTTACTACAGTTTAAGCATCAATGTAATGATGAATTTAGAAAATTATTTAAGAAACTAGATAACACGATGCGTGCTTTTTTTTTAAATAAATGAATTATGTATTCAGATATATAAGATCTCGACAATGAAAAAAAAAGAAAAAGTTGTCTGTATTACAGTTATTTGAACAATTCCCGTTTCATGTGATCTCGTTTCCTAACTAATTTTCAAATGTATCGTTACACAGATGCTTCTAACTGTATTTGCATTGATCTCATTATTTGTACACGTGTCCTTAAAAAAAACTAAACAATAAAGAATTTTGTAAAGACATCAAGGCTAACAAAGCCTGAAGATAATTTGATGAATACAATCGACAGTACTCGCGAAACTGGAAAGAAAAATGGAACAAGAACCCAACGGAACTTCAATACACCAATTTGACCGAAATTGACTATTTCGAAAACTGAAAACAAATATGTTATCACACAAAACCACTCCGTGTCATTGAATGATATTTGCCTAAATAATAATATGCTGCCTAAATACACACGCACAAAAACACACACAATATATATATATATATATATATATATATATATATATATATATATATATATATATATATATATATATATATATGAAGCAAGAGGGATCGATCTCTCAAAACCATTATAAACTGATCTGAGATATCTGATTAATGATAGCCAATCTTGCACACATAAAGATCTTGATATCCTATTGGATATACGTTTATCAATGTTGATTAATAAAAATAATAAAATGCACTTAGCATTAGCACAAGAAGAAGATATATATATATATAGTGAGAGAAAGGTCATAAAGAGATATATCAATACACACACACACACAGACACACACACACACACACATTAATAAATACTTAAGAGGCTTTGATAATTTTCAGGGTAATATGAATGAGGTTATATTTAGCAATATTATATATATATATAATTATGATTTGTTGTTTTTTGTAATAGTTGCAGCATGTACAACACTTCCTTGTTTTTAGCTCACTTCTTAAGTTATAAGGAATTATCTCCTTTACATGCAATATTTGCATTAGCTCACCTTTATAAGGCGACGTATTTTATTTTTATTTATTTATTCATGTATATTAAATTTTTACGTACATAACTGTTATCCCTGGACACGTGTTTCTCGGTTTCAACCGGTCATCAGCATGACAAGAATCGAACTCACAACTACATATATATAGTAGGAGAATTTTACAATTTTTCAATAAGACTCCAGAATAATTTCTATTTTATACTAATTAAATCTAATAGACGACCCCGCAATCGATTACGGATGCTAACCACGTTGAAATAACATTTACGCAACACCGCACGACATAGTAATTATACACTGAAAGAAACTGAGATGTCTAGTTTGCCAACATTTCATCGCAGTGTTCACTTTCACAGTCACAAATACACAGATCCTTATACAACAGTCCCGCTTTACCTGTGATAGCCCCAATTTAATATATTACATCTTTTGTACAAAACGTCCGAATAGTGAATACATAGATGAGCCAAAATTACCTTTAAATTTCGCGTAAACAACCACAAACTGGCTAAATGACAGAACACATCATACTCTCAAACAGCAAAACATTTAAAGAAAACAGACCATACACTCTATAACATCAAGTGTATTTTGATAAACACCAAATTTCATGTTTACTTACGCGCGCAAACAAAAAAACTGGATTTTAAAACAAGACATAAACGATGTAAGAGTCTTGAATATATATATATATATATATATATATATATATATATATATATATATATATATACTACACACGGAGAGGAATTCTTTTTGATGATGAAACTTTGTTAGCTAAAGGAATTATTTGCTCTTAACAGTCATAGAATACTGTTGTCATATTTGGGCGTGTGAATCTCTGTCCCATTTGAGAATTCTTGATAAAGTGCAGAAACGTATCTGCAATTTGATTGGCCCTGCAATTTCTTCTACTCTCTCTCTCTCTCTCTCTCTCTCTTACAGACGTGATGTCGCTAGTCTCAGTCTTTTCCATTATAAAACTATTATGGCATGTGTTCTTCAGACTTATGTGATCTATTCCCGGCTTCTTTTGTTCCAGTGCGTTTGACTCGTTGGTCTAGTGGGCTCCAGCAATCTGTTGTTTTGTTACCTCATTATACTAAAGCTTCCGATTCCAGTAGCCTTTTCCAGAAACTGCAGACTTGTGGAACTCTCTTCCTGCAGACTGTTTTCCTCCTACCTATAGCATTAGTCTTTTCAAGACTAAGACCAATAGGTATCTCCTGTCTTTGCGATAATCATAATTCGTTCTTGTTAGCTCCTGACATCAAGTAGTCCAGTCAAAAAAAAATTCAGAAAAATTGCTAACATGAAAATTGCTAACAGATGAAAACGTTTACCAAAATTAGCCTTGCGAAAAGGTCCAACGGGCGCCATCTTTAAAATCAAACTTAACAATATTAAAATTTCGAGACATAAATTTCCTGACATTTTCTGACAAGTATGTCCATTATTCCTGACAATTACTGACAAAAATATTTTTCGCATCAAAACGCACACAGGGCCTACCCCAAGCCAGCTTGACATTGTTTTGGTGTTTTAAATTCTAATGATAGGTAGCTATATGCTTAATAATAAACTAACACCAGACATGACTAGCCCCTGCCATTGTTATCATGGTTTTTTTTAAATTTCTTATACAAATATGAATATAAAAGGTACAACAACAGACTCAGTAGCCTTTTTCAAGGCAACAATTGTCACATTAATTCCTGACATTTTATAAAAAATAGGTACAAAATAAGTACAATTTACAATTAAGGAATGATCAGTTGGTCGAATGCTGGAGCAAGGCTCTTGCATAATCACCGCAGAACGAGCTCATGAACGGACCAAAGAACATTTCTTGTCAAGAACTAGTCAAAGGCAACTTCATCATCAAGATTTGGCTGTGGCGAGTTGCTGCAGTGTAGCCCTTTGCAATTACCACACAAGTTTGAACAGTCAATGCCACGTTTCCTGCAACTTCATCTTGCTGTAGTACACCCTGAAGTACAGTTACACCTAATTATAGTCAACAAATTTAGAGGACCAGCTGACAAGTCAGTCTTGATTGGTTGTAATTTACCATCTGAAAGTTTCCATCCCCACTAGTCAGGTTTTAGCTGGTTTCTACATTTCCTTTCCTGAATTTGGAAATAAACTAGAAGGCTGTGGAATTTCGTAGCTGCTCTTGTTTGTGGCAATGTTTTGGCCTCAACATACTTTGGGCTTTTTGCAACCTTTTCCTTAAAGCGCCTCAGTCGGAGATGATTGATGTTTTCCCCATCATTACCATTGTACAGGCATACTAAAGCCTTCTCCCCAGCTTCAATAACCTCTTCTGCACTGCTATCCTTGCTAAACACTTCTGCCAGTTTGAGGAAGTTTCTATCGTTCATCACCTTTCGAAGGGATGCTGCCTTCCCAATTCTATAAACACTGGATATAGAATCACAACCCAGTAGTGCATGGGTGAATAGAATGTTGGAACAGACCACATCTCCCAAAGATTTCCTCATCTCTTTGATGCTTCAGACTTTTACACTTTTTGCACTATCCTTTGGTTGTGGTGTGAAGAAGATGTTCTAACCAGCATCTCTATTTGAATGAAAATATAGAAAGACCAATAGGTCAGTGCCATCTGCTATCAAAATGGTTTCTCCTGTCTGTGCCAGTTCTAGAGCAGTCTTCATAATCAATATGTCAGAGTCTCCACATGCATAGACTACTTTACAACCTGCTTCCTGAAAACTCTTTCCCAGCAAGTTGATGAACAATTGTTTGTTTTCTTGATTAGCTAAGAAGAAAATCTTCTTTTTAAAAAAATTTGAACACCATTACAGGGGTCAGTGACACATTAACACCAACAGATCCCCTGCTCGGTGTCGGTGAGTCGCGTCTTTAATGGATTGAATACTTTCATACCCATCAAAGACAATGCATGCTTTTCCATATCTAGTTGTGGCATATCTGCGGTATTGGGAACAGATCTCATCAAATGTGTGACCTTATGCCATAGGAGGTGTTGAAGTAGTGCTTCACCATCTAAGAGATACTATGGATCTGAAGACCGTGGACCTGATTGTACAGGGGAAGTCAGTTCCCATATTACGTCTGCCAAAGCCGTTTTTTTGCCTCTCGCGGTAATCCGAAAGAATAAAAAAAATGCAAGTAGGTAACCACAAAGCTCACACTGGAAATGTTCTTGTTACTGCTGAGTTGAGGGTTCATTGGTAAAAAGCACACAGTCTCTGGAATAGGATCTTTGCTGAGCGTAACTTGTGACCCAAGTGTAATTGCCTGATCCTTTCTTTTAAAAGTGTACTCGTGGATATTTCATCCAACAATTGAAGCTATGATTGCCTCTCCTATGGAGTTTTCTCTGTCTACATTCACGTTTTTTGTCTCCAGTTACTCCACTTGAAATGCTGTGAATGAACGGATCTTCCGTGAAAGAGTCATATGTCTGTAGAAACGCATGGAGCCTCCATGTATCTCTCACATCTTCCTCTTTTCTTGCTGAAGTATCCTCCTGGTGCTGGTCACTAGTGCCATAACGAATGCCTGCTAGTTCTTGCATTGCAAACTTGATTTCAGCGCACGCTGGCAGTGATAGCGTCCAAACCTATCATTGAATTTTGTCCATTCCTCTGCCATGAGTAAGACATCCAGACGTCTCCACGCTTCTCAATAGCATCTGCTCAATAACCAGATCCGTCGACAAACCAGCTCAGTAGAGATCACTTCGTCTAATCACATGGAATCTTTCAGGAATCACTTCAGGATGGCAGCTCGTCCATTTGCTGCAAGTACAAATAGGCCGACTTTGCATATAGGATGTGTCCTGCTGCAGCAAATATTGACAGAATTTTTCCTACAGCGTCAAGGTGCAATTCCCAATTCCGGGTGCGCCCCTCCTTGATAAACAATTGCAGGATATTCACCATATCAAGGTATTGAATTTACGATTTGTCTCAGTGACATGTGAAATTGGCAAATCATAGGCTTTCGCTAACAAAATAGCATTCAGAGCAGCATCAACTAAGAAGTGAGCACGAATGGTTCTTGCAATTGCTTTTCCACTTAGTATGTCTTTGACTGTGTTTTCAGCATACACAACTTCAAAAAGTTCTTGCAATCCAGATGACCAATTGACTTCAGAAAGCTTGTATGTGTATGGAGCCTACCAAGTCGCAAGACAAATGATTTCAGGGGGCTGAACCTAGGTTGTGACCCAACTATCATCATTGCTTTGTACCAAAGTGGTTGATCGAATGTTAGAATTGCTGTAATTTTGTTTTTCCTGGCAAAATCACTAATGTAACATAACGTTGAATATACGCAGGTTAGGTTACCAGGGTCCATGTCGATCATTGGCAAAAGAACTGTGGCTGATTTCCCAGGATAGTTTCCTTTTGTGCACTGACTGCATAAGGCCTGACCATGCGGGTCTGGACAGATGTGAAATTGGTTAAACCTCCCAAACGATGTCAACATTAGCAGTGGAATCGACAATTTTCCTGGGCTGGATCTTTTTAAATGTCACTGGTGGTTTGTTGGTGTGCTGTGAATCTAGGTATTTGATGTTGATCCTCCGAACCCTTATTATATCTTCTGAAAATACCTTAATCCTTAGAACTGGTGTTGCTTTAACTTTCCCGGGCGTAAAAGATGCTATGATGCCTATACCGTGGAATGTGTTGACTCCATTAATACTCCTTACATTATGGTCCACACTATCAGCTACGAACTGCACAAAGTCAGTTTCAACAAGGGAGGGAGTTTCAGCGCCATGAACAAGAGCAGCACTTCGTTTGAATTTCTGGACTTCCGAGTAAGATGAAGAGAAGCCATGCTTATTCAGAGTGTCAATTAAGAACCTCGATCCAAATTGGTAATGCATTTCCACTGCAAAACCAAACTTCAAAGGTACAAGGAGAACTCTTGTCTAGCAGCCTGCATTATCGCTTGACTAACTGATGAAAGATTCACATCATTGTCTTTGCCTGCAAATACTGTTCGGTTAAAGATCAACAATGTTCTAGGAACATGTTCAAGAATCGCATCCTTTTCAATATCATTCTTAGACGGGTAATATTCTGAACTTGTCTGGATACCTTTAATGTAATTGTTGATAAACTGCCGTCTCTATGATTCTAATTGCCTTTGATTCTGAATTGTCTGTTGAGCGGCTCTGTGCATAGAATTGATTGAGAATTCATTTTTCTGTACTTAAGAATGTGACAACATTATGTTTCCCATTAAATTCAGTCACAATTGTCTTTGAAATGTTCTAGCAATCGAGATGTCATGTATGAGAGATTGTATGGTTCAAAGCCAGTTTCCTCGAGAATTTCCTCCATTCTTTTTGCAAGATCGACAATAATGAGTTGCTCCTCGTCATTTTGCTGCAAATATTTAGCTACTTCCAGAAATGTCTGCTTTCTCTCTGAATCCTCTGGTCTATCAACGTTTTGTTTCTGAGAAGAATCAGCTGAAGAGAATGTCTTAGAAATGTTTTTATCATCATCAAAGTTTGCAAAACATGTTCTATGATAACGTGCTTCTTCTGAAACAAGGTCAGCTACATAATCTATTCTACCTTTAACAGTGGATGCCCAGCTATCATTTTTTTCGGACTTTCTCACAAGCTTGTAACACTCTTTCCTTGAACTCAATAGTTTCTACATGGGACACATAAACACCTCTTTTCTTTCTATCAAAGCGACAAAAAAGACAATGTTCCTTAAAGTTAAACACACACAAAGAGCAGCTTGCACGGGATAGCATTTTATCATGGGTGGACCTGTTTTTACGGTCAATTTCTATGTATTTGGGGTTGATCCAACGCTGCCTGCATTTCTTGTGAAGACGTCGACCAATCTGAATTATGATCTTCTCTCCACGTTATTCAGAAGCTCTGTTAATGGAATCGATGCCCTTCTGGCTGACCATGAATGTTTCTTCATTACTAGACAGTTCATTGTTGCAAATAGCACACTTGTCCGCATTCATAATTATTGGTACTTCACTTTGGCCAACTTAAAATTAGAATATGATAGAATATTAATCTCCTGCAGTAATACATCAAACGAGACAAAAATAAGGCATGAAATGTTATAATTATATTTAACTTTATGAAAACTGTTGGTTTTATCCAATTTCACATTGCTACATGTAATATTCTTGAAGATGAATTTCCAGAAATTGAGTTGAGAGAGGGGAGGCTAGAATCGGCGACAATCTTTAAAGATGGCACCCGTTGACCATTTTCCGCAAAGCTAATTTTGGTAAACTTTTTTATCTGAAAGAGATGCTATTCATGCCAATATCAAAGTTTAAAACCTTTGTTAGCAATTTGTTTGAGGTTCAGCCAAAAAATCAGCTAGATTGACTGGATAAAGTGGCTTCATGCATTGTCTGTAGTGATTCCAATTTAAAAAATCACGGCGAGACTGATGCGCATTTTAATAAAAGACATTCGGTAGAGAGACTTGACATTAACTAGTTTGCATGTTAAGTTAAACAATGAAATCTGTACACCGTCTTTTTACAGAGCGGAGGACCGCTCGAAATATTTAAATTTAAATCATAATAACAGCTATCAGTTTACATGCTTTGATGTTTTCAATAAAAGCGCTTATTTATTTGTCTAATGGGAGGATAGCCATGATTTTTAGACAGAAAACAATTTTTTAACTCACAACGAAAACATACGTAGATTTATCATACCACACGCACACATATCTATGATAAAAATGGAACTAATATTCTAATGTAATGGAAATTTATTCATGTATTCATCAACGTACCTTTTTAATTTCAAGATTTCTTCAGGATGATTGGTTTTACAAAATTTACACACAAAATACAAATAATTTTAACAGTGGTAGTAGGGAGAGAAAAGCTTAAAAGGACCGCTTATGGAAAGATAAAGTTTGAGCTACGAATAGATGGTAGCAGTGGAAGAAATTGAGTTAACTGTAGAAACAGTGTAGGAAAAAATGGTAGACGTCGGAGTAATTAAAACCATTCGGTGGGGGGATGATGTGAGCACAAAA
>OY744520.1:106335119-106482619 GCA_963556195.1 Sepiola atlantica | reverse complement strand
AGGGACACGTCATAATCGTCGAGATTTACTTTATACATCCTTTCTCTGTATCTTACAGTATGTTTTTATATATCACTGCTTTGATCTTTTCAAAATTGCACTAGTTTATACCCGCTCCTCGAGCTGAGTTAGTACGGTATCTTGGTATGTTAATTTATATCTTTACTTATCTTGCTACCGATTTATAGCTAGTACTAAGAATATATTTGTGAAATATCGTGAAAAAATGACGCTATCTTTATAAAAAACATTTATTCACTCCAAACAAGGCACATTGTCACTGAGACGTAAGGATATATTGTAAATAAGATCCACATTTAAAGGGGAATAATAAGTAGAGAATAATTTGTTTGTTCACATTACATTTCTACACGTTGGTACAGTCGGCGAAATGGAGCAAGCAGGTCCTTCCAAAGGTCCGAGGAAATAATCTATTAGAGTAGCAAGTTTCCGGCATGTTGGGACCTCTACAGTGAAGGGGTTGAAAATTATCTGATACTTAGTATTTTGCCTGAGAGAGTAAGTAACTACGATTAATTCATTTACGCACTTTTTATTGGCTAAAACTTTCACCTTGAACTAATATCGAATACACTTTATTTCTCTACAAAGGTCACTTAATTTTAAATATATATGTAATGTTTTTATGTTATTATGTGATGTTAATTTCTTTAAATTTATAAAATACGTATCCAGTAAAAAAGATTATTTAGCCTAAAGTGAGATTCTAACTCGATTATAGACATCGTAAAAACTACTGCTTAGTAATGTGTACTCTCCCTATTCCTTTTTTCAACTAATCCCATGTTTCTATTAGCGTACGAAGAGACAAACACCAAAAGCACTACAACGTTTTAATAGTATATAGAATAGAAATAGTATACGGACACATGCTGCTCGTGTGGTGTCTTCATTTAAAGAAAGAAATAATTACGTCACAGTGCGCAAAGGGAATGCTTGAAGCATGGTTAAGTTACCGCTTAACAGATTGCACTTAGCCAGAGGGTCACCTGACATCAAGGTTGCATTGTTTTCCATACCAAGTCGATGATAAGTCCTCGACAATAAGTCCGACAGAGTCTTACCGTTTGAGTTACGTGGCTTTTTTTCTGTCGGGTTATGTGTAAATAAAAGAATGTCAACCTTCCCAGGCTTTACCTTCTATCTTTGAGAAGAAGTTAGTTTATTGCTAATCGCCTGAGGCGCGCCTACCAGGGAATGCCGACGTCGCTGCTCAGGAATTATTTTTAGGCCAGAGTGCCTCTTGAGTTCTGGCTGTTATATTCCCGCCTTCCCACCTTGTGTCACATCTTCCGGCAGTTGGAGGGAGGAGGAAAATACTTACAGATAATGTTTAGCCAATTAATTCGGACTACACATATAACGTTGAAAACCTCCTTGACTACACTTCTCTAAACGATATCATGAATCTCTGAGAGGGGGAAGGGTGTTTCATTAATTGTAGAGACATTTTAGTTAAACCGTGATCAAGAGTAAATGGGATGACCGTATACTAATAGAGCAGAGAAAAAACACTCGTTAGTTTTCCAGTAAGCTCGCTGCGAATGCAACAACTCCAGGAGAGTATCTATCTCACATACAGCCGAAAAGCTGACAACCAATCGAATAATATCATTTTATGCATGTCGCCATCGAGACACCAGGCTTCAGCGAGAGACGTGATAATCTGCTCTTGCGATCTGACTGAGCAACTTTCTTTGTGAATTGTTCGCACTTATCGGTTAGTCGTTGTTAGTACACACAAGATAGCACAATAAATAAGAAAACACATACAGTTAGCTTTTGATCGTAAAAAACGAGGTTTTCCTATGTCTTATTAGTGCGAGCGGCAGCGAATCAAATTACATTAACACTTAATTGTTGCTTTATTTTAGATACAGCTACGCGACGCAATCCGTCAGCAAGTATGCGGGCACATCTCTCTTCAGCTATCAGTGAAATTACGACAGTTCTGTATGGCTGTGCTCGTGTCTGCTAGCGTTTAACTGGTTTTAACGTAATTTGTCTTTGCGGTGAGCGAAGAAATTCACCCTGCTACGAATTGTGCATTTTTGCTTTCTCCGTCTATCTCTTTAAATATATTGCTTGCATCATACACATTGTTTGCATTAATTTGAATCGGATATTTTTGCGAATACCAATTGTTTATAAAATTTTAATATCTATATGACCTAATTTGAACAAAAAATTGTTTACCAGAGTCTAATTACTGATTGTCCGCTCTGTAACGTTATAAAATGCCTTTTTTAATTGTTAATCAAACTGCGTTGAAATAATTCGTCTACTTTTTATTGTTTACTTTGAAAAGAATTTATGTGAAATTACACGCGTACCGTTTCATCGAGTTACGTATGCCAAACGCTAGACTATGTCTATCATGTTATTTCATTCAGCAATATGAGTGATTTTCAGCAGTTTACAGCGGGTATATGAGCAAAGGGTAACGAGGTGAGCGATTTTTCTGGGATGCCTTCACCTCCGATGTTACGATCCCCTGGATGGCCTCCATACCTCCCGAGCGTCTTATGCTTTGAACTTGGAGAAAACAACAAAAGCCATCCGAAGCAAAACCGGGTGAATACGGAGGTTGTTCCAATACAGTGATAACTTTTTTTTTTATTCATTGCTCGGTATTCATCATTTGTTCTTCAGCGGTCATAATTGAACGACATGAAATATAAAACTTGCAAATAAAAACATGTTAAAAAGACTCAATAGCCGTAGAAATAAATAAAGGGCAGTAATATTCCAAATATGTCGCTCTAATATCAGACGGAGTTCACTGACGCCATAAAATTAAGTAGCGAAGGAAACTGATGTTTTTCGGAGATATTCTTCCATTGCCTTGTTATATGAGCTGTCATTCGTATATTGTATTTGTCAATCTCTATACGAATGGAAAAGCAACATGGTAAGTAAACGTTTGGTGAGAACACGATCCTATCATCTCCCCTTCGCCTATAGTTCACACATCACACCCGGTTGCATTAGTTTTGGGACTGATCAAGTATAACGACTTAAAGCGGGTAAATCCGGTCATAGCACAAGCAAAAACCGTGTGGATCCTGTGCGAACATCAGTACGTCAACAATATAAAACGTAAACATTGATCACAATGTTGGCCAATATCGGTTACTTTTGAGATACTTGCAAACAATTGCACGTTTTTTTTTACCATTGAGAGGTACTTTTCCGCACGCGGTTTAATATAATGGTGCCAACGTGACTTAAAAAGCAAGGTAAGATGCTCTCGGGAAGTGCGGTAAGAAAGCATATACATATTAAATAGAAAGTTAAAATACGGTGTCTTGGGTTTTCGATCTCCGAAGGAAATTAACGTGGTTCGGATATCTTCTTCCCTCGCCCTTCGGACCTTGGGTAGGCTAAGAGTTAATACTGTTTATTAATACTATGTATAACTACTCTGTAATGCTAACATCGTGTAATAATACTACACTAAAAAGATTGTTAAAACTTAAAACATGAGCTGTTTTTCGTATATGCTCGCTGGCAATACCTATACGAAAAAACGATTACTACTGCTACTACGAAGAGAGAAAAGACAACGCCAGCTACCTCTAAAGTCACTACTACTACTAATACTACTACTACTACTACTAATACTACTACTACTACTGAAAAGCGACATGACAGAGGCTGAAACAACAGGCAACACACAGGCAATCTGATTACGTGGTGGGTATTCGTCCGCTATATTAAACTTGGAAGCTAACCAAAGTTTTCTTATAATCCCCAGTACTTCAATCATCTAAAAATCCACGAATAACGAATGTTGATTGATTTTAGGTAAAATCTAATCAGTGCACATAAATATATTTGTGAAAAAAGTGCAATCTTTGGCCAATTTTGCAGTCGTTCATAAGAAGGTTATTTGCGCCATCCGTACTAATAAAGTTTGATCGTAATAAATATACTAAATCATCACCAGAAACCATAATAATATATTGTAAGACCGATGATATATGTTTTAGAGCTATTATCAGTGAATATCTGGAACACTATTCAACGTTATACCAGCGTATACAGTGACTGTATAGTTAGTGGTGACCAACTTTAAAAGCAATAACACATTTAACAAATTTCGTAAATTTAACATGTATATTATTTTAATGCCTGTAGATTGGGTAGTGCTAAGGAGAGAGGATTTACACTATACATCATGTAGGTCATCAGGAACCATAACCCACTTATTGTCATGAATAAATACTCGGGCATGACCTAAAAAGATCAGAAGAAACTGCGTTGTTATGATTATTTTTCTATAAATATTTGGAAAGTTCAAAGAGCCCGAACTGTTTTCAAATTGAATCTAAAGTGAATCTATGAAGATCAATAATGGTCAGTTGTCAATATCGATAATTATATTTCGAACGCATCATATATAAGAGATAACGGTTTGACAAGAGCGCCAACGAACGATAGAGTTTTGCGTGGCGAAATGAAAAGAGTAATAGAGCGGGGAGCACACTAATTAATGGATATTTTTCTCCGGTTGGTTTTAGGAGATCAAAGATTATATGATTTTTATTGGTGATTGATATCGATCAATTCGAAAGGACAATCAATCAATGTCCTTGGTAATTTTCGATGGGTGGTGTTTACGAGATCGCGTTCGACTGACAAAACTAGGACGGTGAAAATTTATAATTAAAAATATATTCAGAGCCCAAAGTAGGACACAAATGAGTTGATACTTCTTCTTTTTCTTCTTATTCTTCTTCTAATTATTTTTTATTATTAGTAGTAGTATTAGTAGTTTTTTTTATTAGTAGCATATACTCACTAGGAGTTCTCATACAGTCATCATCAGTGATGGCTTACTTATAATAACCGGTCATGTTCCCTGGAGTCGGAGTAACAACAAGTCTTCCCACATTTCTGGTACTATCCACATCTTTCGATAACCATTGCAAATGATTTTACATCATCGCAAAAGCGGTTTACCGTTGATTTCTTGCTGGCAAGACTATTGGTCTTTTTGGGGATTTTTTTAAATTAAAAAAAGATTTTTTTTTTTTTTTTTTTTTTTTAATTATTATTATTATTATTATTATTATTGTTGTTGTTGTTGTTGTTGTTGTTGTTGTTGTTGTTGTTGTTGTTGTTGTTGTTGTTGTTGTTGTTGTTGGTGTTGTTGTTGTTGTTGTTGTTGTTGTTGTTGTTGTTGTTGTTGTTGTTGTTTTCTCTTTCTTCTCCCCATCATTTTACTCTTTTTCTTCATTTTCGTTTTATGGACCCTTTTCTTTTTATTCTCGTTTTTGTTGTTCTTCCTGCATTTTTCTTCTACCGTTTCTTGTTTCTGCCATGAAGATACGGATCATTCTTCAAAACTGACTTAACTATTTTTATATTTTAACTGATGAGATGTTCTAGTATCTTTAAAATTAGTAGTTTAGAATAGAAGTAATAACATTTCAATATGAGTAACGGTAAAAAAACGGAGACATATGTAGTAAAACGTAGTAACACTAAACATGTAGACACGATTATGTTTAAGGGCCCCAAAACCATACTCAAATTGACTACATAAATATGTGGTCTCATGGTTAACACGTTGGTTAGTAATTAAGTGACAGTTTTCTTGAGGGTTAATTTTAAATCTTTACTACAAGCGATAACTTAAAATAACATTAACTAACAGTTCAACCCGGTCATAACTGACGGAATTAGAACACTATACTTACGTGGATTAAATAAAGGGTTCAGTTCGAAATTTCGTATAGGTTCCCGAATTCTAAAGAATGCACTAGAAGAAGGTCAGTTAAATAGCCTGAAAGTTGTGAAGATAACAACCAATAATAGAATAGTAATTTGAATCATATAGATGACCCAAATCAGTAAATTATGTCATTTCAGTTCGAAATTCTCTACAGGTT
This sequence comes from Sepiola atlantica, assembly GCA_963556195.1. NCBI lineage: Eukaryota > Metazoa > Mollusca > Cephalopoda > Sepiida > Sepiolidae > Sepiola > Sepiola atlantica. Next base: position 106,476,701 of record OY744520.1, on the reverse strand, counting down.
CTAAAAGATGCACTTGAAGAAAGTCAGAGATGACATCGGCCGAATCTATTTGAATAAAACGACCACGATTATTACATAAGTTTGAATAATCTAACTCATAAAACTCAAATGGATGTTACAGATAATAAAGCTAGACAGAGAATTGCGACGCGATGAATAGATTTATAAAACAGTTGGCATAATGTTACGCCCTTGAATGTAGGAACAGGTTTTTAGGAATTAGACACACTTTTTCCAATTATTATTGTATGTGTTTTTCAGAATTGTCTTATATATTCCGTGCTTTCTTTTGTTCCTGTTCGTTTGACTTGTTGGTCTAGTAATCTTAATCAATTCGCTGTTTTGATACATCCTTAGTGTTGTGGTTGCAAGGTTGAACAATAATTAGTGAGGAATACAATGAAGACGCAAACAACAAGGAGAATACAATAATAAGTGTATTAAAGAAAAGGTATAGTTACAGTATGTACAAATGAAGGTGTCGAGTCAGAGAGTCTTGGTGGGAGGACATGTACGCTCTTCGGCGTCACTTCCGGTGGCATTTAGGTAACACACCCTAAGGCCAACCTAGGCTTGCCATTTATAGTGTAACGTTATTCGTATATGCAAATGAGTGGTTGCCACCACAACACCCCCCTCCCAAGATTTGAAGTCACACAGATTTCAATATCTTTTTCATTTTGGGTTTACCATCAATGGTTCATTAAATTTTCTTTTCCTACCTGATCTTCGGGGTTCAGGTGTATATTGAGGCGGTTCCAAATTAAAGGATTCGTATATGATATCTATGGTTTCCTCCTCTTCGACTGTTGTCGTATAATCATCATCTTGGATATGACGTTTTTTTATCTGATTTAGGTGCCTTTTATATATACTCTGTGGACCTTTAATCATATATGTACAATCACCAATGCGTTTATCCACTACTCCACATTCCCAGTAAGATGTGTTATTCTTGTAGCACTTAAAATATACTCGATCTCCCGAGTTATATTTCTTTCTTCTCGTATGTGTAGTGTTTCGGATAATTGCCTGTTTTGGCAACACTTTATCAAACGCTGATTTTACCTTTCTGGCAAACATTAGATCAGCTGGTGATATGTTTGATGGTGTACTAGGATGTGGTGTGATCCTATAAACTTGCAAGAATTGTTGCAAAGCTTTTTCTGTTGGTGTTCCAATGGATTTCTTTAACGCTCGTTTTAGCGTGTCCACGAACCTTTCCGCAAGGCCGTTTGACCTTGGATGATACGGCGGAGTCGTGATGTGCTTCACTCGGAACGTGTCGCAAAATTCCTTAAACTCTGCGGATGTGAACTGCGTTCCGTTGTCAGTGACCAGTGTGTCTGGTACACCGAATCTTGCAAACAACCTGTGTAGGAACCCTATTGAGTTGTTCGTTGTTGGATTCCTGCAACGCATTACCTCCGGCCATTTTGTGTAACTATCCACTACAATTAAATAATAGTTTTCTCCTACTGGACCAGCGAAGTCCATGTGGATTCTCGACCATGCTTGGTCGGTTTTCGGCCAAGGTTTGTGTACTATAGGTGGGGATTTTGCTGCTAACTGGCATCCTTTACATTTATTTATTGTTGCTGCTATGTCAGTGTCCATGTTACGCCAGTATACGTAGCTTCTCATTAACGACTTCATTCGATTTATCCCCGGATGTCCCGTATGGAAATCTCTTAACATCCTATTCTGCAATGTTTTGGGTATTACCACTCTCTCACTGTACAGTAACACATCGTTACATATGGAGAAAACATCCTGCACCTTTGTGTCCGTTATAATTTTCTCTTTTATGTCCTTTATGTATTCGTCTTTCTCGGCTTCCCTTTTAATGTCCGACAAAGTTACGGGTAGTTCCTTAATGATGTTTGCTACGATATTTTTTACTTCAACATTTGTCCGAATTGCTGCAATGACTGATTCTTCCAGATTGTGTTTCTGTGGTATCAGTCTTGACAGTCCATCCGCATGGCAAATCTTTTTTGATGCTAGATGTTGTAGCTGGAAATCGTAATTAAGTAAGATTGTACCCCAGCGCAGCAATCTATTTGCGGTGTATACCGGCAATCCTTTTTTTGATCCATAGATCGTGACTAACGTTTATGGTCGGTTTCAAGTAAGAATTGTCTACCATATAAATATCGCTGAAATTTAGTCACGGAAAAGATTATGCTCAATGCTTCTTTTTCGATTTATAAATATGCCCTCTCGGCTGGTATCAGCGTTCTCGAAGCGTGCGCTATTGGTTTTCTAGACCCATCCGGCATAATATGTTGATTCATGCTCCTAAGCCGTAGGAACTAGCGTCACTAGCGACGACTATTTTTAATTTTGTGTCAAAGTGCGTTAAGAATAATTCGGATGTTAGTGCGCTCTTTATTTTGTCAAAAGCGGTTTGACATTCTTGCGTCCAGTTCCAAGGTGTATCCTTTTTAAGCAGATTATTTAAGGGGGCTCGCAAGTTATGCATTCCTTCAATAAAAGATTGATAATAATTTGCGAGTCCTAAGAAACTCTGCAAGGTTGTTACGTTATCAGGTGCTGGCATATTTTGTATTGCCGCAGATCTGTCTGGGTCTGGACGTCGTCCATGTTTGTTTATTATGTGTCCAAGATACTTAATCTCGCTCATACAAAAGTCACATTTACTACTTTTACTTTAAAGCCGAATTCTTGTATTCGAGTAAATACTTGTTTCAAATGTTCCTTATGTTCTTGTAGGGATTTACTCCTGACAACAATGTCGTCCAGGTATGCACATGCGCACTCAATACCACTTAGCATGGTGTCCATCGCTTGCTGAAAAATGGCAGGCGCTACTTTGATGCCAAAGGGCAATCGGTTGTATTTGTATAATCCCTTATGCGTATTGATGCATAGTATTTTTGAGCAATTTTCCTCGACCGGTATTTGCAAATATGCGTCGCTCAAGTCTATCTTAGAGAAGATATTACCACCATTTAACTTCGTGAATATTTCCTCTGGGCTTGGTAGAGGGTAATGGTGATCTTTTAATAGGGAGTTGACCCCGGTCGAAAAATCTGCGCACACTCTAACTTCGCCATTCTTTTTCTTTACGTATACGGTGGGGGCTGCCCACTCGCTGTGTTCTATTTTTTATAGAATTCCTGTCTGTTCCAATCTATCTAATTCTTTATCAATCTTTTCCAACCCAGCGAACGGAACGTTTCGCTGTTTTCTAAAAATTGGGCTGGCGTTTTCTTTAAGTTCAAACGAGGCCTTGAATTTATTACAGCGACCTAAGTTAGTCGTGAATGCTTCAGGAAATAATTCTTTTAAATCGTCTTTTATATTTACTGTTGTTGGAGAAGAACATTCTATTTTTTCACAGAATGTATTGATTGGCTTATCCCATAGTCCAAATTTCTCAATTAAATCTATTCCAAACAGATTTTCACTATTTTTCAGTACGAATATTTTTAATTTCTTCGCAATCCCTTTTAATTTTATCGGAAGAACAACTTCTCCTTCAAATTTTATACCACCACCAGTTACCGTCCGGGCTGATTTACTCGTTTTTATCATGGTTGTTTTTTTACCGAACTTTTTCCATGTATTCAGGTTTATAATAGAAATATCGGAGCCGGAGTCGAGTTGTAACTTTATTGGTGTTTTAAATATTTCCACTTTTACGTATTTTCGCCGATCTTTGTCTAATTTTGTATTTGATTTTGTTTGCTGTACTCTCTTTCTGGTGTAATCTTTATATCTGCAGCAATCGCTTTTGTGTCCCACCTTCTTACAAATGTAGCATTTTTTCTTTTTATAAGGACAATCTGATTCCCAATGCTTTTCTGCACATCTCTTACAGTTATATCTCGGAAGAGGCTTGTTATATCCTATCCTATATTTATGGTTATTAGGATTGTAATATCCCGTTCCATTTCGATTGCTTTTCTTTGTAAAGTTCTTGGTTGGTGTGTATGGTTTTCTAACTTTTCTTACATATGCCACTCCGGATTCTTCTATATTTTTTTAATCCTTTTTTAGTGTAATGGCCCTTTCACAGTCCTCTGCTAGTTTCTGGATGGTTAAATCTTGCTCAGATTCCAGCTTAGACAACACTCGTCTGCGTATTTCTGCATTTTTCGTGGAAACTAACCCTTGTGCGAAGATTAGACATTTAAAATCTTCTACCGTTAGTTCCGAAAGCTTAAAATTATCGCAGTTTTTTATTGACAACTGATGCGTATATCAAATAATCTTGGTTGTCCATCTTTCTTAGATTCATGCACAGCCATCTTTTATGAAAAATAGATATATTTGGATTAAATAATTCTTTTAGTAATTTCACAGCTTCCATGAACTCTAATTCCGCAGTTTTTTTAGGTAATATGTAATCTATGAATTTGCTGTGTTCTGATGTACCCACTTTCCTGAGTAAGAGGCTCACTTTCTGGCTATTTGGCCAATTTTTGCAGTCCAGTTGAAAGACATCCTCGTATCTTGTATAGTATGCTTCAAAAGTCTTTCCTTCCTCCGGCACATAATTAAATGTGTCCATACTATTAAAGATAGTTGTATGGGAGAAATTAACACTGTCGACATTTTCTCGATTACTCTTTAGTAGTTCCAGTGTTTTAGCAAAACGTTCATTTTGTCTTTCCTCGCGGTCAGCTTGGGCCTGCAAAAATTGCATGAACATCTTTGATAAGTCTTCCATTTTTTTTTTTGTCTTTTTTTCGAGTCACAATTGAAAAAAATGTATGCAGTTCATTTAGTTCCTTGGAGTTTTTTTTTCTAGTATTTTAGTAATTAAAATACTCTTAAATTGAGATTACCCTTTCTTTTTTTTTTTTTTTCTTTCGTGACGTTTTACTGTATTATCCGTTATCCAGTGACAACTTAAAAAAAAAAAACTTTCCTTGAGCTTTAATTTCTAGCTATGGTATTTCCTTTTAGTACCGCCGCCAAACAAATTATTAATTAAAAGATTCTTTTAGTTGTTGTTTTGCTAACGGGGAGCAGTAATTAGAATCCACTGGTGAACTTCTTTTTTTTTCTTAGGTTACTTCCTTGCTTTTCGTAATACGAGTCTGACCTGTCGTTTTGCGGCAGAACAAAATCCGCTTTTCGTTTGCAAGTTGGTCCTTTAGTAATACAAAACAGATTTGTCGTTTAGCGACAAAACAAAAATTCACTTTTACATTCGTTTGCAAGTCGGATTCCCAGAAAACGGCGTAAATTGTCGCTTTTGCCACGTTCGAGTTTTTTTTTTCACTTAAGTTGAAACTTTTCTTTAGCGTAAAATCCGTTTGCTCGTCAACACTTTGCATTGTACTTTTTTTTTAAATAGTTCTTCGTCAAACTGTTATATTTGACGCTTCATATCTCGTCGCCAACTGTTGTGGTCGCAAGGTTGAACAATAATTAGTGAGGAATACAATGAAGACGCAAACAACAAGGAGAATACAATAAGTGTATTAAAGAAAAGGTATAGTTACAGTATGTACAAATGAAGGTGTCGAGTCAGAGAGTCTTGGTGGGAGGACATGTACGCTTTTCGGCGTCACTTCCGGTGGCATTTAGGTAACACACCCTAAGGCCAACCTAGGCTTGCCATTTATAGTGTAACGTTATTCGTATATGCAAATGAGTGGTTGCCACCACAACACTTAGCTTTCTATTCCAGTAGCTTCTTTCCAAGAACTGCATGATGGTCGAACTGCTGACTGTTTTCCTCCTACCTATAACCTTGGTCTTTTACAGACTACGGTCAATATACATATCTACTCTTTGTTATAATCATATTTTGTTCTTTTTAGCTCTTTACATCCAGTGGTGTCATACTTGTCCGGCGATATTGAATCATCTTACCTAGACGTTTATATTCCGACTTCGTAGTCGTAGACCGCCATCAATGAACTATTTCTCTTGTACGAAACGGTCAAACACAACGTTTTAAGTTTAATTTAGACGGTTCCAAACAGATATAAATGACTGATCACTTTTTAAAAATCGATTATTTTTATTTGAATGATTTGATAATGTTTAGCATTCTATTAAAAATTACATTTTTACTTGATATTTAATTTACATTTAAAAAATTATTCCAACAAATTTTAATAAATTTTAATTATAAAATTTTACCTGAAAAAGATTTTATGTGACTTTATTTTTAATTATGACCGTTCGTTGCAGAAGAGATTTTTCCGATAAATTTACGAGGTGTTATTTAATTTAAAACCAACACTATAAATACGCGCTCATGAACATTAGACTTTTAGAATTACGGATAGGCTAAACAACCGATGGAGCAATACGATTCCAGAAAATTACCCGGACGGCGGCTTATTATGTAAACAACTGGATACTTGTTGTGTAGATGACATGCATCAATAGTTAATTGTCTCCATTTTACGTTCTTTTCGTATACTCTTTTTTCATAACAGTGGTTATAAAAGTTATTAATAATGGCAGCACACGATGATATGCGGGTTAACAATTCGTTCGTGTTTTCCTTTTTTTTCAGTATGCAGTATACATAGAAAATACCCTCCATCCCTCTTCCATAGTGGAAGGAAGCTGCTGTCTCAAACTGACCGCTGTCTCTAATGGTTCATAAAACGAGAATGATTTTATCAGCTTATCCGCTACGTGTCACTGGCGAATTCCTGTTTTAGACACATAGACTTAATTTAACTATTTTAATTTCTAATGGAAAGTTTCTCTTCTGCTTAACATAACCTTATGCTTAAAATAACGTATATGAAATTATTTTTACAAACCCATATCGAACATTACACCACCAATTCTTCTTAATCTCTCCTAAAAAACTACCCAAATCTACTAATCATCCTTACAGGAATGTATTTATGAAAATCATTTATAGTTACAGGTAGCTCAAAAAATCGATAGTTGTTCTTTATTTGTCTATAGCTCAATCTAATAATACTACACCGTTACTTCTCAAATAAGTATATCCTGTATAAACGATAAAGTATGAACGATAGATTTAAATAGATGACAGCCAGGCGTCTTTAAATGTGTTAGCCAGAATAAAAACAGAATAAAAGAAACCAACCGGAGTATCTATATACGTTAAAGCAATTTTCTGTTGCCACATACCTTATTAACCTCCACTTCATTTTTAGAGGTGCAATGGTAAAACAATAGTAATTTTAAAAAATTATTTGATGTCGCTGCAATGCTTAACATGAAACTCTAACTAAAATAAACTTTCTTGGCCTTATGGCTAAGATCAGATTGTAGTATCTGTTATATGTTACAATACTATTGTGATGTCCTTAGAATAGAAATATGTCACTAACTCCAAGAATGGGTTTGAATATAACCAACCCGTAACCAGATATTTTCTGAAACTACATTAGCCAAAGTACTTAGATAAGTTTGTTTCAATTTGATTTGAGATACTACAATAATATTGCAAGGTCTGTGTCCGCGCCGGACATCCATAGGATGAAAATATGTCACAAACTCCTACAAGGGATTTGGAGATAACCAACTCATAAGAAAATATGTTCTGAAATTACATTAAACAAAGCATTCAGATAGCTGATATATACTTTTAGCGCTACTTCGGACAGAATATGGACACATCTTTTTGAAATATTTCTTCTTTTGACGCTCAACAGGAATGACATTAGTCGGGGGGCAACATTTTGAGCAATTTTTCTAGCCACCTTTGGTTTTAAATGGTACTTGTGAGCGAAATAGAGAGGGCGTGATATATATACAGAGGAGAGAGAGGAGAAGCCGCAGGAATAGAAAATGGGGTGTGGAGAAATAGAGGAGGAATGAGATGCGGATAGACGAGTCGGATATATGGGATGGAGAAATGTAGAAATCGGGAATGGGGAGAAAGGAAAAGAAGGGCGAGGAATGGAGGTAGAAAGGACAGAGAAAGAGAAGTAATATGTAAAAGAAATATGTTACACACTTTTTAACATTTCTTGTCTGTTGTTCATGACCCCGGGCAACACCGGCAAGACATGCTAGTCTTCTATTTATATAAAGGAAAGACGTATTTCCGGCACTAATGCAGTTTTGCGATTTGAACGAATTTATTTGTTTTCATTTCTGAAGAATTACATTCGCAACAAGGGCAGACAATCCCGAAATTTATTGAAGTTAGCGTCAAAGGATGAAAATCACGTAATTTATTTAAGTAAACAAAACATGAAGCATTACGAATACATTAAAGTGACACGAACTAATTTATTAAAATAAATTTAAAAAATTAAAATTTCGAAATGAAATAATGCAGTCATTATGTGAAAATGTGTGTGTTTTTTTATTTGGAAAAGTAACAGTTTATTTACAAATTTTAAATACATTTTCTGCCTTTGTTGCGAATCTGTTTCTTCAGAAATTAAAACAAATCAATTCGCTCGAATTGCTAAACTGCACTACTGCCGTATTTCTATATGTGTGTCGAGCTTGAGCTAAAAACTATACATAATACATTTAGAAGTCTCATATTCTGATTCAATATAGCAGTTAACTAGACATCGTAAAACAAATCATCATGGACCAAATTAGTGCATGTGCAGATAGAAAAAATATTTGATTTCATTCTTATTGGGAAATGTTCGTGAAAGAACATTGAAACCAAGTGAAAACATTGATTGCTTCATATGCCTTTATTTTTCTTTCCATTATATTGATTCAGTTGACAAATTTCGCCATCGATGAGAGAGAGAGGAGGTTTGAGATAAGGTTGTATTCAAAAAGTAACGTGACTGAGGATGTGTGTAGTGTAACAGAAAGAAAGATCTCTTAAAATAATACGCACGTCATTTTAAGTATGTTATTTTGTTATCCATGCTCCCGGTAAACGTCGAGTTGCCCTGCTATTTTTAAATATTTTGTTTTTGTTTTTAGCATCGATTTTCTTATCACAAGGATGTAATGGACTCTGTTTGCCACGTCAATACAATATCGATTTTTCCTTCTTTCACGCCCAATAAAATTCGACAATTACACGCGTAAAATGTTTAGATTTTTGTTGTTGTTTTCTTTTACAAACAAGTCATCGTTTATCAAGGGCCAAAAGGCCACTCGAGGATAATGGTTAATGAGTTTGCGAAGTAGACTGTGAGACAACATCTGGAGGATTAGTTACGATGGTCGTAAATTGGCAGAATTTGATTATTTAAGAGGACGGCGCAACAATAATTTGTTTACATTGAATTGAAATTGTAGTCAGCTGGGAAGCAGCCCAGTGGTATGAGTAAATCTAGGCAAGAAACATTGCTCATGGAAGTTCCGTAAATTATTGACAGTGGTTTTTGCTAGACAAGTTTTTGTTGTGTATGTTTTACAGATGGTGAATAATAGATTGGAGTTCAGCTGAATACCTAACATAAAAGTAACGATAGAGCAAAGAAGGACTAGCAACATCTATTCTGTGAGAAAGAGGTTGCAGATAGAAAAACTATATAAACAATTTATGGTGTTTGTTTTTAGTCTGATTGTGCAACGCTTGTATTTTTTATTTTGTTTTGGTGGAAATGATTTTATTTGCCGGTAGTTATTTTAAGTTTATTATCATTGCTTTTGTATAACACAACACTAATTGACTTCATTTATCGAATTTCTTTCTTTTTTATCTTTTATTTTCCTTTTTTTTCATTTATATTTCCTGTCGTGATTACGAGTATTGTCGAAGTAAATAAGTTGAAAATTTTATTAAACGATGAGTTGTAAATATAAAATATGTTATAATAAATATATTATTGGTCGGGTAAAAATAGCAAAACAGGAACACCAAAGAAAATGCTATTTGGAAGTAAAACATGAGAAACCAGATAAAATACGATTTCAAACTTGATCATGACAGACAGAAGGAAAGTGTTGATTTTAAACTTGAGCTTGGCTAGCCAAAGATAATGTCATTTGAAACGTAAACGTGAGAAACAAAAATAAATAATTCAAACTTAATTTCGGCAGAGGAAAACAGATGCTTAAGATTGCTCGTTATTCTTCTGTAATTTCCCTGCGATCATTTTAATTGGCGTTGCGTTTGTATAAAACAATACCGGTTGATTTTATTAATTGTGTTTATTTAATTTTTGTCTTTTCATTTTTTCTTTTATTAGCTCATTTATATTACCTTCCCTCATTAAAACTATTAAAGTTAGAAGCAAATAATAAAGCATTATTATAAAATGATTTATATTAAAATAAATGATTGATTTTGATAAAAATAACAAAGCAAGAACGGTATGTGTGCTTTTTGCGATAAAAAATGCTGTTTCAAACAGAGGCCATATAAAATACTATTTCTCACGTTAGACTCACTTCAAATCCACGCTTGGCGCAATCGAAAGCAGTTATTCTACCAAATAAAACATAAGCGTGACAGACCAAATAAATTTCAAACTAGATCGTGACATAAGAACGAACATGCTATTGTTAACTAAAACAGGACGCACCAAAGAGAATGATGTTATAAAGATGTAATAAAAGCTGGAAGCCGAACATAACTTAAGGATAAGTTTTATGTAACTATTCGTTGCTTACTGTCACAAATAGTATTCAATATTCACTCTTAATATATTACACGAATGTAGAACATTCCATTATTAATCAAAGGGATGAGACGGGCATCAATTACATTTCATACTACAGTAAAAGGTAAGCGTTACAGACCAAATAAAATAATATTTCAAACTTGACGTTACAGAGGAAAGTAAGCGCTATTTAAAACTTAACATGTGCGCATCAAAGAAAATGCTGTTTGAAAAGTAAGAGTGACAGACCCTATCTCCCCGTATATATTAATTTGAAACTTTACTCTGAAAGACAGAAATGATATTTCAACCTTAAGCTTGTCACAAGAAAGAGAAATCTAAACATGAGAAATTTGAAACGTAAACGTGAGAAACCTAATAAAATACAATTTCAAACTTGATCTTGACAGATAAAATAAAATTCTATTTTAAACTTTAGCTGGACAAACCCACGAAAATGCTATTTTCAAAGTAAGCGTTGAAGAACAAATAAAATATTTCAAACTCGGTTTAAAACAAATAGACTAGAAGCAAATATACTACGCTCACCCACGCACTTTTGGCCCAGATCAGAGTGTAGTATCTGTTCCGATGGATACTGCACCACATAGACCGGTATTGTATTGGCCTTCAGGGCTTGATTTACGTCGGTCTGTGGGTTTGTCCTGTGCAGTTCTTGGAGGTCCACCCTCCCAGGCTTTTCCTCCCTTATTTGGTAAGGAGTAACTTTATTGCTTATTGCCTGAGGCGCACCCACCGGGGAATGTCGATGGGGCTGCCCAGGCAATTTTTAATGGTCAGAGTGCACACCTTCTTGGGCGCTGGTTTATCAAATCCCACTTTCTCGACCTTGTGTCACATCTTACCGCTGTGGGAGGTAGATAAACAACATGAATAATACACATAAATCGCCAGGAAAATTCACCAACATGGATAGAAATAAAATGACCGCCATCAATATTTGCAAGTGTTCGAGTTTATTGTAGCATTAGTGACGTGAACTGACTACCTGGGTGTGACTTGTCCGAATCCTTACGGTTCCAATGCACCATTTTCACTATGGATGTTGGAAACCTTCATGTAAATATCCCATTCTAGAAAGATTTAAGGAAACCAATGTTAACAACACAATCGAGCCCCTCAAAAGTCGTATCCTTCTGATTCATCCGAATTTACGTTTTTTAATATGTTATATATATATATATATATATATATATATATGTGTGTGTGTGTGTGTGTGTGTGTGACTATGTCTATTTTATGATGGGGAACAGTATAAAGCACGAAATACCAATGAAATATATTTTACGCTTGGAGCTGAATTTCATATGGCTGACTCGATAATAAAATTAGATTACTAGTAATTGCATGGTTGATAAATCTTTGAGATACTGTGACATTCATCAAGAATGGGTGGCCTTAAAATTCAGTCGAGGATGCGAAAAACTCAACACGCCCAGTCAATACTAATATAACTAAAGCCATCTGTCACTACTGGTGTAGAAGATCTGACATTATAGTAAAAAAATTAAAAATCACAACTATAATAATAATAATAATAATAATAATAATAATAATAATAATAATAATAATAATAATAATAATAATAATACAACTAAAAAGATATTTGTAGAGGATCGAGGAGGATGAGACCGAGGAGGGACAGCACAAACCAGAACTCAACAAACCACACCTCCACTGAAAGAGTTCGGATAATGCTAGAACCTTGGGAAGGCTTATTGCCACCCAAAATCCCAGAGAAGACAATGGTCCTTACGAGCGAGAAATCAATGGTAAGAAGCTATTGCGATACCGCAAGATTATTTGCGGTGGTTATCGAAAAGAGGTGAAGAATACTGGAAATCTGATGACGCTTGTTGTCACTCAGACTTCAGGACGTACCACTGGTTGTTATTGTTGAGCAATCACTGACGATGATCTGTGTGAGAACTCCTAGTGAGTACAAATAATACTACTACTACTACTACTACTACTACTACTACTACTACTACTACTACTAATAATAATAATAATAATAATACCCCAAGAAAAGCCATCAGTCCCGACTGATACCACACAAGATAGCTGTGATAGGTCAAGGAGGATGATAGGGGCGTAGAGGGAGTGCACTAACCGGTTATCCACTGGTAGGGTGCTAAGAGTACCGAGACCACGGGGAGGCTTATTGCCACATAAATTCTAGTGAAGACTAATGGTCGCGTCCAACTAGAAATCAATAGTAAGCGGCCGTTGCAATAACGCAAATTCATTTGCAAAGGGTATCGAAAAAGACGGAGAGTAGTGGAAATATGAGAATACTTTTTGTCACCCAGACTCCAGGGAACACCACCGGTTATTATCAGTGAGTAATCTCTGATGATGACATGTGTGAGAACTCCTAGTAGGTACAGGTAATACTAATATCGAAAGATAAAAGAACACTTAAAGAATGCGAAATTATAAATACCCGGGCATGCTTTATTGCATATACGACATAATAATGTTGCAACATAGATTCTCGTTAGATCACCAACGTTAATCTAGGTTTACCTTAATAAGTATCAGAAAGATGGTACTGTATGTGGAGGTGACAACTCCCATCCACCGGCAGAGTCGAAGAAAATAACAGGTTCTACTTTAGAAAGGAATAGCACTCGAGTAACGATAAAGCCATCGAAAGAATCTTGCTAGATGTGTGCTATAAGTAGATGAAATTGCCAGATTAAGTCAACTGTAGAACACTCCAGTTCAACAAAAACTACTAGTTTGCCTATAGAAGGCACCTCTCTATAGACAACGCAGTAGACAAAAATGCCGCTATCCAAAGGTTGACTATAACTCATACCCCCAAAATATATAATGGCGTTAAAGAGTCTAGAAGATCCATGCCAAAGCAGGACTGGATATATATATATATATATATATATATATATATATATATATATATATATATATAGGGCTTTGTAGACGCTGACAATATGCAGTATTGTAGTCACATCTGGGTCGATGCATCAAACACTAGTCCTCCCTCTTAGAAATGGGGAAAAACAGAATTACACACCCATAGATCCCGTACTGTCTACTAGGTCCCAGCTCATGTCGTCTCGCCACAGTATTGCATTTCTGTCTTTTTTATGCTTTTATAGTAAAAGAACCACATACTTCACAAAAATATGGCTTTTCTCTTTTTTTTTGCAATTTTCGTATCGTTTGTTTTGCTGAGGATAGTGAATCCTACCGGATGCCAGCCATTCACTCGCTATTTCAGACACTCAAACAAAGAGATCTTTTTAAGATGCTTACAGTCTGTTTAAGTGTAATTGTTTGTATTTCTGTTACACTTCGTTTACCGGGTATATTCACTAGGTAGTTTTATAATTCTTTTTTATAAAACCCGGTTGCTCATACACTCACTGGAATGATTCCTACCTTTCTTAGATTTCCGTTTATTACACTGGAATGTGCTCCAACAAACATACCGAACTCTTACCCATTCACTGTAGAGGAACCTATATGCCGGAAGGTTTTCTACTCTGATAGCTTCTTTCCTTGGACCGATTGGGATATGAACTTCTTTCCTGCTCTCAGTTTTTCGATCGTACAAACACGCAGAAACTTGAATGTAATGTGAGCAAACATATTGCTGTCCAACTCCCCATCTATGTTGCCCCTATAAATCTTACCGCTATAACAGTAGCACCTTACGATTTAGTGGCAATATGCCTTTCTTGAGGTGAATAAGAGTAACATCAAATCATATCAACAAGGATGAAAGAGATTGTAAAAATGATACACGAGAAGAACGAAGAAAATTCATTGATATTAACATATCAAGTAGAACCCAATAAAAATAATAAGAATACAAAAAAAAAAAAATAAACCACAGGAAAATACTCTGGCTTATATACCTATGACAAAGCTGAGCAAATAAAGAACTCAAAAACCTGGATCTAATAACTGAAGAGTAACGAATAGCAAGATTATAGGCGGTGTGTTAACGTAAAATTAAACACGGAAATGTCCTTTCATCGAGGCTAAGCAGAATAAAAGAAATTTCTGTTAGAAGTTAAAAAGTTTAGAATTAAAGTTATGCCACGAACAGGAAGTCGCTATTGACAAGTAGCAATTAAGTTGATCAAATATTTCTTATTTTCCTTGATTGCGATAGACAGCGGTCGTGTTTGGGGACAGCTGCTCCCATCCCTATTAGGTATAGGCTGCCGGTATTATTTATGTATACCGTATACAGAACAGAACAAGAACATGAAGCAAGGGCATTGTTAAACTCGATGATTGCGTGTTGCCTTTTTTACAACTGTTGTTATTATGAATAATGAGACGACTGTAACAAAAAGAGAGAGAAAGGAGGAGAGATGCGTCATTATCAACTGAGCAACCAATTATTGCAAGACGCCGACCAGAGATATTTTGTTACGTCCTGGAATCAAAGAATTGTCCAACCGTAGTCTTACAAAAGAATTAAACCGAAGGATGATCTTGATCGTTTATGTAAAAGCTGAGAAAATGGGGAAACTTGGTGAAACTCAGACTCAAGGAAAATCCCCTGTTGTTGCTAGTGAATCATCACTGGAAATAAAGTGGCGTCGGCGGCGTCGTGGTCGTCGTTGTCGTCGTCGTCGTGGTCGTCGTCGTCGTGGTCGTGGTCGTCGTCGTCATCATCATCATCATCATCATCATCATCATCATCATCATCATCATCATCATCATCATCATCATCATCATCATCATCATCATCAATAATAATAATAATAATAATAATAATAATAATAATAATAATAATAATAATAATAATAATAATAATAATAATAATAATAAATTTAGAAAAATTGTGCCGGCCTAGGCTGACATCAGACCAAATATTTGTAGAGGTTCGAGGTGGATGAGGAGACCGAGGAGGGACAGCACAAACCAGACCCCCACTGGAAGAGTGCGGAGAATGCTGGGACCTTGGGGCGTCTTTTTGCCATCCAAATCCCAGAAAAGACCAATTGCCATTACCAGCGAGAGATTAATGGTAAGCGGCTGTTGCGATACCACAAGGTTATTTGCGGTGGTTATCGAAAAGGGGTGAAGAATACTGGAAATCTGGTGAGGCTTGTTATCACTCAGACTCCAGAAAATACAACTGGTTATTGTCGGTGAGCAATCACTAACGATAATATGTGTGAAAATTCCTAGTGAGTACAAATAATAATAATAATAATAATAATAATAATAATAATAATAATAATAACAATAATAATAATAATAATAACAATAACAATAATAATAATAATAATAATAATAATAATAATAATAATAATAATAATAATGCGTACACATACAAAATGCAGAGTTTATTAACGTTGACCATGCCATCCGAAGGTGAACAATATAATTCATACACTTCTGACGATCGGAAACCCCGTGTAAAGGAGTATTTATTATTGTTTCGATTTTGAAAAGCGAATAGATAGGTGAAACAAGGTTAACTTATTTGGTGTTTGGGGGCCCGCTTGTGCCGTTAAGTTCAAAGTTGGAGTTCACAGATTTCTTGCCGATAAGTTAATTAAAAAAAATATTGAAACGATTTGAATAAACAAAATTAAAATATCGCCATGTTCATTGACAATAAAAAAGATTCAGTATTTGTTCAAGTAGAGATGACTCTTGTTTTTATTTTTTTTTAATGGCGGTCGTAAACGTAATTAATAAAGAACATTACAAAATCATTTTAGGTTTAGCAATTTAGGGGGGGGGCTTCGTTTTTTCCCTACAGGATACATGTATACACATATCGTACTTCACACACTCCATCAGTTGAGCAGCTATACAAAAGCCCGACTGCTGTCACTCGTGATTCAGTCAGCGAAGAAATATCTAACTAGCGTGTTCACCACGTCTCACTAACGACTGTATGTTTGTGATGTTATGTCATGTTACGTACACGTATATCTTAGTAGAGTTTTACTGGAAAATTACAGTCTCTTAGTTTAACCGTACGTGAAAATGTTCGATTTTAAACTTAATTTTACACACGTGCATCTAAATATAACTACAAGCACGATTTTCGACCGTGTTGTTGCTCAACGAGTCAATCTAGCCGACGTAACCGAGCAAAAGGTATGTAAGTAACTGGTGAAACACCAATTACTCAGTATGATACGCAAAATAAGCTCAGAACTGCCTGGTAGTAAAGCCACAGATAATCAACTTATAAATAGAAACGGTGTGGAAGTAATGGTGTAACACCGAGCTATTTTGCTTAAACGTATAAGTAGTCGAATTTGACTCAACAGCGAGATGCCCTAAACGGCATCCAGTATAAATAATGCTGTTAACCATAAGAATTTTAAAATGCCATTTTTAATGGTGAGGTACGCACATCTTAAATCATAATACAAGACATGCCACCCTTCACTCCCGATTGGACTCCCTCCGCTTTACTTTCATTTGTGCCATAGACCTCATTTTATACCGAAACAAAACTGACGACACCCCTACACACCTAACCGACCCAGCGCCACTTACATATGTATATTCGTCCCTTTTATTTCGAAAGCATCAAGATTGTCTGCGTTTATTCCTGTTCAACATATTTGCCTTTTGGCTAGGGTAAAAGTGTAGTATCCCTTCTAATGCTACCCTTTAGCTTTTATGTCCTTGGTAAGTGAAGAAGAAATCATTCTATACTGAGACAATTTTTATTTTTGTTTAAATCCAAAGTGACAATTTTAAGGGAGCTGAATTTTCCCTACATAAAAACCCAACTTTGTGTCTTACTCTGCCCCCGTAAGTAAATAAATCATACAAGGCGACCCCCAAATGACACCATTGACAATTTTGCATGTCATATACATGTGTGCTTGCAACGCAAGCCTGCTCATTCTGAGCATGAAGCAAAAACTATTGGATATTCATTATAAAACTTTGTGAACAAGTCAGTCTTACAGGTTTTTTACCAAGTATTATTGGATTGCAGAAAAGATTGTAAATGTGTAATATGTTTAACGGATGTCATTTTTTGAATGGTGATCACTCTGTATTTTACACCAAGCCAACACCAGGTAATCGCTACTTGTATTTTTAATCAATCCGTGTATATTTCTATTTGATGTACATATCATAATAATCTACTTAGTGACAAGCAATATGGATTTCGACTTGAGAGATCAAGAGCTGACGTGCTGACTGTGATATCCCACAGGATCAGTAGAACCATAGACAGGGGTTTGCTCCTAGAGCGATAGTTAATGATATATAAAAGGGCCTTGATAGATTTGGTACAAAAGTATGCTTGACAAGTGCGCTAGCTATAGAACATCTGAACATGTAATTTCAACCATAAAAACTTTCTATCTGATAGATCTATAAAAATAGGTGTTGATGGGCAGAAGTCTGAAGCATATAGCATCAACGCCAGCGTACTTTTATGATGTTCCAAGTCATATTCTGAGAGTATTCGGGGGTATTTATGTAGACCATACAACTGTCTATGGTAGCACTTCGAAGAGCACTGGTGATACAGATCTTGTGATTATTTCTCTTCCTACCTTGAGCATTTGGTGCAATTGGAAAATGTTTCTTGTTACCTTTAACACATCTAAAACAATTTTGTTCGCTACCAATGCCCAGACTCTCATTTTGCACCAATAAAAATAAATCAGATACCTCCTTAATGACGCCCCGTACTCTGATAAATTTCTAGGACTGACTTTCACCACTTACCTGAAATCAAAGAATTACATCAAAACTCTTGCTAAGGTCGCTTGTTGGTTCAATCTACTGTTCTAGAAAGTACCTGACTCCTGCTGCGATCCTCTACCTGTATAAATGTCTGAAACGTCCGAAGATTGAGTACCTTTGCAGAATCTGGGGGAATGTTGCTCAAGGCACTATGTCTTGAGTTGACAAACTAAAACAACGCTCTTTATTGACGATAAACTCTTTTGTTCGCAGAAGGGACATTGCTTTTCATTCTGTACTCTATCGTTATTTTCATGAGAGGCGCTCGACTAAGCTTAAACCTCTGGCCTTTCCCATACAACATTACCAACAATTTGACTTCCTACCAACACTGCAAACATTTTCCTTTCTTCCTCGATGTTTCCAAGAACATCCCATGTGTGAAACACATTGCCGCAGACTAAAAAATGGTCGATTTTAAATCCAATGTACACAAGTATTAATCGAGACATCTTCTTAAGTAATAAAATGTTGTTCTATCCGTCCATCGTTTCCACCTTTCATAGTATATATAGTTTAGCATTCATCTGACTATCTCATTAACCTTGAAGTGCGTTGACCTTGTTAAGTGATAATTTATTACAATATATATATATATATATATATATATATATATATATATATATATATATATATATATATATATATATATATACTGCTTATAACTATGTGTATTTATACAAACATTATTTGGCTACAGATTTGCAGCCATGTTTTAGTTCTAGCTGCAAATCAGCTAAACCTAGCCAATCCACTCTCTCAGCATAGAATTCTTGATGAGACTTTTATACTAAAAAAGTTATTTAACTAAGTTCACCTGGTTTGCAGCATGAACTGTAACCATTAAGCATCTCTATTTATTATTGAGCACTCCTATATAAACACAATAATAATTATATGGAATCTTTACACTGTGGATGAAAATTCTACGTGCATTACTATTATACATAAACCATTTATTATAAATATATATATATATATATATATATATATATATATATATATATATATATATATATATATATATATATATAAGAAAAGTTTTATATATACAAACATATCAAAGTTACAAATCCTGTAAAAATGTTTCGATCAAAGATTTAGTAAGCAACGATGTCTTCAGACCGAGAGAAGATATGTTCGAACTGAAAATATTGTTTCTTATTAAAGCTTTGATCGAAACAATGCTACTAGATATGTAGCGTTAATATGCTTTCATAAATACTTCTTTTATTATAAAGAAATAGTTACATTTATTTTTGAGGACTATATATATGCACAGTAACGATTCTCCGGATGTTTACCCTGTGGATACAAACTTAACCTGGATTGTTATTTGTTTCCATCTATTAGTCGCAACGTCTCCGGATCAGCGCTGTATTGAGATGTTGCGCGTGTATATCTTGTGTGACTGTAGATGCCAATTCTTGATTTACATGCTCTACTACAGCCTTGATATACGAAGGCTGAATTCCCGTCTCTCTATCTCTCTCTCTCTCTCTCTCTCTCTCTCTCTCTCTCTCTATATATATATATATATATATATATATATATATATATATATATATATATATATATATATATATATATATATATCATTTATTTAGATACTGTATATTACATATTTCAGCAATGTACCGCGGTTTCATCCAAAACGGCAGATTTAGACATCTTTAGTAAATCTTTGTGCCCAGTGGAATCATCGGCAAGCTGAAACGATTGCAGTCACGCCCGACAGGGAATGGCGTCAACAATGACAGAAAACGGTGTGTCTCTGAGGGTGTCCTCGAAAAAAACCGGTGTAGGATAGTGATTAACTAAGACTTAAGGGAAATGGATGTTAGTTCGTGTATGGAATGCCTTCATTTTATTCCCTAGCAAGTTTTATTTATTTATTTATTTATCTGTTAGCAAGTTTTATTTATTTATTTATTTATCTCTTCTTTTTGTAATGTTATTGTTATACCTGAAAAAATACGAAGGGGGCGGCTATATTGTTTACCGTTTGGGTTTGTGAGATTAAAGTGCTTTTTTGTTGTCGTTTTTGGGAATAAAATTATATATCGGATTAATTGTTCGATATAGTGTTAAAAAGGATGATGCAATGATGTTTTTATGGACTTAACGTGTTTGTTTATTTTTGTTTATTAAATTGGTGTTTTCGTATTCTCTATATCTTAATGGGAGGAAATCGGTATTTCGTTGATATGTCCCGTTTATAACCAGTAGTGTTGCAAACAAAAACAAAAGAAGAATTAAAAATAGTTATAAACGGAATGATGGATGCTATCTGTTATTTCCGTTTGAGGGGTATAAGTTTAGTCTCTTTCAGAGACACACCGTTTTCTGTTATTGTTGACGCCATTCCCTGTCGGGCGTGACTGCAATCGTTTCAGCTTGCCGATGATTCCACTGGGCACGAATATTTACTAAAGATGTCTAAATCTGCCCTTTTGGATGAAACCGCGGTACATTGCTGAAATATGTAATATACAGTATCTAAATAAATTATATTAGCTCTCTTATATGATCGAGCACTTTATTTGATTTCTTTTCATATACAACCTGACACACTATATATATATATATATATATATATATATATATATATATATATATATATATATATATATATATATATACAGAGTGACCAAGAAGTCACCTTAATAGAATGTAAACTTAATATGACGAACACAATGTTTGCAAAAAGAACAGAAATGAAAAATAACATATTTAAAATGTTTTCCATTTTTAGCTACACAAAACATTATCCCATACGGATTGTAGGATCACTCGATTACGAATTAATTCACCAACTTCATTCCTGATGTTCTCCTTCAATTTCTATAGAGTTTCATATTTGTTGATGAAAACTTTGCTCGCGATACCTCCACAAGAAAAGTTAGTGCTAGTAAATTCTGGGGAACGTGAAAGCTAGCTGACATTGCCAATTCTGTCATTTTTTTTTTTTGCAAACTCCATTTTCTTATCATATTATGTTAAAATACCATCTATTCAAGTTAAAAATCACTCAGTGACCTCTTGGCCACTGTGTATATAGACATGCAAATTACTTTAAAGATTTACGAAGGAATTCTGTTTTTAACATGTTGTTTTTTTTTATTAGTCTTTTAATCCAAGAGAAATCATCCCCAATTCAATATTTATAGTTCCTCGCCCGGCAAAGGCATGGCCAATGAGTTCATTCTCTAAGTCTTTTAATGCTTTATTTGCTTTATTTTGGAGTTAGAACTTTTTTTAATCCCGAATTAATTTACTTTGATTGTTATGGCTCTGTTGTTTTGTGTGTATATGCATAAATGCAAAAAAAAAAGAACTTGACAGCTCGCCCTTCTTGTATAAACATGTGCACTTAGGAAACTTGGTGCACTGAAAGGACTGCGGCTGTTTAGTAGTAGTAGTAGTTGTAGTAGTAATAGTAGTAGTCGTTTGACCTCTACTAGGTTTGACTAATTCGTTTACACTCAACAGATTTGGTGATAAGCATCTGAATGCGATTATTTATTTAAACTGGGAATATATTTCGTGCACGTTCACTTCTGTTTGGACGAATAGCGTTGGAAGTTTGAGATCGTTCCAATGTTGCGACGTCAAAGTGACAGCGCTCAACCATCTTGGCGACGGCGGGGAAGCGGGTTTATTTTTTAATTATTTTTTTTTTTTTTGCAAAAGGTGCGAGTTTGGGGTGGGTAAGGTTAGCACTCCTCTTTTGTTCCGAGTCGAAACAGTTAATCAAACAGTGCCGACAAACGGAAAGAGAAATAAGAACACATACGAGCTCTCAAGCCCCCTCTCTCTATCCCTCTTTCGTCCCCCCCCACCTCTTGCTCTCTCAGACAAAAACACCGAATTTGTCTCTCGATTTATCTATCTATCTGTTCATATATATCAATCAATCAATCCATGTTTCTGTCTGTCTGTCTGTCTGTCTGTCTGTCTCTCTTACAGTCTGTTAATGTATCTATTTGTCTATCTCAGTTTGTTCATATATGTTTATCATTCTATTTATAAGCTTGTTCATATCTATATCCCTATATATATATATATCTCTTTCTCTCTCCCTCCCCCCTCTCTCTCTCTCTCTCTCTCTCTCTCTCTCTCTCTGTATATATATATATATCGCTATTTATCTGTCTATCTAACAATCTATCTGAGTCTATTCATATCTATATATCTACCTATTTCTCTTTATGTTAACCCCCCCTTCTGCCTCTAATAAGTGTTTCTGATCCTCCTGTTGTCCCATTCTCTCTGTATGCGCATGTCTGTCCCCCTCACGCACCATCTTTGTTACCTATCGATTTATCTATCTATCTATTTATTTATATAAGATCAGATCAAATCAACATGGTAACATAGGTTTTAAACTCTGATTAAAAACAAATAGTGTTTTTTTATTTAGTTTATTTATATTTATAAAAAATCGCCTAACCAGCTATCTTCAGCCATATTTGATCTCAAGTAAAGCAGTAGTTCATTCTTAGAGAAGTTCACCGTTTTTTTTGTATTTAAATGTTTACTTTTGGTAGGTAATAATTGAGGGTCTTTCCGCAGAAGACTTTTAAAAAGAGAATTGGAAAACATATAAATAGGAAAAATAAGATAAAAAGTTGGAGGGGCGAAAACCTCAAAAAAGAAAATTAAATGAAATCTATCTATCTATCTATCTATCTATCTATCTATCTATCTATCTATCTATCTATCTCGCTCTCTCTCTCTCTCTCTCTCTCTCTCTATATATATATATATATATATATATAGAGAGAGAGAGAGAGAGAGAGAGTGTTATGTTCCTCTAATACATATTTCTGCACCCCCTCCTGACTGCTATTTTTGCTCTCCCTTTCTCTCACTCACTCTCTTTATCTATCACCATGTTATTAGATAATCACACTTGGTTTTAATGTCTCTTGATTTTTGATTATCTCTATCGATCTCTTTATCGATGTCTCCTTTATAACGCTGATATATTAACTGTCTTAATTAACGCATAAAAGGATGTGACATCTAAACATTGTCGTTCAGACGGATGTGACATCATAGACCCGGAGGTTACGTCACACTATCAGATTTTTAGAAAGATGTCTTACTTTAAAAACAAAAATAAAAGAAAGCTAAATCACTTATTAACTTATGAAGCTTAAAACGAATGCCATTTTACGTGGATTCCTTCAAATAAACATTAAAAAAAGACTGAAGATAGAAAATACAAATGACCAAAATTTATTTAAAAAATATAAACATAAATATATTATTGAAACTTGTTATTTAAGTTTTATTGTTACACTAGCAGGACCCGTCACCCGGTGTTTCCCGGGATAAATATAAAAGAATTGATTAACATGTGTAAACAGCCGACACAACGTTAATAGATCACATGGGATATTTTTAATATTTAGAAAACCATCTCGTTCTTGTAAAAAATGTAGGTAGCCACGAAAAGGATTACTTCTGAGTGGAACAAAAATAAAAATTGCCATAGTGTAGAATGATATCTCCTTCACTGACCGTTCACGGAAAATACTATTTCTGTCGAACCAAGATATTTGTTCGATCTAGAAAATATTAAGTATAGCATAAAAGATAATACACTTAATACAAACGAAAAGTAAAAAAAAATACTTAGTAATGTGGGGAAAATCCATTAACTTCTCTATTTTTAACTGATTGCAATTGATTGGTTCATTTGAGTCACGTTACACAAATCGTAGCGGATTGTAGAGGTTAGTGGCGGATTCAAAAATTCCTGCCCGCTTATTCATTTTTTTGTTTGTTACTTTTCGAAATAAAATTAATGTTGATGGATTTTCAAGCCTATTCCTCAAAGCAACACATTTATTTATTCATTAAATTCGCTTCTAGTTTGTTTGTATTTTCTTTGGCGAAGAATTAGAATTCAAATTGAATTGTTTTTTGTTTTAAGTTATAATTTATGATTGCCCCCTGTTTTAAATCTCTTTTAAAAGAATACAAGAAAAAACGAATCGATAAAAGCGCACGTTTATTTCTGAGGATGGTTTGGTTTGGTTTGTTTTACGGCATAGCAACCAACTATGGGTTATGTAATGGCGATCTGAGGATGAGTCATTTTATTCAAAAACTCATCTCCTAGAAAAACACGTCCCACCTGTAAAATAAGATAGCACGTGTGCTTCCAAATCGACTTCAGCATGTTCGTCTTCAAGTCTAATGTAAACAGATAATTGTTGGGCAGTCTTTTTAGAAAATCAATTCCTCTGAAGTCATCTCATGCCCATTTCACCAATTATATCAAATCCCATCGAGGGGACGATCATTGTCTAACTGACGATCTCTTTAACCATTGCCCTCAAGTGGGCTACAGGGGTTGATAAGTCCTGACTCATCAGTAAAAAAACGAATATGATAAGTAAGTGTATAGCATGGAATTCTATGCATAATTCAACATGAGCGCCAGCATTCGCCACCATCAACCAAAACTGCCTGAGAACAAAGTCAACTGACTTCACAAGGAACTCTTGTGGGATGGAAGACATAACTACTCGGCCGGTCGTCTTGTTTACGAACAGAGCAGTCAAATTGTTGATATGTTGAACAAAATCGGCTGTGGCGTTCGCTGTAGAGTATATAAAACAAAAGAAGTTTTCTTTCGAAAAACGTCGTCCAAATTCAATTAGTTCGCCTGGCAAAGCGGAGGATATTTTCTATGTTCATCGCTACGTGACACTTATGACTTCCTGCCCATGACGTCATATCCGGATAGGTAACCTTTATTTTGATTTTTAACCTTTAATTGAATGTTTTAATTTATTCTTACTCTAGCTTAATGTCGAATTTTCCATTTTAAACATTATTTTAGAGTACAGCATGAAACAGCCTCCCCTTACCAGACACTAGTTTCTCGTTGGTTATACTCCTAGCAAGGGTGTTATCTATTCATACATAGAAGCGTGTACATGAGGGTTGAATGCTGATGCACTTGAAGACGTTGTTGATAAAAACCCAACCGATACAGTTCGAGACTTCAATATAACCATTCACCGTAAATCGACACGGCTTTGTAAATTATCAAAAGTTTAAGGCTCAGAATAATTTCTCAGTATGATAACACTAAACATGATATTTTAAAAAATACCAATTATTTTCTACTGACTAGTCTGGTAAATTATTTATAACCCATCGTATTGTCTAAGCATCGCACTAACAGATTACTAACTGCGTGGTTTTAGACATGCTTCAATGGATTTGCTTTCATTTTTAGTTTAGAAATAAGGGTTTTAATGAAGGTGCTATTAAACAGCTTACTGACAGATGGGAAAAGGTAAAAATGACACATTGAAAATATTCGATTACGTTACCGATTAATGGGGGCAGCTATGGTTAAGCAAACTGACGACCTGGGTGTACCAAGTTCGAATCTACTCAAGTCTATAGCACTACTTTCACTATGGATGTTTACAGCCTTCAAGTGGTCCCCCTGTAAGTTTTTAATTTCAGAGAGAACGAAGGAAACGAATGCTAATAACAGATTCGAACTGATTAAAAGTTGTCTCATGCAGATTCATACGAATTTAGATTTGACCGATTCAATACCTCTGATCTATTTTTATTGTTTTATTTAGTGTTTAAAATAGTCGGAAATGTATTTCCAGCAGTATATAATGAAAACCTATGAATTGCTTAAAGTATTTAAGAAATTGCATTATCAAAATTGTGCTTATGACATCATTCAGCAAAAAGAAGAAAAGACAATCATATTGTTGAGGAGGTTGGTTCAGTGAGATGCTTGCCGGAGATTGGAGATACCCATTTTGAAGTAGTGTCCGTATTTATCTGACTGAGCTGGCTTAAAATGAAGGAGGAAAAAGTCACCAGAGTGCCATATAAAAATACAAATTTGTCAACGTTCATTTAGAAAAAAGAACATTTTCTCTACAATTTATTCAACTTTATTTAACGGATTCGTCAAACAGAACAGGAACCAGAAGAAGTAAGTTAAAAAATAATGTAAGACACCAAGATATATTGTTAGATTATGACGTGCCCTGCGTTTCTAGAAGGTGTGTAGATCAACTGGTATTGGTTGTGCACCGTGTGAAAGAAATAGAATTCAGGTAAACAAAGTACAAAACTTAAGTGCATTGATAAATGTGGACGCATGTATGGACGTACGAAAGATCGCTTGAATTGCGCGAATTGTAACTGTGTCACCGCGTACAAGGTGAGTGCAAAGGTGTTCTCACGCTCGCTATGACAGGGTGACGAGAGATGAGGTCATAGGTAAAACACAAAGGCGATCTAGTGCAGTTATGAGATCCGTTGAAAGGTCAAAGGGGTCTCTTACGTCACAGATCCTTTGTGTGAAGATTTAGTTATCAGTCAGTTCCCGATTTTGACGGAGAGATGTCGACACGCCTAGCCGGGTGGCTTTGTGTGAAAAGTTGGGTTTTTATTCGAGTCGGGACTCTGGAAGCGAGAGTCAAAACGCTTAGCATGTAGCTCTGTAATGTGTAGTCGGATGGAAATTCGCCGGACATGAGCAAAACTTGCTAGAAAACAGCTAATTGCATCCAACGTCCCACAGTATGAATGAAAGAAAAAGAGTGGAATGAAGAACCGACAATGGAACCCTCTCCAACCGAAGTGTGAAAATAAATGATGAAATCTCTCTCAGAAAAAATCGTCTCCGAATGTCCTTGTCTTCGTGCTTGGAACAGAATCTGCTCCTAAAACAGATACAACATCGGCCACAGCCAAGGAGACACCACGAAACCGGCGGCATCAATCGGCGATCGCGGCGAGACGGCGGGCGAGCATGTAAGGTAACTTCTTTTGCTAATGAACTGTGTTAAGAATACCTATATTAAAATGACTCTTAAAAAATGTTTGAAATTGACTATTGAAAATGACTATTAGAAATGCTTTACAGAAAATGTTTTACAGAAAATGTTTTACAGAAAATGTTTTACAAGAAACGTATTATCAAAAAAGATTGTAACCACTATTAATCCTCTTATGAACTTTTAGTATTGTTTTCGGCCCAGAGAGGATGTAATTCGAACTGTTGAAGTGGTTTCGGAGAACTGCCTCAGTCGGGAGGATTAGTGGCAGTAGTGATAATTAAGTTCCCCCTTTTTAAGAGGTTATGTAACAATATTAGCTCGGCCGGCTTGTATTATATAAATATTATTGAGTCAAGTTCTGTTGATCTCGGGCTTAGGTTAATTTATGCTTCCCGTCAGCAGTGACGAGAGTCGAACTTGGAAAATTACACGTTTGTCTACATTGTCTACTTCTCGACACACACTGATCAATTTGCGCGCCACACTGTCTGGGCGGAAAAAGAGGAAAGGTACGCATACCCAGAAGTGTTCTATTTCTAACACCGTTACGAAAATTTGGGCATAAAAGCGCATACGCCAGAGATTACATAGGAAACAGATCTCAATCATATGACTGCTACAATGTTTCTCTCTTTTGGTTCAAGTTTGTAAACTATGTTAGACATTACACATTTGTTCAACATTCCTATGTTGTTGAAGATCAAGAAACCTACAGCTTGCGTGATGCATGAAAGAATCCCGAAGGTCATTATGTAAGCATATTTCAATGCTCGACAAATAAAAACGTCATTTTGACATATATTTATTCGTTCTGATCAGAAAGTAATTTTAAATTGTATGCTGTGTCATGGAGAGTATAAATAGTTGTAAAGGTGTTTTTTTAACTGACATTTTAATTGAGACTGGGCAACTGATAAGTACTTGGCAGTCATGTTTATTACAGGCTGACCATCATTCCTGCAACATATTTGTACAAATACAACACACTCTGCCTGATTTATCCACCAGGTCTCAGTCTTAAATGTGCAACAATTTTTGTTTTATTCCTGTTCAATATGCGAATACAATTTGTGACCCTTTCACCAGTAGGCAGTTGAGTCCCTGAATGGGTTTCATACTTTCCTGATATCAACATAGCAACTTTTTTTATCTCAAAGATACTGTCTATCAAAACAATCCCCGAACTATTCATGAACTTAAGAAGGGCGTCACTGTTAAAATCAGAACAGTGCCAAACTATGTCAGAGTTATTGATAATTATGCACGGAGTATCCAGGTGTACTTCCCATTCAACGGGGATTAAAAAAAACTTCTTTGGTGCTCTTTTAATATGGGATCTACCGAATGATTTCTCATCCAATATATCATCTATTAAGTTGTTTACATTCCAAGATAGGATCTACCCATTAACTGTAACTATAACCCTAAACCTAATTAACTAACTCTAAACATTAGATTAAGGTTAGTGTTAGTAGTTATGATTATGGTTACTGGGTAGGTGGCATATTGGATTAGAAGCTATTCAGCCGATCACTTATTTGAAGAGCACTAAGTGTTTGATATTTCTGAATAAAACTTGGTGAACAAGTCAGGTATAGACTGGAGTTTATTTGTACCAACTATGGTTGCATTGCAGAGAGGATCACGAAACTTATTAACGTTTCTAGTTGTGGTATTAAAGGGATGAAGAGAGTTCAATCTGTACACATATATACGCAAGAATTACGTATCGATGAACCCTATCTATAGCATTTCTGTTATCGAAATATTTAGAAATATTTTTCTAATTTACCATAGACTAGCTGTACTTATCCGGTGTGAAGCGCGTGGAATCATATTGATAAGTGGAGGGTTTAGAAAAAATATTTAAAAATATAATCATGTTAACATTTTTTTTAAATAGGATTTAAACAAACCATTTTAGTTTTCTCTAATATACAGGTAAACTTCTATATCTTGAACTTGATGGGACTGAAAATAAACTTCGAGATATCCGAGGGTTCGAGAAATCGAAGTTTGTAATTGACACCAATAAACGGTCGAGGCCGCCAACTGACTTCGAGATTTGCGTTGTATTCGAGACATCGGTGTTCGAGATACCGAAGTTTACCTGTACTTTATTAATAAGAAAAAAAGTATTAAACATATATTTATTAAAGTTAGGTATAGGTGATAAACCCGGACACACGCGATATCTTGTATGGTACTTCTATCAATACAGATATGATGAAAACATTCTTTGAAGTCGCGTTTAACAATACGACAAAACGAATAAAAAAGTGTGCGGCGTTCCGTGATAAGAAGCAAGTCATATTTTACATATAAAAAAAGATTTAAAAATATTCTTTCCAGTTTCCTTTGTATATTTTGGATTTACATATTTCTTAAAAATGTGATTCATTTTGTATTATTAAAATGAACATACATGCACGCGGCTCCCATCACTAATCACCTATGCAAATTTGTTTTATAAGCACAAAAATGAAGGCTTAATCTTAATCTTAGTCACAAAATAACTGATGATACAAAAGATAGCAACATTTAATGTAAATTTAGTTTCATGAGAAAAGAGTGGCGGCTTTGTCTTAATAACTGATAATTAAAAAAATTAAGACAATAATTTCTCTTTTAATAACCACAACATATTCCATTGTTCTTAAGATTTTTGTGATTAAAGCAATAATTAATTTACGGTCACACAGATGATTTCTTTACATATTCAGGAGCGGTTTATTTTTCGAAGTTAAACATATCTCA
Organism: Sepiola atlantica; assembly: GCA_963556195.1. Classification (NCBI taxonomy): domain Eukaryota; kingdom Metazoa; phylum Mollusca; class Cephalopoda; order Sepiida; family Sepiolidae; genus Sepiola; species Sepiola atlantica. Next base: position 106,446,844 of record OY744520.1, on the reverse strand, counting down.
GATATACATTTTTTTTCTCTAAAACTTTACTCAAGTAGTTTTCTTTAAGTAAGATTTAACTCGCGTATTTTTTGGTAGGAGATTGGTCAGTTTTAACCTCAACTATTTGTCTAAGTTGCAACAGTAAAATGTAGCTGTCGTGTGACAACAGTAGGACATCAATTATTATTGCTAAGAACAAATTACTTACTACATCTCGATCAACATTTCTTTTTTTTACTTAAATTCACCACACACAACGCACACTGCCACTGATACGTCATGGGCTACAGAGAAGTAGGGATCATATTTACAAGAGCATCTTAAGTGGGGAGTTGTGCAGCAAAATGCTTGTTCTAATTATATTAAAACTTTAGCGTGCTGGTACAGTCGGGGAAACAGGGAGAAGGGAGTGAATTCCAAAGGCAATCGGTTCGAGGAAAGAAGCTTTTAGAGTAGAAAGTGTTCCAGCATCTGTGGACATCAAGAGTGAACTGGTGTGATTTTGCTGCTAGTGAGCACAGGGATAGAAAGATTGCAGCGATTGGACAGGGAGCAGGTAGAAAGTGTTCACCCTATTAGGTTATAAACTCTGTTATTTACTCTGCCCAAAAAGGGAGAGATTATGGGTTAGTGCACCGGCCCAGATGTGGTAACAATACTCCATGCATGGGTAAATGGTGTCTCTGTAGAGATATAGGATACTGGGAGGTGTTAGAAGATTTCTCGAAAGGTAGAGGGAGCCTACTTTCTTTGCAGCAGACTTAGCAGTATATTCTATGTATTTATTCCAATTCATGTTACCTGTGAATGTTAGGCCAGGGAGTTTAAATGTTAGACTCTCGGGAAATATGTTGCAATTGGTGGTTCAGTTTTCGTTATAATTATTAAAGGAAAGCACCTTCGATTATTAGCATTAAACGTAACAATTCAGTTTCGGCCCCATTCCACTACAGACTAAAAGTAATTTTCTAAGGATTCAGCCATTACTTGGGGTATGCTCGATTTGCTGAATTATATTTAGAAGTAAAATAAATTATAAACGTCAGAAAAAAAACGAAATTATTCAATAAAAAAAATCATGGTAAAATGTAAACATATGAATTAATATTTGCTTTACTATTTAAAACATTATTACATGAATAGAAACACTCTTATTATCGATCTATCATTTGCATAACTCCTTGACAAAAACACTTGCATACATATATGCGAAGACACTTTGATTATTTTCTCATCAGTAGGAGATGGGAAATTGACCTGGATTAACACTCACCGGACCTTACTTCTTTTATTTTTTTATCTGAGACGTTATCTAAAAAATAATGTATTAAGTGAAGAGATCCTTCACAATAAAACTCAGCTAAGATAAGTGTGTGTAAAAGATTTCGACAACTTTGCTCGCCGTATCCAGGTATGCTTATCATTGAACGACGATAAAATAAACGCTGCTGGACATTCAGGGATGAAACTTGGTGGACAAGTAAGGCATAGGTTCAAGTATATTTATACCAAATACAGTTGGATTGCAGAAAGGATTTTGATTAAATGGGTGGCATTTTTATGAGTTACTCTGTAGAAAAAAATCTTAACAATCATCTTTGTGTAAACTCATGTTAATTTTGTCCACTCCTTGTAATGATTAATGTATTTTCTTTCGTTCGAAATGTCGCATTTCTATTTATTTAAATAACATATCGTTAGACTTTGAAAAATAATAAAAACAATGAGTGAAATTGAAAAAAAGGTTAACAAAGCATTTATTCGATTCAGCTGAAAATTTATAATTTCTTTGTGAAAATACTCAACAACATTCTTGTCTGTCCAAATGGGATGGCTAAATAAACACGCGCCCTTAAAGAGAAAGGAAATACAAAATAAAGTAACATAAAGAGAAGTCAACGTTCGCATTGGAAACATTATTATTTTAAAGTAAAGTTCAAGAGAAGATTCAATGTAATTTTATATGAAACATATTATATATATATATATATATATATATATATATATATATATATATATATATATATATATATATATATATATATATATATATATATATATATATATAAAGTAAGGAATATGTATATGTTTATATATTATTATATACAGGATTTACTCCTAAACTAATCAACAGATAATTATGTATTTTGGAACACATCTGCAAAGCGTAATGGATTATATTTTAAAGTTTTATTTAGTTTTATTCAAAGAAGACATAAAAGCATGGAAGGATGCCATAAGTAGAAAAGTAAAACACATGCAATTTTTGTGATTTTTTAACATTAAGTTTTTGACTTCAATTAATAAATACTCCCCAAATTTTACTTTCTTGTAGATGTTTTAAATGATAAAATATTTTAATCTTACTAAGGGATCTTAAAAGTGGTGTATAACTGTTCTGTTTGGTGGATTAATTTTATCCATCCTGGGGGGAGTACTCGTCTAGTATATATATATATATATATATATATATATATATATATATATATATATAAGGGGTCGGTCTGTTAATTTGTCACACATTAGGTTTTAAAAGAGCAATTCATGAAAATGAAAACCCGTGGTGGACAAAATGTGTGAAAAATGAAACAGACGGGAAAAACAGGTTAAAGAGTAGGAGAAAATAAAAAAAATATATATGGATTTCAAAAAATAGAAAATAAGGGTTAAGTTAGAGAGAGATATATTAAAATAATTTGATTATCACTGAGAGCTTGCTATTATAACAAAATATATAAATAAACAAACACACACATATGTGTATATATATACATATACATATATATATATATATATGTATATATATGTATATGTTTCTATACATACACATATACACATTTTCTAATATATATATATATATATATATATATATATATATATATATATATATATATATATATATATATGTGTGTGTAGATATTTAATCAGGGTCGCAGTGGTGCAATATATTGTATTGTTTTAGTGCGATATTTGCTAAGTGTCTGCTTAGGGTATAAGAACCGAGCCTGAATTCATTTCATCTGCTTTTAAATGTTTTTTTTTCTAATATTTTTTACTATACTATTTACATAGTTTACTCCTAATAATGAGTAAGTCGATAGAATTTTCGATGCAACCATCGTCCGGCACCTTTACGTTTGAAATTACATTTTAATTCATATGACAGGCTAAAGTATGAAATATCATTTTCGATGATCTATAAGGCATTTGTTTGGTCACTAGCACTTAATGTTGAAAAAACATTTTCCTTGGTATGTCACACTAATGTTTGAGATAAAATGTCTTTATTATGTCAGGTTTGTTTAAAATGGAATTTACTTTGGTCAGCCAGGCTTGTTTTTAATAGTATTTTTTGGTGTGTCATGCTTAAGTTCGGAATTGAATCTTCTTTGTTTTGCCAAGATTAAATTTGAAATATCATTTTCGTCAGTATATCACGTTTAAGTTATACATACCTTTTTCTTTGGTATGTTTTGCTTGACTTTGAAATACACACTTCTTTGGTCTGTCACGGTTAAATTTAAAATAGCATTGTCTTTAGTCAAAAATAATATTTCCGCATGCTATTGATGCTCACGTCTGAAACAATATTTCATTTGGTTTGTAACGCTTAGATTTAACATATACTTTTTACTGCTAAACCTTAAAATTGAATGGATCACACGCGCAACTGTCTTATATTACGAGTGGATTAAGGTTCAGGTTGATATATATTTGCAAATGCACACATGCAGAGAATTGCAAATTGCGTCTTAGTTGTTTTTAAGTAGCAGTTTTACTATTAGAGTGGCAACGAACGGAAACTGTTATTGTGTATCTCGATGGATATTAAACAAGATCTTGTTTCTGTACCATAAATAAAACAGAAGATAATCTTTTGAAACAAAAAATATCATAAGTGTACGTATTTTTATTTTATGTCTTGTGTGAACGACAACGGATCAAAAGTTAAAGACAGTTGCTCAGATTTTTAAGACCCTTAAAAAAGATTATGAACTAAGTTACAACTATCTTATTGGCGACGTACTACTTTCAAAATGAAGAAAATAAAAAAGCGAATGTGTTTGTTAAAATATTAGTGGAATGCAATTGGTTCGCAATGTTTTCTGATAACAGTTTACGGACAATGGTCATAATCGTTTATTAGAATTTGTCAAACAAAAGAATTCCAGCGTGTATCTGTAAAAGTCCGACCAGAAAATATCCTTAGTTGGAATCAAAGAAAATTACGCAAAATGCTATTGACGTCAATCGTGACGTCAATCGTGATGTGAGCGACAATGATAAATAGACAGCAGAAAGAAAACATAAGATAAAGAGATAAGGAGATAAACGGAGAGCAAACGAGTGGAAAAAAAGATTCACCACAAAGAGCTAATTCATGTTAAGCAAGACACATAGCAGACCATCGTAGTCAGCTCGTAGTCGCACACAAACGCATGTAAACATACACACAATCCTTCGAAAACTTTTGAGTCGTAGCTTAAAACAACGGCGAACTTACACCAAGAATCTTATTATCGTGTTAATCGCATTTATGCATAAAGAAGACAATTAAAATCCCCCGAATCATAACTATACATGTTTTTTATTGTGTCGTGTGTGAACAAACAAAAAAACAATAACCGATCAAAAGTTATAGATAGTTGCTCGGAATTTGAACGTCAAAGAAATGAAGAGTCTAGATTACAACTATTTTATTTATTTATTTATTTAATTATTTATTTATTTATTTTGTACTTTTACTCTATCCCGAGAAAGGTATACAGCAACTGAGGTATACAGTGCTACCGTGATCAGTGCCCATATTTATAGGGGGCATCCTAATGAGGGAGCCGTACAGAAAGATGTTTTCTCATATTACATTTCAATTTTTGCATGTTAGCACAGTTGGGGAAACTGGGTGCAGGAAGGGAATTCCAAAGCCAGCGGTTCGAGGAAAGAAGCTAACCATCCATTCCTGTCCTTATTCTATTGACGAATAAAAGTCATTTCTCAAGATTTCAGCCATTGCCTTAGATATGTGTGTGATCGATTTTCCCGCATGTCATAAATAGTGTGTGCTGTCATCATAAAATATACACATCTCGGACACGATTACATCACGAAGGTTTCTTATAATATCAGTAATAATAAAGGTCCACGTATATATCCATGCTCTACACCCACTATAATTTGCGAAGTACCATGTTACATACATGATGAATTAAACGTCCATGAACAACATTGTATGTGTACTGTACCCTAATTACTAGTTGTTAAAAATATCCTGTAAACACTTCTCTGAATTACTAAGCCCACATTTTCTATTACATCATTTATTTACCTACAAATTAATTACATTATAGGAATTTCTAGTGTGATCTTATGTGAAAAATAAAGAACTTGATCTGATTCGGTAAAGAACGTATGGGTGATGCATTCAAATTTAAAAATTACCTGACCTAAAATCATGTGGTATAATACAATTCTGTCACATTTGATGAATTTATCTGTTTAATATCCTCTTAATTCCGTACGTGTTTCACTGAAAGATGAAATAAAGACACGTTTTTATAGCGTCACGGAAGATTAAATGACATCGTTATATAAAAAAGAAATTGTTCAAAAGAAATTAATTTTCTTATAACGATTCACGTGAACTATCCGTCAAAACCGTATATTCCGCTGTACACACACACATACTCACACACACACACACACACACACACACACACACACACACACACACATATATATATATATATATATATATATATACTAGCAAATATATGTTCCCTCTGGTCGCATATGTTTGCTAGGCTGAGAGGATGATATCCTGGTGAACTGATTACATACACTGACCCCCAAAATAGGGAGTAATGACTAAGAAGATGCTATCATGACGGACGAAAACTACCCGCACATAAAAAAGTAGGAGTTAATGCCCGGAAGCATGATACCATGACAACAGAATAGATAGTGCATTACCCCCTTCCCTCATACACAAATAAGGAGAAGGTAATACTGGTAATGCAAGTAAATTGAGAATTCAGATTGTTAAAATACAATATATATTACGCACGCAAGTGCTCAAAACAAGGTGTTTCAAATCAAAGAGATTTAATTCATCTTTCCTTTAGAAAGATTAAAATCTATCCTCAGAGGCATACAAAGAGATAAGTTGATAGAGGAATTACCAAAAGTCATAATTTGAAAAGATGTAATTATAATATAAGATAAATACAAATATAGAAAGTATCCAATACAAAAAAGAAGAGCTTGAAAATATATGAAAAAGTTAACCGTTGAAGGCGTCACGAAAATTGAAGTAGCAGGTTCAAAAGCAGTAAATCCAGGAAAGGTTGGCGTCAAAAGTTCTGAAATCCGTTAGATTTTAGAGAGATCAAACCCAAGTAATCATTTTGAAAGAGGTTGCAGTAAATAATGTAGGATTAAGTTGTGTATTAAAAGCCATCTGAAGGGCTCGAATGAGTTTTTCAGAAGTATTTTTTATGAAATTAAATTAAAAGTGAGACAAAGTGGTTTCAACCTAGGAAAATAGCTAGTAAAATTAGCGTCTCATCAGTATCGAAAAGTTGACTAAGCCGTTACAAAATTTTAAATTACAATTCAAAAAGGTGCGTTTTATAAAGTCGGTGTTATCTAAGAGTAGTGGTGCGAGGGGGTATACGGGCGATGTAAAAATAAGGTTGAAGGGGGCGAGCTGCCTGCGTACAGGCATTCTTTAGATGAAAAAATAGCAGGAAGTGATTAAGTGAGGTAATAAAGTGACTGATTATACACTCTCCTTCATTTGTAGTTCACTGTGTCGCATTCAATCACTTATTATAATAAGTAATAAAATGTCACACAGTGTAATCAAAAAAGAGAGAGAGAGTATTAGATTAATATTAATGAATTAATGTTGGGATTGGCAAAAGGTAAATGCTGGATACAGTAGTTAGGGAAAATAAACTAAAAACTAAATGGCAAATAAATATGAGAATATAATTTACGTGTAAAGGAATACAAGTTAGAAATATAAAGGAAATTACTTTGTAATAGTTAAATAAATAAAGAAGAAGAAAATAAAGTACTATTTCAATAAGGTGAAGGAGCCAGAGACAAAGGCTACATAAGAGAATTTAAAAATATTGCTAGGGGTCAGGATAAGGATCATTAGAAGTAAGAGTTTAAAAAAGAAAAGTTTAGCTTACAATTAAATGAACTAAAGTTAATAAGTTATAAATGATATGAAAGGAAGATATAGTGGAAAATAGAGCTACAATAATTTTTTGATGTTTTTATGTTTGTTTTTGTTTTTTATCTGTTTTTTGATGTTTTAAAATGTTTTTTTGTATTTTTTTAATAGTTTTTTTGGTGTTTTTTGGTCATTTTAAACAGAGCGCCGGATCGAGATACAGCCAGATCTGGACACGTCAGGAGCGTATCTGCCGAAGGGTAGAGGTAGTGTAGTATTTGTTCTATCGTCATGATACCATCTTTCCAGGCATTAGCCCTTCCGCTTTTGAGAGGTGTGAAATTAGTGTAGTATCTATTATGTTCCCATGATACCATCCTCCCAGGCATTCCATACTCCGGTTTTGAGAGGTGTAGAGTAGTATCTGTTCTGTTGTAATGATACCATCTACCCAGGCATTACTCCCTCTTTTTTGAGAGGTGTGGAGGTAATGTAATATCTGTTCTGCTTCCAACTAACAAAAATATGCGACCGGGTGTTTGTCCAATATACCGCCCCCATGGAATACATTTTGAGAGGGGGCTATAAAATACGTTTACTTCTTTTTCTTCTTTTTATTTTTCATGAACAGTGGCATAAAGGCACCATATGGGTCTTTGATACAACAGGGGCGCATTAATATGAGTTCTTTTTTATGATATTGACGCTACATGAATGGACTTGATTTGTGTTCTTTGATACGCCAGGGGCGCATTAATATTACTTATTTTTAATGATAGTGACATAACATGAACGAACATAATTTAGGTATTTTGATACGACAGGGGTGCATTAATATGAGTTCTTATGCATGCGCACCAGGATGACTATAGGTACGTATATAGTATGTGCACCGTGGCGATGATATGTACGTACATATTATGCGCACCGGGGCAGAGATAGGTACGTATATAGTATGCGCAACTAGGCGGAGATAGGTACTATATAGTATAGACAATGGGGAGGCGATATGTACCTATATAGTATGTGCACCGCGGCGGATAGGTACGTATATAGTATGTAGACTGGGGCGAAGATTGGTACTTATATAGTATACGCACCGGGGCGGCGATAGGTACGTATATAGTATGCGCATCGGGGCGGTAATACGTACATATATAGTATGTGCATCGGGGAGGTAATACGTACGTATATAGTAGGCGCACCGGGGTAGATATACGTAGAAGGCGCAGACAGATGTTATACTTTTATTAGAAATATGTAATACTTTTGCCCCTGGCAACAGAAGAGAAAGACTGGGGAAGAGACAGCTTTCGCCGAAGGCAACAGGTGGAAGGCGGCAATGGGATAGGGGGCAGTGGAATGAGGCGGCCAGATAAAAGAGAGCCCCGGTCAACGTCTGCTAGCCCTGGTAGTAAGTTATAAACGAGATGAGAGGAAGATATAGTGGAAAATAGAGCTATAAAAATTTGGCGGTCTGTTACAAATACAGGGTGACTCAGAAAAAACGGGCTCTGTGTACACTTTATGTGATATCTCCTTTATTTATTCACCAATTGCCCTTATTTTACAGGACAGGGCAGAATCAACGACCGTAAGTACACCAATACCTCAGTGGGAGCTGGGACAAAGAATACACTGTGTTAAATTTTACAACAATACAGGCTCGTTAAAGAAAACCCAGGACAGTTTCCTGCATCAGTTCGGATGTGAAAAGGCTCCATCCAAAAGCAGAATTCAGAACTGGGTGGAGCACTTCGAGAAGTATGGGACCGTGGAGAACTTCAACGCTGCCAGTGAGAACCGTCCAAGCCACTCGGCACGTCCCAAGAAGCGGACAGCCGAGCTGGTCGAAAGTGTGAGTGAGTCTCTCCAGGAGAGTCCGAAACGCTCGGTGCGTAAGCGAAGTCAGTCCCTCGGTATCTTCCGTGAGACTTGCAGGAGAGTGCTGGTGAACAATATCAGGGCTTACCCATACTAAATACAGACGCTGCAGACCCTTACAGCCTCAGACAAGAAGCAGAGGAGCGCTATGGCAGTCAAGATGCTCGATAAGATCGAGGAGACACCAGGTTTCCTTAACCTTATTTTGATCTCAGATGAAGCGCACTTCCATCTTGACGGAAAGGCGAATTCCAAGACAAATATCTTCTGGGGGTCCTCAAGACCCAATGAAGTAGCCACCAAGCTCATGCACTCTCCTAATTGCACGGTGTGGGCTGCAATCTCGGTCAGAGGCATCATCGGACCAATCTTCATCGAAGAATCTGGGGCAGCAGTGACAGTCACCAAGGAGCGGTATGTGGAGGTCCTCAAAAACTTCAAGAGTGATCTCCAGACCCTCTACCCGTCGCTCATGAGCGAGTTCTGGTTCCAGCAAGACGGAGCAGATTTTCACACCTCAAACCTGTCCTGAGATTGGCTGAAAGAGAACTTCGGAGGCCGAGTGATCAGTCTCAAGACTAATTTTGAGTGGCCACCTCATAGCCCGGACCTAAGCCCCCCCCCCCCGATTATTTTCTTTGGGGCTATCTTAAGGACAGAATGTACGCAGAGAAACCCAGAACTATCACAGAACTCAAGGAAGCCATCAGGGAGGAGATGAGAGCCATTTCCAATTCAGTCTGTAAGTACGTCATGGACAACTTCGTTCTGCGCCTCAAGAAATGCACGGAGCTAAAAGGAGTCCATCTAGAACACATGCTGTAGAACGGAGAAAAAAAGGCCAAATACCCTAGTGTTTTGATATGATGTTGTGAATATAATAAACTAGTTATGCCCCAAAATTCATTTCATTCGGACGAAACACTAAGAAACAGGGGCCTAATTAGATTTGGGGCCCGTTTTTTTTGTGGGCACCCTGTATACAAACTGGAAAATCTGTAATGTATGCTTTGAGATAAAAGGATTAACCGTTAGTGGAAAAAGTAAAGTACATAGATTCTAAAAAGAAATAAACAAATAATACGTAAGAATAAAGGATTAGGGATATAAAGGCGATGAGAAAGTAATATGATTAAAGTTAATAAGTTTAGCGTACTTAAAGGATACGCAAAAGTAAAAATGTCAAGAATGGGAGGTGCCTAAGGTGTATTGCATTTAACAGAGGGGATACGCAAAAGTCATGGGTTAAAGTTAAACAATAAAATATTGAATCTAAAACTATCAAGATTGAATTGTAAGAGAAAATGAAGGGGGAAATACTTGTAGTTAAAGATTGGTATCAATATCAATATGTTAAAAGACTTTCACTAGATTATTAAAGAAAGTTCTAAACATGTGGATGCCAACGGTTCTCGTAGTTTACAATAGATTGTAAAATAGAGGTTTGAAAAATACCGGGTAAAGAAATTGTTTTAGGAAAGTGAAGCTAGTTGTTATGATACTGGTCAATTGTTTGCTTGAAACGGCTTGGTTATTCGATGCAGGAGTGCTATCAGTTAGGGTTATAATGTTTATATATTTACATTTTTTATGCCTGAATGCCGAAAGAAATTCGCTTTTAGAATTCATAATGGTTTAATCTTTGCAACAGTGCTTATCATAACAATTTCTTAAGTACATAGTTGGCAAAACCTAGATCTTAGTGTATAGGATCTAGATTTTCTCAAGTTCGACCAGTGCAGATAGTAAGGTACGTTTGTACGTTTAAATACAGGGTGCGTCAGGTATATGAGAACATCGCGTAATGTCGTTATTGTTACGTTATATTAATTGTTTTTATTCTTTTTTTGCAGATAATGAAAAATGGCAGATAATAATGTAACGGAACAAATGAAAAGACAGGCTGTAATTGTCGCAATAAAGGCAGATCATAGCGATTTACAAATCGCACAATTTCTTAAAGTCGCCCGTTCTTTTGTTTATAAAGTTCGTAGGGAGTTAGAAGAAAATGATGGTGATTGTAAGCAGGTTGCTAAACGTAAAAAGCACGACCAATGGTCAGACACGATTAGAACACCTGAATTTATTCATCAAGTTCAGAATATTATTGATGAGAGCCCCCAAAAGTCAATGAGGTCCATCGCAAAAGACCTGAATGTTTCAGAAGCCACAATTCGAAGGACTGTTCATGAAAATCTTCGTTACAAGTCTTATGTGATGAGGAGAGGCCAGTTTATGTCCGAGACCACCAAAGAGAATCGTTTGATAAGGTCCAAGAGGCTGTTAAACAAACTGAAACATCCTGTTGAGCAAGGCATGCTTTGGTTTTTCTCAGATGAGAAAAACTTTGATCAAGATCAAAAGGTAAACAGAAGGAATGACAGATGGCTGTGTAATGACCCTTCCGAAGTTCCAACAGTCATGCATACAAAATTTCCTGCAACTGTTATGGTTTTGGGGGTTGTTAGCAACGAAGGACATGTGATGCCACCACACTTCTTTCGGCAAGGACTAAGAGTCACATTCTGCTGCTTACATTGCAGTCTTGGATACTGTTGTTAAGCCCTGGATCGATAGAGTAACAAATGGAAGGCCCTACATCTTTCAACAAGACTCTGCACCAGCACATAAAGCTCAAAACACTCAGGAATGGTTGGCGGATCATTTTTATGATCACATCACTCCAAACTTGTGGCCTCCAAACTCTCCAGACCTGAATCCATTGGATTATTATGTGTGGGGCGTCGTGGAGAGAGATGTTAATAAACACCCCCACAACACTAAAGATTCTCTAAAAGCATCCATTGTCAGAGTGATGGACACCATAGATGAGGACCATCTCAAGCGCGCTTGCAGTCGGTTTAGGTCTCGAATCGAAGCTGTCATTGAAGTAGAGGGGAATTTCATTGAATGAAATTATTAAACAATACCATAGCTGACATGTTTATATAATTGTTTTTGATTAAGAATATTTTTGTTTGATTTTTTTTATCATTTAATAAAATGGAAAATATGTTCTCATATACCTGACGCACCCTGTATTTTGATTAAATTTGTTAGAGAAGTCCGTGGTTATTACTTTTAAAATGATGTAACTGGATATGCGTTTTTCTAGGGAAAGCACTGGCTCCTATGTAAGTATGTATTTTATATGGAGAGGTTATTGCATTATGTGTGTTATTTATAGTAGTAGATTCGTCCTGGGCTTGTATGCTTAAGTTCTGAATAGAGGTTATCGGCTAAGGGAGGTATTCGTGTACTGGTGTTACTTTGTATATTAGCGTTGCGAGGGAATTGTTTCACAATGCAGACGTGCATAACGTATCTATGTATATAATCATTGTTAAGAAGACAATTTCTAGATTCCTGGCAGTTAAAATTATTTAAGGAGCTACTAGGGGTATAAGTGCCTCTGCGGATGGAAGTTTCTTATTGTTAGAAGTAATACTTGTTTGCGTTATGTAAAGTAAAGGAAGTTAGATGTTCTTTTCTCGGGTTATAAAGTGATAAATAGCCCTAAGTATTTAAAGAAGATGTTGACATTCTTACGGGTTTCCGGAGATAAACTTAGACTATACAATCGTATAGTCTAGGTTTATCATTGGAAACAATAAGTACGTCATGTTTGTAAACCCACCCTGAAAATAACCAAGTTTTACGGTAAGTTCCCGTAATAAGTATAGACCTACTAAATGTTTTATTTTTTATTTATTTTGATGTGCACGGAGGCGAAATCAATTTGTTTACTATTTATACGTTTTTTACAATTTTAATTATTTCGTTGACAATATAAGTGATGTTATGTTTTTAGAGTATTTCATTAATTATTTAATTATTAAGTATTTATTTATTGAAAAGGTACCTAAATTGTGTTAGTGTTCGGCAGAAATTGCAACGAATTTGAAGCAATCAAACAAAAAATATTTCATTAAATTTGCCCTAGAACCATTGTACGATTTTAGATATCAAATATATTTAAAACTACAGATATCGGCCTTTATAGATATGATGTATTAGCGATATTAAGAGATTCCAACAAACTCAAGGGAGAAAACTTCAAGAAAATTATGTATATGAGAATGAAAAAACTAGGCCTAAAAGTAGAAGTACTGGCTAACATAAAAACAAGTCACTTTCTACATGTCACTTTAAACTTTAACAAATACTTACGAACCATACATAAAAGATAACGCCAATCCAATATACGTAAACCCAAAGTCTAATCATCCCCATAAATCATGAAACATATTCTGAATTATATCGAACGTGGGCTTACCAATAATTCTAGCAACGAAAATGTTTTGAAAAATATCAAGCAACATTTACAATACAAAAAATAGTTGTTACCATAATACCAAAATTGAATATAAGAAACAGGACACCAGTAATTATAATACAATAAAGAATAAGAGAAAAATAAATATAATCTATTATACACCGCTCTAGAACAAGATGCTAAAAACTAAACTGAGCGGAAAATTCCTAAATCTGATTGAAAAACACTTCCCCGTAACCAATCTTTTGTATGAAATATTAAATAAAAATAACCTAAAACTGTCCTACAGCTGCTGCGAAAACCTAGAAATAATAATTAAGGCACACAATAACAAAATACTAAAAGAGAACATCAGAGAGGAAGAAAACAATGAGAAATTGCATAAAAAGTGACAAATATAGAAACAAACACTAAGAAGAACAAAAATATAAACACTACTAATAGAAATAAACAAAACCTTTATAGTAATTAACCGGATAGAAATGAAAAAGTTAACAATGAAGATAAAAGATGTAACTGCATTAATCGTACATTTTGTCCACTACAAAATAAATGCCTAACCAAAAGTATTGTTAACCAACCGACAATATTTGCCAAGTACTACGTGGGTATGACCTCCCTAGATTTTAAAACCAGATATTATAACCACAAAAGCACAGTCAAAAACAGAAACCGTCGAATTAAAACAGAACTAGCTAACCACTATTGGGAGCTCAAAGAAAATGGACGCTCACCAATAATTGAATGGGAAATAATACGACAGGCCAGTACATGTAAAATTTACATTACTAGTGTAGATTATGTCTGAATGAGAAATTTTAAAACCTAAACTTTAAAGACCCCCCAAATCTATTAAACTGTAGTAGTAAGATAGCAAACAGCTGCCTGCACAGTATAAAAGTCACTTTAGGCTAACAATACATAAATATCAAACAAATAAGTAAAAAACTAAACTAAACTATGTTTGTATTTGTATGCAAATTAATAAAACGATAAAGAAACCAAATCATATGAAAAGTTAAAAAAACTCACTTGGTGTTGAATATTATAATGTTCAAAATTCAGGGTTCTCATGAGCTGATCGAGGTAGTGCAAACCATAATTACCTTCGAATGTAATTTTATTCATTGAAATAATTTTTATCGTACCCGAAAGAAAAAATGGCCGAATACATCAGGTCAGTTTAATTTTATTCGAATTGGATTTAGCGGAGCTTTCATCTAACCAGGGAGTTATGGTTTGCACTACTCCGATCCGCTCATAAGAATCCTGAATTTTGAACATTATAATATTCAACACCAAGTGTATTTTCTGAACTTTTAATATGATTTGGTTTCTTTATTGTTTTATTAATTTGCATACACCTTGGATACATTTTTCACTGACATTTACTGCATCGATTGCAAACAGATTTCCCGCCTGGATAACGTTTTTCGTTTTTGGACTACCATTCACCACTTGGATCACTTTTCAATCAACCTCTTGGATATCTTTTCTGGATATGTTTTAAATTGTATGACTTGGATGAACTGTATAGCTTTAACAAACAAGTATGTTTTGGGCTGATATATTTGATGTATTATATACTTTTATGTATATATATATATATATTTTTATATATTTTCAAAGTTTAATTTTATTACCTGCAGTAATGTCATTGCGGTAATGGTCCTCTGAGAAGAATTTTCTTTGAAAACTCATGAGTTAAGGACTTTAAGGTACTTTGCCTAAACATTGAATTCTAATAAAATTTGATTCGCACCTTATTTTATTATTTAACTTTATATAATGCTATTAATGCTCTATCCAGCTTCAGTTTTATCCGGATGTTCACTAATTAAAGATATTAGTTGCCTCTTATATCTTTGGTTAGATTAACTTTATATATATATATATATATATATATATATATATATATATATATATATATATATATATATATATATGCGTGTATGTATAAAAATTAATGTATAAATATATATTTTGATATCTTTAATTTATTTTCTATTTGTTGACGTGTCGGAATACCGAATGCCCTTCATAAAAAAGTGTTTTCTAAAAGTTAAGAAAATTTTCGCCTGCAACTCTTCGACCTTCTTCAGTGTAAATGATATATATATATATATATATATATATATATATATATAATTCATTATAAATATTTGTTTTAATCTACATACGTGTACGTTTAATCCTTACAGGAATTATTCATGACAGTCTCCGAATCCTAACACCAGAACACTAGTTATATTTCAAACTTAAATTCCAACGTTCTAGCCTAACTCAGTAAATACGCGAGAGATTACTCCTATTTAAAATCATCTGTCTAAACGTGTTCGAATTTTGAAAGGAACATTACATTGAAACCACGATGAAGGCTTTATTAATACTACTAGCTTTGGAGCTAAGCCTAGTATTTTGGCGACAAGTATTAATTATAAATATTTGTTTTTATCTACCTACGCATATGTTTCATCCTTACGGGAATCGTCAGTATAGAGAAGAATTATTCACACCGGTAACCGCACTCGAACCCCGGAACACGAGTTATATTCAAAACTCAAATTCCAACGTCCTAACCTACGCGGTCGTTGTCAACTACTCTGTAAATCAACGAAAGACTAATATTATTTAAAGGTAGCTGTTTTCTGGCTTTTGAAATGGACATTCCCCTCGGTCTCTCACCTTATATATATATATATATATATATATATATATATATATATATATATATATATATATATATATATATATATATATATATATATATATATATATATATAACGAGAGAGAAGAGTGGGAAAAAGAGAAGAACAAGAGTGTAACAATATTTAATATTTAAATAAACGTATTTTTATGTTTGATCCTCAGATATTTTTGAAAGATTTAAGCGAAGTTCTTTCGAGAATCGACGTTTAAGTTGGCGTCTATATTCAGAAGCCGGAGAGTTAATCATCTCAGCTGAAAAGTTTGCTTAAATGTTGTTGGCCAGCTGCCGTGGGTAGACGGTTTGGGTGGGAATGGGGTATTAAGCATGGCACCCTTTCGCGGTAGGCAGTAAGGATGGGTTAGAATTCTTGGGAATCGGGGCTTGTAAATAGCTGATAAAAAAACACAACAACTAGACAAAAAAAAATTAACATAGAGTCAGAAAGGCGACCAGGCGGACGAAATGCATAATGAGATCTTAAAGAGGCCGGGATTTGTTTCTTGGAAGTTTTTTTTGTCTTCTTTCTTTCATTATATACTTTTTTTATTATTAGTATTATTCCAAGAGTGGTATTATTCCAAGAGTGGTAAACGTATCTCGAGGGAATGGTCTAATTCTCCAAGAGAAGAAGACGCTTACTCAGCCGCCTTTATTATTGGATAGATCGAGTTAAGTTATACAAAAAAACATAAACGTACTGTTTCGAATTTTTTTGTTTTATTCTCGTATTGTCTCTTTTTCTTCTCCTTTGTGTTCATGTTCGCGCGTCTGGATTTGTTTGTGACAGCGAAAACGTGACGTCATTAGCAGAGGTTCAAATTACCAAGTCAGCATACTGACGTCACTGGCCATCCGACACAGCCTTTTCCACATCATCCTAAGTGCAGAACACTAAGTTACACATTTAGAAATAAATTAAACGATTCTTTTTTTGTATTGAAACCCAGCAATTCTAGGAAAGTTAAATAAGCAAACTATCTAAATGGTCTAACCAATTGAAGAATCCTTGCCTTATTGAAACATTTAGCAGGATTACCCATTTTAAACTTTTTCTGATGGTCCTTTTGTATTAAAATCAAAATAATTAATAAACGTTCCATATGTTTCACAAGTTTAACGAACGTCTTTGATTCTTCGTCGAATCATCCTCGTTGGCAAAAGCAAATTAACAAAAAAACTGGAGAAAGAAGATAATTTTTAAAAGACGGTTGAGAAACGCGCATAGAACTTTTTTCTGCATTGTTGGAAATTCAGCTTCGCATAAGGGCATCACAGAACAAAATAGCATTAAGTTAAGCATTTCAAAATGTTAACACTGGTTTCAAATGTGATGTTGTTAATTTTAAGTTGTTGTGTTCTCATGTAAATAGCTTTGAATATTTAAAATTTTTAAAAATTGGTTTCGGGATGTATTATTTTATTAAAGACAAATTATAGTAAATACCACTAAAATTGTACATTCCGAAACCAATCTGTGTTGAAATTTTTCTTTATTTAGAGGGACCGACTTGATTTTCAACAGGTTGCGATCTATATCTAAATTGCCAATGAAAAAACAAATTGATTTTTTTATTTTCCTTTCTTTTGGATTCCATGTTTATCTATATAAATAAATGAAAAACAATTTTTTTCGTGTTTCAACGAGGTGACGAATGTAATGTTTATCATATTTTATTAATTTTTCCAGTATTTCAAAATAGGAAATTTAGCGAACCGATATATATATATATATATATATATATATAAAGAGAGAGAGAGAGAGAGAGAGATAGAGAGATAGAGAAGGAGAGAGCGAGAGAGATAGTAAGAAAGAGAGAGAAATACACAGATTGGTTGACTTCCAATGACTAAGATAAAACGTCAGTCTACAATCATCATTTTTTCTCAATTTAAATTTCTGCGAATCGTTATATTTTTATCGTCTTACGACCGTTTCACAACTTGTAAACAAAGATACAGTCTTTAGCTGTTTCAAGCTGCTCGTCAGAGACCTTGGTTTAATTATTACACTAAGCATACTAGTCCAAAGCAAAATACAAGAAAGATGCAAATACAGCAAATAAAAAATGCATATATATATATGATGATTAATAGACCATATCTATCTATCTATATATCTATCTATTAATATATATATATATATATATATATATATATATATATATATATATATATATATATATATATATATCATAGTACCTTTTCGGCTGTGCCATTCATTATAAATAAAATAAGCCATCTAATAAAAGCTAAAGATTCGAGTTCCTTCCATGCGATTTGTCGAACACTGTGAGACGGCTTACTATGTGTCCGCTTGAAAATACGCTTTAGGGTTTATTCCTCATATTTGCCGTTGACGTTGGCTAGGATGTTCAGATTTGAGTTAAAATGTGGCTCGTGTTTGTGGTTAGAATCGTGCGACCGACCAAACAGTTATTTTCACACTGATGAGTTTGCAAGGATCAAACATATACGTATGTAGATTAATAATTTAAAATATTACTCATTAAATAACTATATATATATATATATATATATATATATATATATATATATATATATATATATATATACTAGCAGTGATACCCGGCGTTACCCGGGGCTTTATACAAACAAAATGGAAGAAGTTAAATAGCGTGTATCTAATATACACCTCTATCTCTCCATCTTTCTCTCTAGCTGTCTTTTTATCTGCCTCTCTTTTCTCTCTCCTCGATTTTCCGCCCTTCTCCCCAACCCTCTCTTTCTCCCTTGCCTTACCTATGTCTCCTACTTGTTTTAATGTGTTAAAAAATAATGTAATTTATTTATCGGAGCTATCCCTTTTAAATCTAAGACTTGTATCTTATATTTATTGCTACTGGACAACGCTGTCAAAAACCTTAATCATGGTAGACAATGCTTTTTTCCTCTTCCGGTGTTATGTTATATGTCCGATCCGTAGAAAGGGAAAAATGATTTAATAAATATTTAATTTGTGTAACAAAATCTTCCGTCATGTTAACTGATTCTGAAATTTCAAAGTTATCGTTTCAATCGGCGCTTCTAAACCGTAGTTGAATTTGAATTTCATTATCGTACACATGTGTTTCAGTACGCGAAAACTACGGATCGGACATATAAAAAAAACTATCTTCATAACACCGGAAGAGGAAAAAAGCATTGTCTACCATGATTAAGGTTTTTGAAAACCGAAAATTTGGGATTTATAAAAAAAGGAAAAAAGAAATGATTTAATAGATATTTCATTTGTGTAACAAAATCTCGCGTCATGTTAACTGATTCTAAAATTTCAAAGTTATCGTTTCAATCGGCGCTTCTAAACCGTAGTTGAATTTGAATTTCATTATTACTGCTTTAATTTTTTCTCCGTAATGATACCTTTTTTAAGAGAAAATCCCCGTAAAGACATATTTCGTTTTTTAATAATTATTCCTCAACGCTGTGTACGAACGAGGAGGACCTTTTGTTTTTTTTACTGTTCCTATTTACTTTCCTCCCCATTAGGGCAGAGTTTAATAAAAGGTTGGTTACTAATGTGGGGAAAATCCAGCTCAATAAATACGGTCACTGGATTTAGACAGAAATGAAAATTGCATCGGTCTAGATGGACAGAATAGATGAAGCGTAGAGCACACTACCTTTTTTTTAATTTTCAGATTAGGCAAAAATAGATTTTAATTTACATTTTCTTCAAAATTGAGTGGCCCAAACTGTATGCTTTTCGAACAAAACTCGAGTAAACAGTGCTTTTGCATTTTTTTAACCCGAAATAACAAAACAGATAAAAAGCAACCAGTTCTGCTCCATAATTTGAACCGGCAACGTGAGATTACTGACTTGGATCGAACTAAACCAGAGGTTATTCTTAGTTTACTGTGAGTGTAATACAAAAAGCAGAAATTAAAACTCGAACAAACAAATATTGTAGACCTCTTTAGGAAATTGAGGTAATTTCTATTTTAATTATAAATGTAACCTATTTGCTTTCTGACGGCTAATTAGTTTATTCTTTTATACTACTCACAGGGAGCGGCGGGCAACGGGTCCAACTAGTCTAATAAATATAATACAGTAATGTTAGTAAGGAGGTTTTCACACAACTGCCAACAGTACAGTTACAATCATAGTATGAATAGAAATAATGTTGATAATGATAATTGATACCAGACAACGCCGAGTAGAACCAATACTACCAGCTAATTCTTAATTTCTTGTCCGACCTTTCACAATAACATGATAATAAATGACATTGATGAAGACAAAAGTCAGAATAGATTAAAAATATACCAATTACAAAAAGTAATACTATAATTTTACAAGTTTATCTCGGACAATGACAAAGAAAACAAATGGTATCGATCAATTCATAATTTTTACCCTCCCCATTTTAACATATAAAGAAGATACGTAATGTTGATGAAGTCAATAGTCTGAAGAAATGTTACTATTACAATAGTAATAATGTAATGTTACAAGTTTTTTATCCTGGACAATACGGATAAGTTTTTATCCCGGAAAACGCTGTCTTAAAACACACCTGTTCTATCTTGGATATTGAGCAGTGTTATGAGTACTTTTGTGTTACTACCTGCTTTATTCAGGATATTGAGAACTTTGGATTATGATTCCCGAGGTATAAAACATAAAAACGACAGAATTTATTTATCCCAGGAAACATTGCGTTTAAATACACCTGCTCTATCGACGATATTGAACACTGTTACGGGCACTTTTGCGTTATTACCTTCTCCATCTATAATATCCATATGAATGAAAAAAGTCAATGAACACAATTAAAAGAGGAAAATTTAATGAAAAAAATATGAATGAAAATATGCATGAAAAAGTTAATTAAAAAATGAATGTATAACTAATGCAAACTGAATATAAAAAATGAATGAATATTGAATGAAAAAAAAAATTAATGAAAATCTCCATTACAAATAATCAATGAAAATATGAATTAAAGAATGAACGATAAACGAATGAAAAGTGACTCACAATAATTAATGAAAAAATTAAATTAAAAAATTAAAGAAAACATGGATAAAAAATCATGAATTAAAAAAATAAATGAAAAATAAATAAAAAAATAATAAATGCAAAAAGCAAATGAAAAACAAATAAAGATAATTTAATGAAAAAAGTTGATTTAAAAATGAATAAAAAAATTAGAAGAAAATAATTAATTGAAAAACAATTGAATGAAATAAAAATAAAATAACGAATGAAAATTGAATGAGAAAAATGAATGACAAAAATGAATAAAAAATGAATGAAAAATATGAATGTTAAGAAAGTGAATGTAAAATGAATGAAATATGAGGGAAAAGCATTATAGGAAAAGAATGAATGAAAAAAAGAATTAAAAATGAATGAAAACAAAATAATAAAAAATAAATGAATAACCGAATGAAAAATGAATGAAGAAAAGAAGGTAAATTAAAAATATATTTAAAATATTAATTAAAGAAATTAATGAAAAAGAATGAAAATTGAATGAAAAAATTAATAAATCAAAAATGAATGAAAATAATGAATGACAAATGTATGAATAAAAACGAATGAAAAACTAAATGAAAAGTAATAAAAAAATGAATGAAAAAGACTAAATTAATAAATTGAATTAAAAAATGAATTGAAAAAAATGAAAACTAAAAAAAAATTAATAACAACATGAATGAAAAAAAAGAATGAATCAAATCAATGAAAAATAAATTAAAAACTTAATTAATAAAAAGACGAATTAAAAACATTGAAGTAAAACAACGATTCTTCTCAAAGCTCTGACTCTGACTTCTTTTCTAAACATACCTTTACGATATACAAACACATAAAAGCTTAAACTATCTAATATATGAAGTTAAGACGATTTTTTCCTTGTACCTTTTTGAAGAATAGGAAAATAACTAATGCATCACAGGCTACTAAACTCACCACTATATTATGCTTTTTCTCTCGACCATGTTTTAGTAAATTTGTTATAATTGTTCTTCAGCTAACACTAAATGTACCTTTTGCCCCACCATCTTCGACTCTTCTCAAAACATACTCCATGTAGGTGGTAGCAGAAACTTACCCCTAATACTTAAGTACTGACACTCCCCCATCGACACCGTGAACTAATGAACGTCTACTTTTCAAAAAAGTGTCCGTTAATATTTATTATTTGTCTGCTATTAATTTACTACATAATACAAAAACTTACGCATACATTTAATGGACGCTCATGCTAGTTCCGCTGACTTTTGAGAATATCGGATTACGTAATTATAACCTATTTCGTATACATTCATGCTCATTCAGGTTTTTAGAGAATGCAATTAACGAACAGTTATTTGCAGTGTTTTATCATTCAACATGGCGGCTCCAATTTCTCAAGCGACTTAACTTCAGAATTAAGTTAATATACGCCAAAATACTCGACAGAAAATTATAAAGTTAATATTTTCTGAGACCTACACCGTTTACACGCATAATATCCAACAATTAAAAAACATTGATTTCTTCGTGTAGTAATGACCCTAAACGTGTGACTGGTGGACCCTACTATTAGTCGCCATCTGGCGGATCGTAATATAAAACACATGCCAGCTACACGCTTTGTTTAAATTACTTATTTTTCAAGAGATTTTCTACTCGCTTAAGTGCTTAAGTCGTTAGCGCCGTAAATCCAAGACTGAAAGGTTTAGAGTTCGATCCCAGTCGACTCACACAATTTTCTTTTACATTGTTAAACTTTTGCCTATGAGTGATGAGTGGAAGGGAAGAGTATGGTCCGGAATGTTTAATTACACGTTATTATGTAGTGATTGGAAAAGTAATCAATGTAATATGTAGTACTTTAACGATTGTGAATATCATCATTTCTCTTCGTACACACATGCTATTTTTGTGCTCTGCAGGCCTTCTTGATTATATTTGTGTATTTCATTAGTGTTTATGGGGCATACTCATTTTCTTTTGTCTTTCCATCACAAAAAAAATGGAATTTCTATACAAAGATAACAGAGAGGAGCTCTATAGTCCTCTATTATTTGAAAATTGTCCATAATCATAGATAGCGCGGGTGTTAAGAAAATACAGGTACCATGGGATGAGCAGGAAGACTCATACAACCGCGTCTCTTTCCGTCCTTCATTTCTTTTCTTCCTCCTTTCACCTTTAAACAATTCCAAACCGATAATTATTCTAAACATTAACATTTTCCGATGTCACCTATTTGCGTTCTGTCGGATGTTAACAAATTTTAATTAATTATTTTATATTTCTCCCTGGCAACGCCAGAAGGCGGGTCGAGCTAGTTTAATATAAAGATAATAGATATTTTGTCTGCTGACACACGCATGGTTTTTCAGTTAATACTTTTAATGATCGCTACA
Source organism: Sepiola atlantica (assembly GCA_963556195.1). NCBI lineage: Eukaryota > Metazoa > Mollusca > Cephalopoda > Sepiida > Sepiolidae > Sepiola > Sepiola atlantica. The sequence continues at coordinate 106,423,424 of OY744520.1, read as the reverse complement.
GATGTCTATATAAATCACAACATTAGTCGTACCTCTTCAGGTACTATGTGTTTAAACGCTAGTAATCGGGATAATAACATCTTACTAGGTGACCCAACCCCTAAAGAAAAGAATGCCACCCATGGAATCGTTAATAAAATTCATAATCCTTTCTGTAATAAAACCATATTTTGTGCAAGTAAACGTCAGTTAATTACTTACTTGCCCACCAAGCTTATCATGAATGCCCAACAGTCTTCGTTTTTATCACTCTTTAATAATAAGAAAACTGTAGTACGACATGTAAAATTGTCAATAACTCTTACATGTTCCTCTCTTTGTTGTTTCTTTGTTTACTACTCAGTAACAACTCATCAAGTTTCAAATGCAAATTTAGGATAGAATCTTGGCATTTTTCTTCAGTAGAAGAATATTCTGAAATTGCTGTAATATCTATTATCTTTTAGATAACAACACAGATAAACATTTAAGAGTTAAGGTCTGTCAGGTATGAAGTATATTCAAGATAACACGCTTTGCTGATTTGACGATCAGCAAAGTGTCCCCACATATCATTAAACGCCCATAAAATAAAAGAAAATGTTATAAATTCATGATTAAACCTTGGTGGACATGTCAGGCATTGACTGCCCTTTATTTGTATTAAATATGGTTTGATTGTAGAAACGAATTGTGAATTGTTTTACCGATTTCATGAGTTGAATTTAGGGGGCATCCTGTACTACGTGGTAATGATTCAGTTTAAAGTACATGTTGCGACAGATGTCTCATGAATAATGTTGGGAAGTGCAGCTGCCGAATAGTCGTGAATATAAGAAAAACATCAAGATAAGAACAAGTCCGAAACATATAACTAATGGAAATATTAACAAGTCCTAATTTTAAAAAATACAGGCAAAAATAAAATTTCTATTCCAAGTGTAACACGGGTGTCGAATGCAAAACAGCTGCGGGGTATCCCACCCGTTTCAGCCACTACCCATATTTCCGTTCACCTCGTCATCGTGGGTAAGTTACACCCGTTCAATACGCCCTTCCAGTTATTGACTTCCTACAAAACAACGTGGATAAACCGTTTCCTCGACAAACGTCAACCACTGAGTCAGCAGAAAGTTCAAGATTGACCGTCCATCGACTCCATTCCCACGTTCCCATGGTTCCAATTTTGGAAGACTTACATCAAATCTGTTGCTAAAGTTGCTGGAAAAATGATTGGATCATTGTACTGCTTCAGAAAGTATTTCACTCCTTACGCAATCCTGTACCTGTATAAAGGTCAAATAGTTCAAAGGTTGAGTACTGTTTCCAGGTCTGGGAAAGTGCCACTCAGAGCACTCTTACCTGCATAGACAAAGTACATAATCGACTTGTAAATTAAGAAGGGGATGCCTATTCTCTTCATTACAGCCTCTTTCTCAAAGAAGATACGTTGCTAGTCTTTATCTACTCTATCGTTATATATATATATATATATATATATATATATATATATATATATATATATATATGTGTGTGTGTGTGTGTGTGTGTTTGTATATATATGGGTGCGTATATATATATATATATATATATATATATATATATATATATATATATATATATATATATATATACATATATATATATAGTTATATGTTAAATAATCCACGTGTATCTAAATCCCATTTTCTATTTTCTAATTATTATCAATATTAATGTTATATTTAGTATTTTCTCCTAATAACTATTTTTCTTATTACTATCATTCTTTTTATCAATGTTTTTTACTAATTATTATTTCTTAACACTTTTATGATAATGTTTCTTATTATTACAATTGAATTACTTTATATATTCTTTATTTTCGTTTTTATACTTTTGTTTATCTCTCTTAATATTTCTTAAATAATTTTGTTCTACTCCTATTTCAATAAACCGGATTTTCATCGATATCCTTAGTTCGTTTAAATTAGATTTTTTAAAGAATTTATTGTTCTGGTATTCTTTATATATGAGTAAATTCCTCCACCCATCAACATTATTTCCAGCTTATGTATACCTAATAATGATACATATTTTTCTTAAAAGAATAATGTTTTTTAGTTATACCTTTAATTCTAGGTATATCCAAATTTACCCTCTTATAAACATGTTATTTTCTAATTATTTTAATTTCTATTAATTTAGACTATACTTTATTTTTTTTCTAAATAAATAAAATTAATTCTTACTATGCACTTTTTCTTTACTTCCAAACGTCTTAGAAACGATCGTACGCCGAATGGTAGTTGTTTTTTTAATTTTTGGGACTATGTTCAAATTATTTTTAACTTAGAAGATATTTTATTCAGTGAAGACCGGGATTAGGCTAATAAAAGTAATCTCGATGATACTCGATTACAGGGTACATATGTATAGTAGACCTATATATATAGTAGACATGCATGTAACCCGCTGGGTCACAACCACTACTACTATTAATACCACTTTGATTTCATTCGAAAATTTGTAAATTGTGACATATCTTTCATACATACTTCTCCAATCTAATTTACATAACTATTTGTGGTGTGTCCTGACACACATTGCAGATTAAAAGACAATGCCGAAAATTAATAAATTCTTTCTTTGGATGGTCACAATAAATAAAGAAATATATATATATATATATATATATATTAATTGAACATTTAAATAATAACCATTTTTATAAAGCTCTATCTAGTACTGACCACTTTTTGAAAAAAAATTGTTTGATGTTAATTTATAAATAGATTTAACTTGTTGCAGTAAGTAAGCAATATATATATATATATATATATATATATATATATATATATATATATATATATATATATATTGCGATAAGCTAGTTTCGCTCGGGTGTTGAACACTGTAGACAGCAATAACACTTTTCTTCACCTCCTGGGTAAGTGTATCCTGATTTCAGCTACTGTCTGTGCCGATTTCTCGCGGCCGCGTGGGCTTTGAGCGTTTGTCTCGTGATCCTAGCTTGAATCTACGACCGGCGTCCGAGCCCATGAGAGTTCTTGCAACCGCCACTCCTACACTGGTGAGGGTAAGAGAGACCAAAATGACGTTGTCTGTATATGAAAAACACTTTAATATTAAATAAATATTTATAGAGTATATATATATATATATATATATATATATATATATATATATATATGTAAAGAGTATATATATATATATATATATATATATATTTGTAAACGTATATATATATAAAGAGTATATATATATATATATATATTTGTAAACGTATATATATATATATATATATATATATATATATATAAAGAGTATATATATATATATATATATATATATATATATATATATTTGTAAACGTACCCTTGACGCGTTTGATAACAATAACTATCACTGCTCATTCCACTTTGATTTTAATTTAAAATTCATTAACTGTGGCATATTTGTTCAGACATTCTTTTACCATCTAATTTACATATATATTTTTGATGTGCACAGACATACGTATGCAGATTAAATGCCAATGCTGAAAATAAAGTGAGCGTGACTTTCATTTCTAAATGATTACAGAAACATTAGTTGTTGTGACCCGGCAACCAGAATTGTTGATTCTACTGTGAATTCATCAAAATATTCATAAACATACCTGTTAAGACATTCTTCTTGCATGACTACAAATAAAGTCTCTTTACTTCTAAATGTTAACTATAAACCAGCCTATTTTTTGCTATCTCATTTGCAAACGTTTTTCAGGTTTTGACGAACGCTTTATGTAAATTAGATGGCAAAATAAAGAAATTAAGAAGCAACGCTGAAGAAAGAGAGTTACTACTTCTCTGAATGTTCACAGCTACAATAAAATATTACACAGTGGTTGAATCAAAATACCGTGAGGGACCGCGAGGGAAATATAAACATAACTAACGGACAGATAGATGACTTGTTTAGTTAATTCCAACTTAGGGCTAACAAGAAGCTTTAAACTGGAATGTCTTTTAAACATAACCCACTCTTAGAATTAATTAATATTTTAGATTATTTTCTTATGTGTTTCCACATAATATTTGAACTGTATTATTTCCGTATAACCTGAATTAAAGATGCCATTCATATAGTAAGTAGAATTTTACTCGAAGATTAGTTTATTAGCTGACAGTTGTGAGATTTTATTAGAAATGTTATGGATAATGGATCTGGTCTGATTAAATTATACAAGAAACGCAGGTTTATTTAAGGTTTAATAATATATGTTATGTGTGTTGTTTGATTTATTTGAGCTATTGTCCTCATCTTGCATAAACAAATTTTAGATTAAAAAAATAATAAATAATAGTTATTTAATACAATGTCCTTTTTCAAAGCTATTTTTTTACACGATATTACATTCGAGCTTCTTCAGGTTCATCTTTTCCAATTCGAGAATCTTTATATGGAACTCAATAATCTGTACGGAATTTAGAACGGAAGACTTTTATTTAACCCACGAGAGTAGCTTGCCCTCGTTCCGTCAGCCATGAGCAGGTAGAAAACTTAAGTAATTCGTAATTGTATTCTGAGTATCGGCCGCACTGAGGATTGAACTTGTAACCTTCATGAGGCTGTCATTTTAAACTGATTATTACTTAGCACTTATATCCGTTATGCTACGGGTCCTTGCTAATTAAATAAAGTGTTTCGTTCTAAATTCCGTACAGATTCCCGAGTTTGACATAAAGATTCCAGAGTATGACAAGATGCACTTAGAGAATGTCGAAGGCTACATCGGCTGAAACGTTGTGAGAATAACACCGAAAATGAGAGCAATAGTCCGAATAAACACAATAATACAAATTATCAATCTGCATCTACAAAATTCCGAAAGATAAACATCTGAGTTTAGGTTTTAGTTTTGCTGTTTGCTGTTATATTTGGATATACCTAGAATTAAAGGTATAACTCCAAAATATTATTCTTTAAAGAAAAATATTTTTAAATACTTTCAGAGGGCATAATATAGGCACAACCGTAAACTTCAAAAATTCAAATATTTCAGATTAGCATTCTATATAATCATTAATCATTAGATTAAGTAAGGTACACTGAATTTCAATTTCTTCTTAAGACACCTGCAGCGGAAACCTTAAATTTGAGATATTTTCTAGTATCCAAATCATGAAATGCATTTTGATAAACATTATAATATGTATTCTAGAGATGAGGATTACTATCATCATATCTTGATTTTAATTTAAGTTAGAGGACAGAAAATTGTAGCAAATATATTCTGTCCGGGGAATTTATTTTACCCCTCCTGGAACAGGTATTCGTTTAATATGTTTATAAAGTTAAGAATGTTGATATATTTGTATGTACACGATTTGACCCTCAACTAATTACAGGATCAGTATAAATTTTGGAACACAGCTGCTAGGCGTGAGGAGTCCAAATGTTGCCTATATTTAGTTTTATTTAATGTTATTAAAATGGTTAAAAAGGACGCGAAACCCCTTTCGAGAAAATTCAGATACCTCCCATTTTTGTTAAATTTACAAAATAGGTATTAGACATCAATTAATAAATATTCCCCACATTTCAGTTCTTTTGGAGCATTTTACAATATATTTAGGGTATATAATATAAGCATAAACTCCTATTTGAAAATTCAAATATTTCACATTTGCATTAAATTTGATCCAAAATTATGATACACTAATGAAAACAAATTCATTCAAATATAGTCATGCTTGCAACTTTTAAAAAATAGCATTTTGAAGAAAACAGCTGCTGTTTTCCTTTATTTTGTTTCTGATTTCAATAAATATTAAATTAATGGTAAATGCGTATTTATCAAATTTATGTTTCGTCCAGAAACACGCCCACAGTAGTACGAGATCATTCTGTAGTTTTATTGTTGTTTTAATGTTTTCTCTTAAACGACACGAGGACCTTTGTCTGTGCAAAATTTGCGCTCTTACTTCGGTTATGGTCTGAATTTTAAAGGTTATTAGTATCGTAACATTTGTAAACATATTAACGAATTCAGTTATAAACGATATGTTTTTCTCTCCCAGCAGCAGGTTTGTTAGTCAGACTGGTAAGTAATGATCCCGACTGGTCCTTACCCGGTGTCTGGATATCGAATGTGGGTGTTGGTGCAGTTCCTCCTACATCTTTGTACACTCATGAATCATAAAACGATGAAATAGCTGTATGTTGATTACATTATATATATATATATATATATATATATATATATTATATTGTTTTAACTGAATTCATCCAAACAAGGCAAGTTGCTACTGTAGATGTAAGGGGCTACTGAGAATCAGGGCGATATTTTAGGGAGTCATCCTAAATTGGGAGCTGTGCAGCTAGATGTTAGTTGACATTAGTTTTAAATTTCTGCATGTCGGTACAGTCGGGGAACGATGAGGCAGGGATGGAGTTCCAAAGGCCAGCATCTCGAGGAAAGAAGCTATTGGAGTAGAAGGCTCTCCAACCGCTGGGTACCTCCACAGTGAATGAATGGGATTTAGCTGATTGTCGGGTTGGTCAAGTGTATTCACGTCGAAGAGGAACTAAAGCATCAAGTTCATCGAAGCACATTCGATTGAAGTACTTGTGAAACAAGCACAAGGATGCAACATTGTGGCGATAGGATAGGGGCTGGAACTTGGTGGATAGTTAGAAACTCATTTTATGACCTTGCCTAAGAGAGACAGAGAGAGAGAGAGAGAGAGAGAGAGAGAGAGAGAGAGCGACTAGTGGATGGTGCACCAACCCACATGTGACAACAATACTCCATGCATGGAAAACTGGTGGCTTTGTAGAGATATAGGATACTGTCAGATGTGAAATGTTTTCTAGCACGGTAAAGGGAGCGCATCTTCGTTTCAGCAGTCTTGGTAATGTCTACTATGCATTTGTTCCAATTCATGTTATCTGTGAATGTTAGGCCGAGGAGTTTGAACGTTGGACTCTCATATAGGGCAATATTTTACATTGCAATCTGTGGTTGAAGAGGTTTCTTACAGTTGTTCAAGGAAAGGAGCTGTGTCTTAGCAGCATTAAATGTTACCATCCATTTATGACGTCATTCCACTACATAGTGGAGGTCACATTCTTAGGATTCAGCCATTGCCACATGTGTCGTCCGTTTTATCCACATGTGTCGTCAGCAAATATACCCATCTCAGACACAATGTCATTAGGGATGTCGTTTATGAATATCATGAACAATAAAAGTCCAATGACCGATCTCTGGGGCACACCTGCATTAATGGCATGTTGTTTGGATGAACGGCTATCGATGACAACCTGTAATACCATAGTCATACCATATGAATTAATTTTTATGAGAAGACCTTTATGCCAGACCTTGTCAATAGCGTTGGGTATATCAAGCGCTACTGTTCTAGCTTCACCTGCCTTGCCCTGTGTATGGTATATGCGTTCGGAGATAATCGTTAGGATATCCGCAGTAGACCTTGCTTGCCTAAATCCATATTAATGGTCAGAAAAAAGTTTACTATTAAAAAGATGTCGTACTATTGCTAGATTAATTTAGGATTCAAAGAGTTTAGCGAAGAGCGGAAGTAGGCAATAATTCTGAAGGTCATCTCTTATCTCCAGAATTCTAAAGGTCTGATACCATAGAGGCAATTTTCCAGCTATCGGGGAAGCAAGATGTAGAGTTTGGAGAGAACAGGAGCCAGTTCAGCAGAGCATTTCTTCATTACTATTAGTGGTATAAGATCAGGCCCACATGCTTTGGAGTTGTCAAGGTTTTTTATGATGTCCATGACATAAGATGGAGTGACTACCAGGTCATCGGGTCTGGCTTCTGTCCGCAGTGCGAAATTAGGGAGGAAGTGGTTTGCTGAGTCAAAATTGGAGTTTAATTCGAAACGCTGCACAAGTAGTTCAGCCTTATCAGTTGCCGTTGGATAGCGGGGAAATTGTTGATCGCTCATTGTTCACCAAACTGTTGTAGATTTACCAGAAACCACGAAAACTTAGTTTCTGCGAGTGAATGCGTTTCCTGGTCATCTCTGTATACCTTCTCTTTTCTTCAGCTATCACAGTATAACAATTATTTCGTGACTACAAATTTCTGTCTATTTGTAGTAGACTTATGGCGGCCGTATTGTCGAACTGCTTTTTTTGAATTTAAATTTTAAATTTCAAATCTGGATTTTTTATTTCTGTAAATTTCATTCTTAACCTGATATTCTCTCCATAACACAACTTCTAGACGAAACTAATTTAACCCTTCAAAATAAATAATGACCCAGATAAAAGCGCCGTTAACAAATATTTACGGTATTAGTAAAACTATTTTTTTAATTTTAATCTTAACTTGTATGTTTTATCCCCTTTTTGGACATTATTAAGCTTTTTAATCTCACATATCTTTCCCTAACACAAAATTTAGACGATTCTAATTCAACACTTTGAAGCACATAGCGTATCAAAACGAAAGTGATACGAGACAATCCATTTTATTTACCAGGTGATAACAAAGCTGAAGATAGCTAGGAGGTAATCACCTTCTGAGCTGTAGACCAATGGTACTGATGTTTTACTGAGATTCTGTACTAAATAATACATATATATACATATATATACATATATATATGTATATACATATGTATATTAGACTTCTTCAAAATTGACCTTTTTCTTCAAACATATGGAAACTGCTATTATTCCCATTCTCCAAGATCTAAATTAGCTAAATGTACCAGTTATTGTGATCTTGGACCTTGGCTATGACTGCCTCAAGAGCCATGTAATTTTATTGTTGACGTTTTTCAAAAACGCTGCAAAATATGGGATATTATGTCCTTATTTTCATTGTAGCTTTCCAGAGGTTGATGCTATAGCCTTGAAAGTGGTACCAAATGAAAGCTAATAAAATTTTCTTGCATATGGTAGTAAGCACAATAAAACACATGAACACCTGTGTAAATTTTAACTAATTTTAATGCACAAACAGCTGGGACACTACAAATAATCAGTTTGGTAGTATGATAGCACTGCACTGACACATATATTGCATAGGGAACTGTCAGATAGGATGTTACTAATACATGTATTATCACTTGTTCAATGTGGCTTTTTTGAAACTGTCAAACTTTTTCCTGTGGTACTCCACAACTTGTAGTAAGCTGCTTCTTTGCTCTGGGTCACTTGTGATCTAAGTTGCAAAGTCACTCCAGTTTCACACCTCTCTCAGCCACATCATTGGTCACTTTCACTGACCTCACAAACTTCTGTGCATTCCTGTAGCTGTCATTGTCTTCCCAGGTGTCAGCAGGAGTAGTGAGCCAGTCACATTTCACTCGAAGAGCATCAAACAGAAAGTGAGACTCTGGCCCTACCAGGTCTGTGAGAACTGTAGCTGCATTGATGACAGGAAATACTGGATTGCCTTTCCTGTAACTCTCAGGTTTCTCTGTTTCTGACAGCTTGACTGCGAGCTTCTCTTTTGCAGACTTGGTCATGCTGGCATGTGAACTGAACAAGGTGAATGGCACTAGTTCCTGGGTCAGATACCAGCGGTGGTTGTTCATTTTCTTGAGAACAGAGGTTGCCAGTTAATAGTCATACTGCTTGTATTGCAGCATGCTCTTCATAAGCTGGAGGTCAAGGATAGGTGCATCAGCTGCAGATGTGGTGGTCACCCAGTGGCTGGTGTAGAATAAGGTCAGGAACTTGTTCATCCTCTCCAGCTTGAAGATAGTGTCCGTGTTGTATTTTAGTTCCTTGGAAAGCATGAGCATCTTCATACAGTAAATGTTCCTGGCCATCCAGCGGGCTTGGTGAATGGCACCTGGATTGGCCCAGTGGATACCTCGAGGAGGTTCCTCACCAAGCAGGATCAGGCACATCTCTGCCACCTCTCTGTAATCTGCCCCCGGACTTGCTTCCTCAAGGAAATTGCTTAAGACTGCAATTGTGCTTGTCTTCTTCTGTTTCAAGTCTTGTTCAACTAGGCCCAGAACTCTTGGGCAGTTCTTAACCAACTTGTCCCACTTCTCTTTCACATTGTTGAACATTGGGTTGTCAGGACTCTTGACCTTGCTGAACACAGCCTCCCATACACTTCCAATTATTACCTCTGATATGTGATGGCGACAAGCGAAGTAGAATACCTTTTTGCCTAGTTTTTTCTTCAATAAGCTTCGCTGCACCCTTGTTGATGCCACTGTTGCTTGCTGTGGTATCAAATACCAAGCCTACAATGTTGTCTGTGAGACCCCATGCTTCTATCAGTTCTAATGTAGCATTACACTGTTGGATTCCTGTGGAACTTTCTATGAAGGGCACACCAAGCAGCTTCCCTTCTTCATACTGTGGAGTACCAGAGACGAGCACTGCAAGACTTTCCACTGGGTATCTTTCACCAAGAACATCCCGTAGAAGTTTTCCATCCCAGTGTAGTGTGCAGTAATCTGGCGGACTTTCCTTGAAGTTATTCATGTAACTTTGACACAAGTTATGACGAGTGTTTATCCTATTTCGTCTTGTAGTAGACGCTGATATAACAAAGTCATCAAGATCTGCGCCCCCTGCCTTCAACACTGCAGACACCATGGCTGTAGTCTGGTTGTCAGAGAGTGACAACCGATCTGCAGTGCTACAAATCTCTTCACTGGTCATAACTGAGTGTGGAAAGTGTAAGGTTATCGTACTTGGTTTTGATGAACAGCTTGGTGTTGTCTCAGTGTATTCTGAACCCTCACTAGTACCAGAGCCTTGACTGTTCTCTGGGTCTTCATCACTTGAAATCTTCCCAACTTCTGCTGCTGAAGCAGTCATTCATGATAACATTCTCTCTTCTCTTTCTTCTCGGAAGCTCTTCTCTCTAGACTTCTTCTCAAACACCTTATCATGACCTGACATGTGTGCCAGGCGAGTTGTCTGTTGGTCCAAGTAGAAATTGACGTCCTCTTCCTTGGTCTCCTTTGTGAGCAGCCTGTTGCTTCTTATCTCCTCCACAACATCCTTTGCTCCAATATCAAATAACTTCTCTAAGTCCTTCAGAAAGTTAGCTCATTTCTCTTCCTCTGGTTTGTTATTACTTCCCTTGTTTTTAACAATTTTCCTGTAATTTTCATGGAGGATCATGAAACGGTTGACTGCATTTGGTCTAGTTAGTGTTTTAATCCTTGCCATATTCCAGAATGGCAAAAAGACATCCACTGTATCATGGGCTAAAGACCTATTGTCACTGTTGGGATTATCATTCCTCAAATGCAGGAAATACTGGAACACCTGGCGATTAGTAAGAAGTTGAGAGCCCCTGATGCTGGAGCTGGGTTGCCCAATGAGATACACATCACTGAATGACCTTGTGGCAGGAGTTGCCACCTTTCTTCGCTTTTCAGTTGGTTCATCTCGTTCACTTGTATCGCTGACCACTTTCCCACAGCATAGTTGTCTTCGAGATGCCATGTTGTCAGCAGTTCACAAATCTTAACAAATCAGCTTTAACTTACAATCTGAAATGAAGAGATAAAACATACTTAGTGATAATAAATTATATACATGCATTAAGAGTAACATTTTTAGATAAAGTTATGTATTATATGATGGCATCCTTTCCAAGCATAAAAAAATATATATGTTTGTGCATTAAAATTAATTAAAATTAACACAGGTGTTCATGTGTTTACTACCATATGCAAGAACGTTTTATTAGCTTTCATTTGGTACCACTTTCAATGCTATAGCATCAACCTCTGGAAAGCTGCAATGAAAATAAGGACATAATATCCCAAATTTTGCAGCGTTTTTGAAAAACGTTAACAATAAAATTACATGGCTCTTGAGGCAGGCAGGGCCAAGGGTCAAGATCACAATAACTGGTATATTTAGCTAATTTAGACCTTGGAGAATGGGAATAATATCAGTTACCATATGTTTGAAAAAAAAGGTCAATTTTGAAGAGGTCTAATGTATATATATATATATATATATATATATATATGAGGAAAATACACAATATCTCATGAAATCAAATATCGTGGGCACAGCATGTATAAATGTATATTGTAGTATGAAAAAATATACGTGGTAACAAAGCTACACAGATGCGTCTATGTTTCATCAGGGTAGCCTGTTGATTCTCCACGGTAAAGAAATATGGACGCATCGCTCTAGCTTAATTGTCATAGACACATTTTCATGCATACACTCTACCTACGTATTGAGCACTGTTGACCTATATACTTTAAATCTATACACAATATATTATTATCACCATATAATAGTTTGTGTATATACATGAAGTAATACATTGTTTATATGTATATATATATGTGTTTATGTATATGCATACGAGGTAATGAATAAACACAAGAGAAAATAGAATGTATACATGTTTGAAGTTTGAAAACATTGATCGGCATTTTTAATCTGTTTTTGTACATTTTATACAACGAACGGGACGGACATCGGATTTTTTCATTCACCATACATGGTTAAAGTCTTGGTCAGGTGATACCTTATTGTTACACCGGCTGTTCTAACAGAAAAGACACTACACCGGTTCTCACTATAAATAGTGCGAGTAGACAATCACCAGGGAGAAAAAGGACAGTATTGTAACTGTCTAGCCGAGTGCCGGTCAGTTTCCTTACCTTTGTACCTTTTATGTTAATACACTTGTTATCTTAACCCAACCTCGACTTGACTTCTTCTTTTTATTGTTGGACTACTTCACAACACTTATCATAGAGTATTCAAGAACCTTTTTTACGGCCACCCTCCAGGCTTTTCCCAGAAGGCGCCATCTTGGATCACATTTTCGCGAGGTTGTCGGTGATGTGTATTACATGTCAATATCTGCGCAAGCGATTCGCGAGATATGGTTGAGTGTGATCGGACCGAAATTCCAACAAATTTTCTTTGTCTCTATTACCAGTCGTCTTCTTTCTAATTTCTTTCGTCCAGTGCAAGGACCCGAACACCTACAAAGCAGCAGTAAAAGTTTGAACCAATCGACATTTTTACCGGTCAATTCGAAGGTGGAATAAACCAGCGATACATCGCCGCACACATATTATGATTCCACTATAAACGGAGCAATAGTCTCAGTCAGCAGAGAGAGAAATAATCAATGTCATCGCACATCAATAAAAACGCTCTTACAGCACTCTGCGTTGTTAATGATAATACTTCTCTCGCCTCTCTCTCTCTTTCACTTTCTCCTTCTCTCTCTCTCTCTCTCTCTCTCTCTCTATATATATATATATATATGTATGTATATATATATTTATATATATATATGTATGTATATATATATATATATATATATATATATATATATATATATATATATATATATATATATATATATATATATATGAATATATATACACATTTCATATCATACTATATAAGAAATTTATCAAACATTGATAGTTTCAGTTTCATTGATAACGAGAGATTTCACTCACTGAAATATACCATGTGTAATTGTGTAAACTGTTTTTCAGTCAATCGCTAAGTGTTTTACATTTTCGAACTCTCCGGTACCCCGGAGACAAAAAAAAATCGTATACGAAAAATAAATAAATACAAAAACGAAAAACGAATAAAAAATAAACTACGCTAAAATAGACTAAGAGATATTTAATATAATTTAAAAAAAAAAATAATTAAAATGTGTAAATAAATAAGTATACAAAGAGTTAATACACCTAACTAGAATAAATAAGGTAACTATATATAAAATAAATTGCATCAAGCTGCTAAGTTCATACAAAAATGAACAGTGTATTGATTTAAGTGTTTAAAAAAAAGTATTAATAATACAAGCTATTATCCTGATTTAGAATTACATAAACACATTTATGTAAACGAAATTAAAATAAATATTAAAACTAATGAAACTATCACAACCAGTCAACCATAATAAACTCTGTTGTTATTAGGCCTAGAAACAGGGGCGGATAACTCTTTAAAACTGATAGAGTCCTCAGTTTTCAAGTCGAAGAGAAGCTAAGTAAAATAAATTAAGAAAAAAGAAGGAAAACTGAAAAACACCAGTCGTTTCTCTGTTTATCCTAGCATTCTTTCTAGTCGCCCAGGATATTTGTCATTGGATTAAAGCAATGCATGTTCATAAGATGTGGAATAATAATTACGCAACTTTCGTTTCACTCGCAGGGATTATTTATTGTCTATAGAAACTGAAAAAGTGGCATATATATATATATATATATATATATATATATATATATATATATATATATATTAATATATACATGTATATACATATATATATATATATATATACATATATATACATATATATATACATATATATGTATATATATATATATATATATATATATAAACTAAGACATTTTTCATCATTTATTTTTGTGGGTATTGTTCTTATTAAGACACGCTTAAAATTAATTATGAAGTATACAATTAGTTGAACCTATTTATGGGAGTGTCATGTCACACAAAGAAAAATAAACGATGTCTAATTTTTTTTACGTTACAACAATTTAAAAATAATTAAATATTTATAACATTTTCAGTATTAATTAAATTTCATGACACAGACTTCTTTTATTAGGAAAATTAGAAAACATATTCGTATTTGGGCATAAATGACATATATATGTTTATATATGTGTACGTCATGTATGAATGTGTTGGATTGATAATTCTGTGTCGAGTTCTTATCTGTCATTAATTTGTGGGCTGAGTCTCGCTAAAAGTATCGTCCCCTCATTATTTCATTTAAAAATTACAATAATTTATTTCTGTGGCCTACAGTTAAATGTATTTTGTATTGTAAATTTGTATATTTAAATAAGTGTTTTCTTAAGGATGCGTGTGCGTTGAGGTGTTTTAATGTGGTTGTGGGTTTATTTGTTGTACTACAGATGTAGAAGTATTCCTACTTGTACACTTGTCTGAGGAATATTTCACATAATGTCTATTACATAGACCTGTGGTTTCGATGGCGTAATCGTCGTTTTGTAGATGTGTTTTTATCGTGGTCTTTTTGTCTTTGCGTAATTTTATAGTGAATACTCGAAGTGTATTAATTGTAAAGCTATTCACTGTTTTCAGATAGCTGTGCGTATCGAGGTGTTTAAACTATCCATGAAGTATAGTTGTTTTTAAAGAATACACATACACACGCCTTTATTAAAGTTGTGCAAATTCTGACCAAAATACTTTTCTTATTATTTCAACGTGCAAGAAAGACCAAACGTTTCTCGTAATTGGATGAGGATCCCTTTTTTGTACTTTTCCATATGCTCATAACACCATATTACTTACTTTGTTTTTACTGCAACCCTCCTCCCATTTCGCCCCCTAATATAGTAGAGAGTAGTTGAAATGTTGGAAAACTTTAGGATTTCGTGTCTTATATATATGGTTTAAATTTCATTAAAATATACGTATTTGAAGTTTTAAGGGGTTTGTTCCCATGACTCACTTAGTCGACGTGAAGGCACGTAGATATTCGGCACATAGAGGGTAACGTATTGATTTGTGACCACGTTCCCAGAGAATTTTATACATATGATATAGATTTCATCAGAATACGATATATTCAAAGTTTTATAGGAGTTTCGACCCTTGCAGCTCAATTAGGTTAGAAGTGCCTATAAAGATTCGGGTAAAATTTGATTGTTTTCTTGTGAAGATTTTATACATAGGATTTAGATTTTATAAAAAGTATATATTTGAAGTTTTTAGGAAGTTATGCCTTGATATCTAGCTCTGTTAGAGATGCACTTAAATATTCGAGAACACTTTCATTGTCTTCCTTGGTAAATTTTAGAGTAGAATACACTTTTTCGATTTTATGTACATTCTCTAACTTTCTTTATAAAATATTCCCTATAGGGAATATTTTATAAACATCACACACAGACACACAGTTTTATATATATAGAACATTACTATAGAAATAAGTCACCGCAAATATTATCAATGAAAATTTTGATTTAATCTATTGATCGTAAATATATTAAGATTAAAACAATCTATAAAAAACTCGAAAAATATTTAATGTATCGAATTAGCATCGCCATAATTTCATAAAACATTATATATTAAATATTTTGATATAAAATAACATTAGATAATATATTTTTCTTAGCTAAAAGAAATATTCAGGTAATTCTCGATGGCCGTACATACAAATAAATAAATGCGGGTATGCCCCAGGGGATGATACTGGACATATATTTTTCTTATGTTCATAAACGACCTCCCTGATGTAATCGCGTCTTATATAGGTGTATATGCCGAGGACTGCTCTGTATTCACTACATGAAGGCAAATAGAATTCCAACACAAGCAAGACAATCGCTGCCGCCTTGGAAACTTATCTGTCCGTAATGGAATGGAAGCAATAAAGATGGCCACATTTAATGCTACCAACACCTTTTTTCTTTTAAAAACAAATAAGAAACTGTTCAACCACGCATTGCCATGGCAGATAACACTCTTCCCGATAGACGTACGTTTAAATTCCTTGGCCTGACATTCTCACACAAAATGAAGTGGAATAAATACATAGGCAACGCTGTCAATTCTTCCACAAAGACCATGGGTTATCTAGCACTAGAAAACTTATCACAGCTGTCAGTATCCAATACATCTATAAGTCATCATTCGCTCGTGCAAGGAGATGTTACCAAATCTTGGCTGTTACACCGACTGCTCGTCTCTCCCATCTAAACAGCGTGGGAAAGCATAATTTATCAACTAATAGGTCTTGCGCTGGCTGCCAAGCTCCAGCCCCTGTTGCATCGCCACAGTGTTGAATCCCCATGTGTGTTTTGCAAGTACGTTCACAGAATGTGCTCAGGTGAAATAACTACACTTGTACCCCTTTCACCGTATATACACCTGACTAATCTTATTAGCAGCAACATTAAACAACTTTTCGGTAGCTGTCACTTGATGCCGAAACATGTTCTTCTCCAATAGCTAATTTCCGCGGACCCCTTGCCTTCGGACCCCACTGTTTCCGAGATCGCACCAACATGCAGACATTTGAATGCAATCTGAACATATTTCTGCCTAACTCTCAACCCATGTTGCTCTAATAAATCGTACCACTATCACAGTAGCACCGTACGGTTCAGTTGCAATATGCATTGCTTGGTGGGAACATAAAGATTATCTGTTAATTATCTATAGATGTTATCGTTCTCTATGATATAGATTGCCAACGATATATATATATATATATATATATATATATATATATATATATATATATATATATATAGAGAGAGAGAGAGAGAGAGAGAGAGGGGGGGGAGAGAGATAAAGAAAGAGTGAGAGATATGGAGATGGAGACGGAGACGGAGAGACAGAGAGACAGAGAGACAGAGAGACAGAGGCAGAGTATTTGGAAAATTGATGGGATAACTTCGGGATCGTGCTCTATAAATAAGAAAGCAAGTACTTTTGACGTGTCTACATTTACTTATAACTTCTTGTTTTGTTTGTTTTATACATTGATTTATTAAGTTTATGATTTTATATTTTACAGTTTCTATTATGTACATTGCAAGGAAGATCTAATTTTACTATTTCCTAATTGATATTAGAGCTCATATTTTTAGGTTTTGCTCCCATATATATTTAGACAGTGTTGTGCTGTTACTATACATTTCACCCTGAATGTCATAATCTGATGATTATACCTACACTTAAAAGTATGCTATTGCTCCAATTTATACATTTTAGTTGCTGATATTATTATTTACTGGCTAACCCGTATACCGGCGTTGCCCGAGAACGTAGATTAACTAAAAACATTCCAGACCCCTACCGTGAATTATTTGCTGCTTATGGTTGTTCGGCGCGAACGCAGACCCCACGATGTTTATGTAAAACATTTAGAGACATTGTCACCTAGCCTACTGAAAAATGTTTAATTGCCAACCCGGACTTAAGGTTAGTGTTTGTGGGAAGTGGAACGATAAAAAGTACATTTCGCTCTCTCCCCTAAAAAAGTAATTTGTTTTGTTTGTAGTCTTACTGTTTTAATTATTGCGACTACTACTGCCATCTTGATTGTTATATTAAAAGTTTCAACTATTATCGGAAAAGTTTTTTTATAGAAAAGTCAAGATAAAAAATCAAAAAAGTGAATAGCCAGTAAAAAAATGCCGTAGCCAGTTTTTAATTTAGTTATTTGTATTTAAGGAATACGTCTTGACGTTTAAAAGGTAAGTAAAAATAACCGTGGTTTAGTGATACCGCTGAAAGTCAATTTCGCAATAAATAAAAAACAAGCGCAAAACAAAGTAATCTTAGAAAGTGAACCCTGGGTTTACTTTCGTCAGCCTCGTCACTATCGCTTCCCTTATTTTGTCCTTTAGTCTTCACATTCCATGAGCGATTTTCTGACAAAGGGGAGAGGATTGCTGTTTTCTGGGTCGGAATCTATCCATCAAACACTTATCGTTAACTAGTTATTGATCTCGAAGTAGTATTGTTTAGCTCTTTACATCAAGTGGCTTCATGCCTTGTCCATAAATATAGTTTGTTTTGTATTTTACTAATCTGATTATTGCTATCTTGCTTGTTATATTGAACACGTTTCGGCTGATATCGGAAACCTTTTATAATTGAACATTCTTTAGTGAGAAATAAAACAATCAAGATGAGAAATACAGAGAAGTAATAGTCAGTAAATATATTTGAGACGCCTGATATTTATTTATTTATTTATTTAAATACATACTATTAAGGTTGTAGGTAACCTCATCTAGCACATTATAGGCAATAATTACGCGGCTCATCAAGCTGCTGTTAAGTATGAGTAATTAAAGTTATTTATCTAGACTTGACAAGTGATTGTTGGTCCGTAGTAATTATTGTCTGTAATATGGTAGAAAACTTCCCTTAAAACCTTGAATATTTGCTCTGTAAGCTAAAACATTGTACTCTCTCGTCAGAAATATGACGTATGGCATATATTTATGACTATATGATGCGATATTAGACAGAACATTTATATTCGGATTGAACAGGAAAACCTAAAATCTTCAAAAATATATACTATTAATATATATATATATATATATATATATATATATATATATATATATATAAATGAATACACATCTGTCTTTATTATAGTGCGGAGGATAACATTTCAAAAATAAATATTATTTTCTAGGCGTACCCCAAATCGGCCTAGCTTAAGCCACCTACACTTTGATTTATATTTTTTTGGATTCCTCGTTTAGTCATTTGCTCATAACATAATTTTAATCGTTGTACTTTCTCGAATGTTCTTGCTTCAATACGATAACTTCGATGGTTAGTGGTTGGATTTTACGGCAAGTCAACCGCAATTTTATGCTGAAAACGTACATATGTTTTGTATAAGATCCATTTGTAGATTAGTTTGTCTCATAAGCGTTTTTGTTAAACAAATAATGTGTGAACGATAGTCTCTATTTAACACATAGATATATATATATATATAAATATATACATATATATATATATATATATATTAAAATATATATATATATATATATATATATATATATATATATATATATATATATATATATATATATATATGTAAAGGAGTAAGGCTACCAACAAATGGATTTACATATCTGATGAAAGCGGACCACCGCTTGAAACGCGTTATATAAAATTATAAAATGATAAAACAACAAAATAATAAATAAATGTTGAAAAAAAAAAAATTCTACAAATGTTGGTTACCTTACTCCTTTACATATATACTTTTCTCTCGTTGGAACTGCACTAATACTGCACTCCCCTCTTTTCTCTCTCTCTCTCTCTCTCTCTCTCTCTCTATATATATATATATATATATATATATATATATATATATATATATATATATAGTATTTATCTAAATTCTAATGACAAAAATAAAGTCTTTTCTCATATCATTTATTTTTTTGCGATGGCAGAATTGACGATGGTCTTATAATTATTTCACAGTCAAACGGAATTACACGCTGATCTTCAGAAACCACAATAAAAGGCGTATATATAGATACAAAATCGTGGATGAAATGAAGTTAATGAAAACGACAGAAAGCAGACAACACTCACCCGTGATATTTTTTGATAATAATCAAGACACAATATAGAATCTAACGAATCTATCCAGATTTTCAGATTGTTATGAGAAAGCCCTAGCAAAGACAATAAATAATAACAGTTGAAATAGTGAGATAATAATGTAAGATAACATTCGAAAATGCGGTTTATTGTAGTGAATTCAACATTCGTGAAATATAAATAAAGGTTTTTCAATTCAGTTTCTACATCAGAAAACTGTGATATTTGCATGTTTACAACTATTTTCTAATATATAGTAACTCCAATAAAAAAATCTAAATCCATGAGAATTTTTATTTTAGCTGTATCTACAACTAATTAAAATAAATTAAAAATAATTACTTCTAATCAAATCAGAGAAGTGACCAAAATAAATGTTCGAAACAAAAAAAAGTTGAAAATACATACAATAGACAATACTATAGCCACAATGGTACAATGAGGGCAACACAATATTAATAATGTTAATACACTTGATTCCATATACTACTCACAGAAAGACATTTTCAAACATCTAAATCCTACGGTCCCTTAGAAGCAACAAATTCGAAGCTCTCCTAGTTTTCAAACAAGCCACACACGCCAATTCCTTGGATGCATCAATATTAATGGATCCATATTCCATATCTACATAAGATACCAAGCTAATTTGCCAGGTATATACCGGAGACGGCAACCTACACACACACACACACACATATATATATATATATATATATATATATATATATATAGAGAGAGAGATATATATATATATATATATATATATATATAGAGAGAGAGAGAGATAGATAGATAGATAGATAGATAGATAGATAGATAGATAGATAGATAGATAGATAGAAACATATTTCACCTCAAACAAGGCAGCCCGCCTCTGTAGACGTAAGGGGTTACTGAGAATTAGTGGGTATGGTTTTAGGTGTCACGCCAAGTTGGGAGCAGTGTAACATGATGTCTGTTTACATTAGTTTTAAACCTTTGCATGACGGTACCGTCGCTGAAACAGGGAGCAGGAATGGAGTTCCAGAGGCTAGCAGCACGAGAAAAGAAGCTGCTGGAGTATAAGGCTCTCCGGCATCTGGGGACCTCCACAGTGAATGGATGGGATTTAGCTGATTGTCGAGTTGGTCTAGTAAATTTACGTCGAGGAGGCACCGGAGTAGCTAGCTCATTGGAGCACAATCCATTGAAATATTTGAAAAACAAGCGCAAGGATGCAACGTTGCGGCGATGGGACAGAGGCTGGAGCTTGCTTGACAGTGAGTGACCTATAAAGTTGGCGACTCTTTTTTGGACCTTGTCTAGGAGGAAAGACTAGTAGATGATGCACTAGCCAAGATGTGGCAACAACACTCCATGCATGGACGGATGGTAGATTTGTAGAGATACAGGATAATGTCAAGTGTGAGTTTACTAGCACGGTAGAAGAATCCCACCTTCTTAGCTGCAGCCTTGGCAATGTCTTCAATGTATTCGTTTTAATTCATGTTACCTGTGAAGGTTAGGCCGAGGAGTTTGAATGTTGAACTCTGAGGTAGGGTGTTATTTGCCATGACAATCGGTGGCTGGAGAGGTTTCTTGTAGTTTTTGAAGGAAAGCAGCTTTGTCTTTGCGGCATTACAAATACCAACCATTTATGACCCGAATCCAATACAGCTTGGAGGTAATTTTCTAAGGATTCAGCCATTGCCTCGGATATGATCGCGTCCGTTTTACCCACATGACGAGAGTAAAGCGTGGTGCCGTCAGCAAATATACGAATCTCAGACTCAATGTCATCAGGGAGATCGTTTATGAAGATCAGGAACAATAAAGGTCCAAAGATTGATCCCTGAGGTACACCAGCATTTATGTCATGTTGCTTAGATTAACAGCCATGGAGGACAACCTGGATCTTTCTTTTAGTTAGGAAGGATCTAATTATAAGTCTTTGCCCAGTAACACCGTATGATCGTATTTTCAGGAGAAGCCCTTTATGCCATACCTTGTCAAAGGCCTTGGATATATCAAGCGCTACTGCCTTAGCTTCACGTGCCTTGTCGAGTGTATAATACATGCGTTCAGAGATGGCCGTTAGGATGTCTGCAGTAGATCGTGCTTGTCTAAATCCATACTGGCGGTCAGAAAGAAGTTTAGCATTAACTAACTGCCGGAATATCGCTTGATTAATTAAGGATTCAAATATTTTAGGACAGATCGGGAGTAGACTTATTGGGCGGTAGTTCTGATGATCAGTTCTATTCCCAGAATTCTTGAAGACTGGTAGCACAGAGGCAATTTTCCAGCTATCGGAGAAGCAAGATTCAGCTAAGCATTTGTTGGAGACATTAGAGAGGACAGGGGCCAGTTCAGCAGGGCATTATTTTATTACCATTAAAGGTATAAGATCAGGCCCACATGGTTTGAAGGTGTCAAGGTATTTTATGATATCCATGACATAGGATGGGGTGATGATCAGGTTATCAAGTGTGGCTGCGGCCCGTAATGGAAATTTAGGGAGTGGGTTCTTTTCTGAGTCTAAAGTGAAGTTTGAGGCGAAACGCTGGGCAAGCAGTTCAGCCTTATCAGTTGCCGTGCAAACAACATCATTTTGGTTTGATAGTGGGGGAATCGTTGATTGGCCATGGTACACCACACTATGGTAGATTTTCCAGAAATTGTGAGTACCTAGTTTCTGTGACTGAATGCGTATTTTGGTTAACTCAGTATATCTTTTCTTTGCTTTACCTATCACGGCCTTACAATTATTTCTTGACTCCATAAATTTCTATCTATTAGTAGCTGACTTATGGCGGCCGAATTTATGGAATACTTGCTGCCTTTTAGCAATGGCAGCTGAACATTCCGAGGTGAACCATTGGGGAGAGTGGGGATTGCTAAAGAATGTTCGCATGGGGACATGAGCTTACATGCCTGCTTTGACCCATTCAGTTAACTTATTTGCACACTGGTCAGCAGGGAGTGAGAAGGTTTCCCTCCATAGGACGTTTCTGATGTTATCTCTGATTGACTCAAAATCAGCCTGCTCGTAGTATCTCGTTATTTTGAGCAACGGCTCATCAGCTTTTGGACGAGTTTTTAAGGTGATATGAATCATTAGCACAATGTGATATGCATTCCCGTGTAGGCTATGAGCTTTCGTCACACAGGCCTCGGGATTTTTATAAGAGACCATTTTGAGAGTTTGCAGCGAACGGTCGCTGCTTACATTACTTAAACACGACAAAAATGTGAGGGTCGCACTCGGTGCTGGGCGATGAGATTTGTAAAGAAATATTAAAATATTGAATCTATTCATCAATTAAAAAATCTCGAGAAAATATTAGCATACCTTTTCTCTAAACTACTTGCAAACAATTTGACTTACAGTAACAATACCTTTCCATGAACAAAATAAATTATGAATGTATGTATATTCATTAAATTGTATATAATACGAAGCCATTTCTGACATGCTATATTTTTATGTGTTTTCAAGACAAAACTAAGGAATCCTGTCGCAAAAACAATGTTGACGTGAAGCAAAAACACTGAAAGTATTTTTTTAATTGAAAAACAATAATTTGAAAAGAAAACGGTTATTGTTATTTATATTTGAAAACATTTCATCTGAATGCTACAATCCTGACAAATGTTATGATAATAACACTGAAGATGAGTACAGTAGTCCGAGCAATCAAAATAATACATGTTGTCAATCCTCATCTAAAAAAGTCAGAAACATTATATCAAATCGGTACCGACCGAAATTAATACGAAAATGGAAACGACTCAACGATCTTTCCGTTATAAAGACATCACAGATTTTGAATTCTAACGATAATGGTTTGTTGGGAAAAAAGAACAAAAACAGCCTTTCCACCATTCACCGACAAACACCATTGGCAAGATACACCTGAAGACGGTCGGAGGTTACATCGGCCAAAACGTTATGAGAATAACCCCTAATATGATAACATTATTCCGAACAATCCAAATAATATAAGTTTTATTCTGTTCTTCTTTTAATCTATTCTTTTTTTGCGAAACGCCTCCTCCTATACATGTCACATAAACTGTGATACAATCTTAATTAGCGGCGAATAAATATAGGTTGTCGCACGTGCTATCACACCTTGTAAATAAATATGTCTATGTGACACTCTATTAATCTCATTATTCATATCTGCCTGTTTCTTTTCCTATTGGCTCATAAAATACGTTTGTCAAACAAATGTGTCTGATTTCCTTTGTATCTATATTTCTTATATCACCAAATTTTAAGAACTAAATTTGAAATTCTGACGTAATTTATTTCTATGTGAACCATTGATTTTACATATGTTATATGTTAAATATATGAAGCTAAAAGTATCTATTTAAGGCTGAACAAATTAAATTATATATTAGTCAAATACAATTTTTTCTACTGATACTTATATTTTACTTGGCAATCATATTTTAATCACTTTTTTAGAAAAAGGTTGAGCCATCGGTTCTCGTTACACCAGTTAATTAACCAACGTTGAGCCTGGCGAATACCAAACGGGTGACCATTTGCGAATATCAGGTGCTGTAAATGGGAGGATGGCGAAATATTTTTGCAATAAAATATAGCCCTGAAAATGCCTTTAGTAAGTACTTTCGTATAACTTACTAAACCACACATGTGTAGACATAACTATCCAGCATTGGCTCGAGATTCTGTTCTCAATTATGTGGCGAGGCTCTCCAGCGAGAGTACGCAATTAATTATCGTTTTTTTGTTTTCCGTTTTTGATTCGTAAGAAGTCACCTTTATTTTGATTGTGATCAATTAGGGATTGCTTAACTCCAGGTAGAACGATTTTTGCAGGAACTGAGTCATTGCTTTTTAGTCGCTTATCCTCGTTCATTGACTTTTATGTTATAATTTTGTGACGCTTAAGAGCATCCGGCAGTAAAATCCTAATTTGGGAGCTAAAGGAAGAATGGAGTAACTCCTTATTTTCCATCTGACGCGGAGTGGTAGTAATGTTGCGGCTTCCATCTATGAGTTTTTTTGTTGTCTTTTACTGTATGATCACAACTTATCAAGGTCAAGAGCCACTCGAGGATAAGGTTGATAAAACGGCATGATTGTCATCCAATATATGGGGAATACTATGATTTACGACGACTAAATTGTAATCAATAGGGAAGCAGCCCTTTAATGATGTTTTCTACAAGCGGTAAACCTTTGCCAAGAAGCTTTATTTATGAAAATTTCTCTGGCCCCTAGGTACTTGAAAGGAGAAAGAAAAGTAACTTTCTGTTTTGGTAGCAAGGCGGGTTCTTGCTGTGAATAACTTATGAAGAGGAACTAACGATCGGAGCTCAGTCGAGAACCTTTCATGGAAATAACGATAAAGTAGACAGAGACTACTAACATTACTTCTGTGAGAAAAGTATTTTAGAGAGAAGAAGAAAACACTTCATTCGATTTCGAGTCTATTTTCTACTCTGATGAATCAGGAAAGAGTTCTCTGAGCGGCATCTCTTCATATGTGAGAAGAGTACCCCATTTTCATGATGTATCTGACTTTTATGTAGATAGAAAATTATATCTGGAGTCAGGCACTTTCTGGAGCGGTAGAAAGATCAAACAATTGTTCGAGCGAACTTAGATACAGACTAGATATACGTCTACCATTTAAGATATGGGGGTGAGAGTCAGTCTTACAGGTTGATTAATATAAGGGACTTCTTCAAGAAGAGGGTCATTCATTTCGACTGAGGCAAAATAAAGATGCCAGCGTTTGCGATTGAAGGAGAAAAGCTTGGTTTTAAAGGTGTTAAAAGTAACAAGTCACTTTCTTACTTAGCGCACCATGTTCAAAGAGAGAGAGAGAGAGAGAGAGACAGAAAGACAGACAGACAGACAGACAGAGAAACAGACAGACAGACAGAAAGAAAGAGAGAAAGAATCAGCGAGATCTTTATTACCAGTGCTCTTTAAAGTGCTGCCATGGAGAGTTGTGTCGGCTGAATACATGTCAATAAATGATCTCAGGATATGATTTGGAAGATAATTAATGAAGATGAGGAAGATTGTTGGTCCGAGAAGAGATCCTTGAGGCACGCAGGCATTGAGTTAAATAGAATATGTCCGAAGCACGACACGCCACACCGAAATCCTTCTTCCCTAGCCCTTTCTACCTTTTTTCTATGTTTACCTTATGACATTATTTATTAAATACTCACGGGACGTTGACCATCATCGTTATGATATAACACTGCATCCAGTGTTAAGATCAGCATTTGGGAGCTTTGAGATTGTGGACTCAGTCCTTAGTTCCTATTAATCATAGGCTTACTCTAACTCGGAATTGTCGTACCTGTAAGAGCTCCATCTATAGGGTAAATAGAAACGACCGCTTACAGACCATTCCAAAATATACGCCTAGAAAACAAACTAATCTACAAATGAAACGTATGCAAAACATATGTACGCTTTCGGCATAAAATTACGGTTGACATGCCGTAAATCAAATAACCAACCGTCCAAGTTATTGTATTAAAGCAAAACATTCCTAGAAAGTACGAAGGTTAAAATTATGTTATGAGAAAATGACTCAATGAGGAATCAAAATGAATATGAAGCTAAGTGTAGGTTGCTAAAGCAAGGTCGATTTGAGGCACGCCCAGTAAATGATATATTTTTTATGAAATTGCATCCTTCGCTCTATAAGAAAGACGGATGTGTATTAATGTGTATACAAATATATATATTTATAGTATAGATTTTGAAAAAATTACGTTTTCGGGATATGTTAAAATAAAAATGTTATATCTGACATCGCATTATATAAAATTATAAATATATGCTCTACGTCATATTTTTCACTAGAGAGCTCAATGTATTTAGCCTACACAACAAATATTTAAGACTTTAGGGCAAGTTCCTGTATCACATTATATGCAATAATTATCTCTGACCACCAACACATGTCAAGTCTGAATAAATCACTTTAATTATCAAGATTTAACAAGTGCTTGGTCGACCAAAATAATTATTGTCTATAATATGCTAGAATAACTCATCCTGTGGAAATATAAATATAAACTAGACGAATATCCGCCAAAGACAGGTTGCACCAATTTTATGTCCACTTACGAAGATTAAAGTTAATATAAAATGCTACTTAAACTTATGTCGAGAATCCTTATTTCAATTATGATCAAAGTCCATTAAATTTTTTTTGATTCTATAAAATTACAAACATTTAAGGCTTAAGGAGTTGTAAAATGAAATAAACAGTCAGAGAATCGTATTCTTATGTTTCTAATTATTATGAATAAAATTTCAGGGTAAATCAGAAATATTTAAATTTTCAAATAATGGGATGTGCTCATATTATGCCTTCTAAAACCTTTAAAACTACTTCAAGGAAACTGAATATTTGGGAATATTTATTAATTGATGTCAAATACTTATTGTTAAAATTTCTAAAAAAATGGAAGGTATCTGAATTTTTATGAAGGGAAACCAGACCCTTTTTGCCCTGTTTCCATTAAAATTAATTAAACTAAATATAACCGACATTACTATAACTTAGGAGTGGTAGCTGTTTTCCACATACATAATGATCGGTTAAGTAGTTTAGAAGTGAATCCTCGGAATAGAAATATATGAACATGTACACATATTTACATTTATAGAAATAGAGATAAATGCATCTCTCTGATCACGCGAGTAAAAAACGTGCTGGATGAAACCATTTGAAGTGTTTATAAGACGGGGGTCAGCAAGTACCAAATAAAACAACTCCCGTCGTCTGAAATGAATTTGGTAAGAAATCATTAACTCTATTTCCACTATTAAATATTTTCTTTTTTCTTTTTTTCTTTTTCTTTCTTTCTATATCGATTAATACGCTTACTTTTCTTTGTTTTTTTAAAAAAAAACTTTTTAGTATAAAACGTTTACTTTCTTTGTTTCTTATCTTTTTTTAAACTTCACCGTTGAAGTGATTGAAGAAGTTACCATCAATTCTTAATCATATGTATTTACATAGATATATGAACATGTAGAATATTCTTCCAGAACTGGTCAAATCAATTATATACGAATATTATTGCGAACAATGGCGAAGCATAATTTTGAAATTTATTTTTGACGTAGGAGATAAAATCGCATATATATATATATATATATATATATATATATTTGTAAAGTTAGGTATGTTTATATACTTGTACGTAAATAATTCACTCGTAAAATAATTAACCTATTATCATGAATGTTGGAACACAGCTGCAAGACGTAATGACTAAAATGTGGGCTCTATTTAGTTTAATTTAGTTTTATGCTAAGCGGATAAAAAAGGGGTAAAAAGAAGTTAAACCCCTTTTATAAAAAAAACAACTACCTTAAATTTTTCTGAAATTTTAATAAATTAATAAATTAATAAATATTCTCCAAATTTAATTTCTTTAGGGGAATCTAAATTGTTAATGGGGCATAATATACAGACAAAAAATCAAATAAATAGAATTTGCATCGAATTTGAGAATACCCATAAGACACCAATGAACACACTTTCTGAAATTTATTTTTAAGGCCCCTTTTAACTAAAGTCTATTTTGACAGTTTCTAAAATAAAAATCATATAGTAAATGTTCATCAAAATAAGAATAAGAGTTGTATGCATAAGAGTTAGTATCATTATATCTTGATTTTAAAATTTGTAAAAAGATATAAAAGTGGTGAAAAACTGTTCCGTTCGAGGAATCAATTTTACACGTCTTAGAATTGCTTTTCCTCTAGTAGATACATAGTATATATATATATATATATATATATATATATATATATATATATATATATATATATGTATATATATGTATATATTATATGTATATGCATATATATATTCATATGTATATTTATATATATATATATATATATATATATATATATATATATATATATATATACATATATATATATTGAAAATGAAGAAAGAAAAACCAAAAATATTATTTTTGTATTCAGCAACGTTTGTTTTTCTTTCAAGCCTTCCTCAGGATTATTGGTCTAAAAAAATAACACACCCAAAGTACACACTATTTGAAACAATGGTAGTAGGAAGAGAAAAGCTTAAAGAGAACGCTTATGAAAAGACAAATTATGAGCTACAAACAGATAGTAGCAGTGGGATAGGTTGAGTTAACCGTGGAAAGTGTGGGGGAATAGTAGCGGTCGGAGTTATTAAACCATTAGGGAGGAGGTGAGCGTGCGTGATGTAAATCAAAAAAGGTTGATTATGAAAATATAAGTTATGGGCTTAAAAAGATAGTAACTAATTTAAATTTACAATAATTAAAATATTGAATTTTGTACTTTTTAGTGTAAAAATGAATAAAAAAACATACGGATTACCGAACCTACATCCTACAATTAGACAGGAATACACGAAGTATTATGAGAAAGATATAGAAAAAATAATTATACAAGAACATTCCGAACATATGTCTAAATATATTTATACATATACATATATATCAATAAATATCTAAATGAATAAATGCGAAAGTTTTTTTCTTTTATCATATCTATATTACAATAAAACGGCTCACGGTTATTGTTACACCGGCCGTTCTTACACAGGAGAAACAACACCGGTTGTCACTATAAATAGTGCGAGTCACCAGACACACAGAGAAGACAAAGCACAGTCTTGTAACTGTCTAGCCAAGTGCTAGTCAATTTCTTACTTTGTTAATACACTTGTTAAACCAACCCTCGACTTGACTTCCTTTATTTATTATTTACTGTTGGACAACTTTACAACAGATTGGCGACGAGGAATCGAAAAGATTTCACTGCAAAAAAAAAAAATCACCCAAAGTGATTCGCAAGATCTTCACGGAAAAAACCCATCTTCGTCAGATATTTGGATTCGCAAGGATTAACAGCAAATTAACTACTGAGTAGTTAAGCGAAAAAAAACCCCCAAAAAACACAAACTCAAAACTTGCTACTAACAATCAAAAACTAGAAAACGCGAAAGACATTTTTAATTATTGAAATAATTGAATACACTGACACCTTTATTTTTTTTCTCTTCAAGTTTCATTGACTCGTTAAGATAAATGTTATCCGCGTCAACTATTGCAGATATTGTGTAAGTTTGTTGTTATTATTCGGACAACATCTGATATTTGAGCAAGATCCGGATTGACTATTTATTAAAACGGTCTACCACAGAATTGTCGAGAGCAAAGGACGGACAGTGAAAAAATATATTCGCGTAAGTCATTTGTGCTTCTAACAAAGAATTGTTAAATAAGCAAGTCGCATTTTTGCAAAATGAAAAGGGGTTTAAAAGATTTCCCATAAAACTAGTCTTATTAGGCTTATAGCGACGGACTTGGTTTTGTAAAACTACGTACACATATATATATTAAAAAAAAAATTTTTTTCTTAGTTTTGTTTTTCAAACAAAAGAACTGGGATTGAATTTTTTTTACTAAGAAATAATATATTTCTTGTTTTGTGTATTAGTTGAGCAAACTAATTATATTAAGCACGTTGTGGGGAAAACTGATTTATTTTTACAAGTGTAAATTGTGTGGTGCATAATTTGAATTCGTGAATGATGGACACTGAATTCAAAAATTCTCTTTTTCAATTACTTAAATTCCAAACGGAACAAAATGTTGCGTTACAAAGACAGCAAGTTGAACAACAAATGGAACTTCAAAGAAAACAAGTTGAAATTGAGGAGAAATTTAAAAGAGAGTTGTTGGAACAGCAAAAAGCCCAAAGAAAAATGCATGCTGAACAAAAAGAGCTGGCGACAACACGAGAAGAAAGATTCCAAGAAAGACTGCTACAACAGCAGAAACACTTCGAAGAACTCCTGATTAAAACACAGGAGGAACAGAGAAAAATTCTGGAGGCAACACAGTTAACGAAAGCAAACGAGAATCATAATGCATTCTCCAAGACGGCTGTGTGGAGCGCTATCGAAATTTTCAATTATAATCCAGAAGACGATGTCACTTTTGCTCACTTCTATAGAAGATATGAGGATACTTTTGTATCGGACTGCAGTACATAGACTGACTCTAAAAAAGTTAGATTTTGCTAAGAAAATTAGGACCTGCCGAGCATACAAAGTTCGTGAATTTGATCCTTCCAAAAAAGACCAGTGAGTTGAACTTCCAGGAGGCAGTTACTTCACTAACAGAACTGTTTTCTACAAAAACTTTTCTTTTCCACAGGAGATATAAGTGTATGAATGTCACTAGAAGAGAGGAAGACGACTACATTACGTATAATAAATAAACTTTGCGACGATTTTAAATTAGAGGAATTATCATCGGATAATTTTAAATGTCTAATATTCTTGCAAGGTCTAGTCTTTAATAAAGACTCTGAAATCAGACGTCGTGTTTTAAATAAACTCGAAAATGAGCCATGTCTAACAATACAAAACTTAGCGGAAGACTGTGAACGTTTTGTTGCGTTGAAACAGGACAGTCGTGACATAGAGGAACACGGAGTGTCGCACATTAAAAAAATCCATCAGAAGAAAAAATTGACTTCAATGGATAACCAGAGAAAAAAACATGGAAAAGATCCACCTGGACCGTGTTGGAGGTGTGGAGATAACCATTGGTACAATGAGTGTCCCTACATATTCAAACAATGTGACAACTGCCACCAGAAAGGACATAAGGCATCACGTTGTAGGAAAAAAACTGGTAGAAAGACAGCCATTAAACTGACAAAAATTAAACCTGAAGAACAAAATATCCGGAAATATGTACAGGTCAAAATGCTTAAAAAAAAGTAAGACTACAGCTTGGAAGTGGGTCTGACATTTCCATCATTAATGTACAGACATGGAAGAAGCTTGGGAGACCCACTATGATCAAATCACAAAAAACGGCGAGAAGCGTCAGTGGTGAAAAAATAACCTTCGAAGGGGAATTATTGACGAATATTTCTTTCCAGAATAAGACCGTAAAAGCCAAAATTTTTGTTATGCGAAAATCGAATAACCTTTTTGAACTGAGTTGATTAAAAAGTTTAGCCTATGAGATCTGCCTTTACACTCCTTTTGCCAAAAGGTTGAGGATTTGAATGTGGAGGCAGAAAAACTCAAGAGGGAATGAAAAGAAAATTTTCCAGACGTATTTTCAGGCGGTCTTGGAAGGTGTACAAAAGCGGTAGCAAAGTTTGAAGTCAAAACAAATGAACTACCTGTGTTCAGAAAGAAAAGAAATGTTCCATACGCCGCTATAGAGCAAATAGACGGTGAATTAGAAAGACTCGAGAACATGGCTGTCATTTCAAAAATTGATCACAGTGAGTGGGCTTCACCTACAGTTTATGTTAAGAAAAAGAACAAGGAGATTCGGGTTTGTGCCGACTTTTCCACAGGCATGAACAAGGCATTAAAAGCCCTGAAGAAATATTTGCGAAACTGAGTGAAGGAAAATATTTTTCTAAAATCGATCTCAGCGACGCTTATCTTTAAATCCCTGTCGATGAAGAGTGTTCAAAACTTCTATGTATCAATACCCATAAGGGATTATACAAATTTAACCGACTTCCGTTTGGGGTCAAGGTCGCCCCTGCGATTTTTCAACAAATTATGGACATGATGTTAAATGGGATGGATTTCGCAGTAGGGTACCTGGACGATGTGTTAATAAACAGCGTTAGCAAAGAACAACACAAGACTCATGTAAACCAAGTATTAAATAAAATCCAGGATTATGGGTTTAAAATCAAAGATGAGAAATGTACTTTTTTCATGGAAAAAATAAAATACTTAGGGCAAATCATCGATGAGCAAGGAAGAAGGCCAGACCCAGATAGGGCAATGGCGATAAGGAACATGCCTGCTCCAGAAAATACTGCATCCCTACAAAGCTTCTTAGGGTTGGCGAATTACTACAATGTGTTCGTACCAAACATGCATAAACTAAGATCACTCTTAAATGAACTGTTAAAGAAGGCCCAAAATGGGTCTGGACGCAAGAGTGCGAAGAAGCGTTTCAGAAAATTAAAGATATCTTAACGTCTGACTTGTTTCTGGCACATTATAATCCCAAGCGTGATATTGTAGTTGCAAGCGATGCCAGCAACTATGGTATAGGAACATGCATATTGCACAAAATGGATGATGGAAAATTAAAACCTATAGCCCATGCATCCCGAACACTTCTTCCAGCCGAAAAAAACTACTCTCAAATTGAGAAAGAGGCTCTAAGCATTATATTCGCGGTAAAGAAATGTCATCGTTTCCTGCACGGTAGACAATTTCTGTTACAAACAGACCACAAACCCTTATTAACGATTTTCGGATCGAAAAAGGGACTACCACAACACACTGCGAATAGACTCCAAATCTGGGGTACCATTCTTCTTAACTACAATTTTCAAATGGAGTATGTACCATTTAAGAAATTTGGTCATGCAGACGGGTTATCAAGGTTGATACCTAAGTAGACAGAACCATTGGAGGATATGATGGTAGCAGCCATTCAAGCGGAAGCTGAAGTAAAAAATACGTTATGTGACACAATAAGAAGACTTCCAGTAACGCTTGATGAGATTAAGAGTAAGGAAGAGGTGGATGAATTTATCATAAGCACGAAAGAAAAAATCAACAATAGCCAACTAGATGATGGAATTTATTCAATTTGCGACAACGTCCTTTTATATAGCGACAGGGTTGTAATTCCTATGACATTACAGAAAAGAATGCTCCAGGAATTCCATGTAGGACATCCAGGCATATCGAGAATAAAAAGCCCTATGCGCTCTTTCGTTTACTGGCCAAACATGGATAAGCATATCGAAGAAAAAGTCAGGGAGTGTAGAGGATGCGCCTTAGCTACGAAAGCTCCTCCAACTCAATTCGGATCGTGGACTAAACCGGACCGATCTTGGTCTAGAATTCACTTAGACTTTGCGGGACCACTGGATGGGTTCTACTATCTCATTGTTGTAGACAGCCTAGCTAAGTGGCCGGAAGTACTAAAATGCAAGAACCCCACATCCGAGGCAGCTATCAACTTCCTATACGAGCTACTCGCTAGGTTTGGAGTAGTAGACTGCATTGTCACCGAAAATGGTACTCAATTCACGTCTACTGAATTTAAACACCTTTGCGAGGATCATCTCATCGAGCATATAACAATCCCTCCATACCATCCGAGAAGCAATGGACAGGCGGAGAGATTCGTTGACACATTCAAGAGAGCTCTGAAAAAAGCTAGTGGATCACCGACGGATAAGTCAATCCAACAGTTTCTGCAGGTTTACAGGATCACTCCGAATGCAAACATCGAAACGTCGAAGACACCTGCTGAGGTCATGTTCGGACGCAAGGTTAGATCGATTTTCCACAAGTTGTTACCAAACCAGGATAGGGCAAATATAAAAAGAACGATAACAAAAAAACGGTATAAAATTGGCGAAAAAGTTTGTTATAAGATCCACAGAAACAATAGGACTTTCTGGGAGTCCGGCACTGTGGATAAACAAATAGGCAACATGGTCTATATGATTAATGGACCAGATTTCGTGCACAAACGTCACACTAACCAAATCCGGAAAAGATACTCGAACAGTGAGGTGACCAGATCGCCCGAGGAGGACATCATGGATGCAGTGCCCATACCAGAGACTGCTCCTGAGATTAGAAGATCAAAAAGAAAACGGAAATCGACTGAGTTGATGATGGTGATTACCAAACAAAAACGTTATTAATCCCCAGAGGGGATATTTTCAAAGGGGGGTGTTACACCGGCCGTTCCTACACAGGAGAAACAACACCGGTTGCCACTATAAATGGTGCGAGTCACCAGACACACAGAGAAGACAAAACACAGTCTTGTAACTGTCTATCCAAGTGCTAGTCAATTTCTTACTTTGTTAATACACTTGTTAAACCAACCCTCGACTTGACTTCCTTTATTTATTATTTACTGTTGGACAACTTTACAACAGTTATTTTAATCAATAATACAACAGATTCATTTGAAAATCTGTATACATAGTAGAAAGCAAAGACCCAAAACGCATCTTTTTATTTGTCTAATTTGCATAGTTATATTTTAAATTAAACAGTTTTAATAAATGAATCTTTGGTGTTATTCATTCGTAATTGTATTGTTCTATTTAATGTTATTTACATATGCAATAGTTTTGTCGATACTAATAGTAATTAATTAAAATGATTTAATAAAAAAATTAACAAAACCTTACTCAACATAATATTTATAGTTATTTGATGAACATAATATCTTATTATGTTCATTAATTTTCGAGGGAGATAATTTAAAAGAAAACTATTTTTTTAAATTCCAATATACTTACATTAAAGAGATGTAAAATAAGTTATCTTTTAAAAATAATAGTTAGACATAGATTAATAGCCGCAGAATAGTAGATAGATGTTGGATCTGTCATATATATATATATATATATATATATATATATATATATATATATATATATATATATATATATATATATATAATGTTTGTGTGTGTATACGATCATAATTAAGGAATTACTAATCAGCCGTAATAACAATAAAACGGAAAACCAAGATTCTTAATATGTTCATGTTAATTAGAGAAATTCTGACCAGACAAAACTTACATTTAGATGACGACGAACTATTATACACAACATTTCTAACAATACATTGTACCAAATATCGATATTTAGTAAAATAAAAAAAATATTTCAATACATCACATATTTATTTCGAATAAAATGATACAAATACTGTTTCCACGTCGTAGACGCATTACATATCTTTAAAGTTTGTCTTTTAATAAGGACTTAACGTTGATAAAAATTCTCGGTTTTCTTTTTTCATTATTTATGTATATATATATATATATATATATATATATATATATATATATGTATGTATGTATGTATGTATGTATTTATGTATGTATGTAGAGAGAGAGAGAGAGAGAGAGAGAGAGAGAGAGAGAGAGAGAGAGAAAGATAATGTGTGTGTCTTTCATGTAATTTTAGTAAGTGTAATAAATTCATATTTAAATGCGGACGTCTATCCGGTCGATCAACGTTAGAACGTGGCCAAACTTAAACATATAGACAAAAAAATTAAAAACGATGAAAAAAAAAACGAAAGAAGTAAAATTCAAGACAAGGGCGATATTATTCACGATAGTAACGACG
Organism: Sepiola atlantica; assembly: GCA_963556195.1. Taxonomy (NCBI): domain Eukaryota; kingdom Metazoa; phylum Mollusca; class Cephalopoda; order Sepiida; family Sepiolidae; genus Sepiola; species Sepiola atlantica. The sequence goes on along the minus strand of OY744520.1, from coordinate 106,387,141 downwards.
GACACCAAACAATTGCAGAATCGAAGTATTGTCTATTGAAGGTACACCCGGCGAGGAGGGGGACGGAAGTTGAATCGTTGTTTGTATTCGAAGTGCCAAAAAAATATCCCGCCCTGTAGCATGATATCTATCTAGGTGTTGTCTGTGATGACGAACAAGCGCAAGACTTTCGTTTGGGCGGACACCCGATCCCGGTGTCGCAGTAGCGACCATCAAGTCCTTCCGCGGTGTCACGCATATTCAATAGGTTCGCTGAGACAATGACGTTTACACCAACTCGAATGGTGGAGACGTCTCTTAATTTTAAGTCAATAATAAAAATAAAAAAAAAAACAACTAAACACTACATTTATATACTAGAAGAAATGTTACTCACTCCGCTCAAGTGATGTTTTCTTGAATTAGGCAAAAAGTGAGTTTGCAAAGCCAGTTAAATATAAAAGAATAGAAAGACAACATTAAAAATTACCCTTTTTCTGGATATATATATATATATATATATATATATTTAAGCAAACATTGTTTAATAACAAGAAGTGTTTTTACTTGCTTAGATTTTAAAAAATATGTTTATGTTGGTATCGTGGTGTATACTTTTTGTATTATTAAAGGGTATGTGTCTAGATTTAGAAAGGAGGAAGTCTTCTGTGTTTTAGGTGTTGGCAAATAAGGCTAATTTCAGAGAGATGTTAGCTGAGTCTTCAGAAAAGTGTTCCGGTAGTGTAACTGATGTAACAATTAATTTTAATTATTATTGTGAGAGATACAATCTCCCGTAAACATTGTATCTCCGACAGTAATAATTATAACATCATTTTTACTAGCACAATATATTTCCGAAGATTTATCTTGCATCTGTGTTGCACTAGCTCTATTTACAAACACATAAAACACAATATTGCTCTCCATTTGAATATAGACACATTCCAATTAATGATACAAAAATAATACACCACGATACCAACATCAAAAGATTTAAAAAACTCCTATCAACCTAAAACACTTCGTTTTATTTAATAATGCTCGCCTAAATGAAAATATGTTGCCTTAATATCCACAATATAGGTATAGATATCAATATATATTAATTAATAAGTTAAAATATCATAATAAAATGAACAAAAAACAATATTTTTTACAAAAGTGCTTAATACAAAGCAGAGCTTTATAAATAAATGAAATTATATAAACATTAGAACAGTCTACACGGATTTATCTGCGTGTTAGTACACAACTACGTGGCTGTGGATCCAACTTAATATTACATTCTCTCAAAGAAATCAGACTAAAAAAACAGAAAATCGGCCAGTAAAAATTAACTTCTTTATATATATATATATATATATATATATATATATATATATATATATATATATATATATATATATAAATCAGTTCGTTCATTTTTTTGTTATAGTGCTAATGTCGATTGTGCGATTTCAGTCCAGTGAGTGATCTGCAGACGAGACCACAAATGGAGCAACAAAATAACTGTGATTAGGTCGAGCGCACCTTTGTCCCCAGTCTTGCCCTCCTCGACCCCTCAATGGGATCCACCTTAAAACTCCTCACTATATTCCGAATTGTCGCTCTCTACTCGCCCTTGTCGTGTGCCAAATTCTCAAAGCTTCCAACAAAGACTTTAATAGCTGAAAGCTGGACTTCAGCTTGCCCCTGTATCGAAGTCTGGGCCTTCCAGTACTCCCTCTCCTACCCCTCAGTTCACCATACATAAGGATCATTGGTATTTGCTCATCACTCATCCTTACTACATGACCAGCCCATCTCATCTGGGACTGGATGAGGAACGTTTCAATACCTCTAATCTCAAATCTCGCGAAACGATCAGCATGTATCCTCAAGTGTGTATCCACATATGGAACGAGGACAGTGTTTGTGGAAGACAACGAGTTGATTACTCTGTGATCGATACGGAGTCTAGGTCTCAGACCCATACAAAAGGACGGAAAGTATGCCAACCTTATAGACCTGGATCTTGGTGTCCAGCGTCACACTTCTTTGGCACCAAAGGCGATGACGAAGCTTACCAAACGCATTAGATGCTTTAGCTACGCGGTTGATAATTTCATCATCAAGCGATGCATTCGAGTCCACAGTACTTGCCAAATATGTGAAAGATTTCACATACTACAGGCTTCTGCCATCTACTGTTATTGGGATATTTGGGGACTTGTGAATGGGTGGTTATTGCTTTACATCGCTTATCTGTCTGGGAGTAAGGAGAGGCTGATGCACAACCTCAGTCTTCCTTATGCTGATAGTTTGTCCAAAAGCCCTGCAATCATCTGAGAAGCGATCCACAATTTTCTGAGCCTCCTCAAGTGATGTCGCTACTAGAGCAGCATCGCCCGCGAACAGATCACGTGTGAAACTTGAGCGCACAAGAGTCCTCGCACTGAAACTCTGATGGTTAAAGAAGCCACCAGTTGTAAGAAATGAACACCACTATTTGAATCAGCATAAGCATATTGAAGCATCACCGAGAAAAAAAAACAATGCAAAGAGAACCAGAGCCATGACACAACCCTGCTTTGTACAATTGGAAACATCAAACGATTCATAAACCTCCTCGTCAGATACCACAGAACCCTTCATACCCAGATGAAAATGCACGACTACACTGAGCATGTTGTCAGGAATACCGAGTTTCTTTAGCACCTTCCACAATGCCTCTCTGTTCACGGTTTCAAGGGCCTTGGTTGAGTCCATGAACACCATGTACAATTCCGGATTTTTTCTCTCTGCAACCTGACGAAGGGAGAAGATCTTATCGATAACATCACGGTCATCTCGAAAGCCACATTACGATTCCGGGTAAATCGTTATGACAAGATGCTGAATTATTCTGTTAGGAATAAGTTGAGCTAAGATCTTCCCTGCAAATCACAACAGAGAAATCCCCCGATAGCTGTCACTAACGTTTCGACTACCCTTCTTATTGAAAATATGTTTTATGAGGGCGTCCCGGAAATCATGTGGTACATACCCATGCTTCCAGATAACAATAAAAAGATCCAAGAGTTTTTTATCAGTTTTGTACCACCATACTTATAGATCTCGGGTGGAATTCCGCCCCTTCTCGGGGCCTTGCCTGGCAAGAATATTTTGATTTCATCTTTGATTCCCTCGGAAGTTCGGAAGGCAGAAAGCTGTGGTATTTCCGGTCGCTGTGGAATTGAAGCTATGACATTCTTATCCACCTCGGTGGTGGAATTAAGAACTGATTTAAAATGTTATCCCCAATGCCATAAGACATCCTCTTTGTCCGTCTAAAGTGTTCTGCAATTAACAGGTTAATTAGAAGGTTTTAGTATGTTTATTGTCCGCTGCTTTTTGGAGTTCGGCCCCTCTACACAACCACCAATAATCTTTCATATTGCGGAGAGCAGCTTGCACCTCAATTTTGCACTTCCTGTCTGATTGATTTTTGAAAGAAGAATTCTTATCATTGATCCATGTTATGTGCATATAATGCATTTGATTGATCAATTCTTTAACCTTTTTATTGTTATCATCAAACAAATCCTGGTGTTTACGAACAGAAAGCCCATGTATTACAAATGAGGACGAATAAACTACATTTCTCAAATTCCTCCAATACATCTCAATATCATCAGTTATTCCGACTGTGTCGAGATACTCCCACAGATCGTCACACACTTCCTCTCTTTGATTGCTGTTCCTCAATGGCAAAACATTGATGCGTTTCAATATTGCTGACTGTTAAAGCCTCCTGCGTGCCAGAGGAAACTGGCTTCATTACGAAGGAGTGCGTGATCCAACAGAAAACAGGTGGCATGAAAAGAACGAGTGATGAAAATGTCCCCCATGTCTCGCCTCCGAGTAATCATGAAGTCTATCATGTGCCAATTCCCCGATCTGGGATGCATCAAGCAGGTCTTACGGTGATTCTACTGCTGAAACAGAGTATTGCTGATGGTAATTACAAAATCATTGTACATAGAGAGAAGACAAAGACTGTTTAAATTCAATTGCCAAACACCTTGATGTCCCCCCAAATCACATGGTCAACGCCTACTCGAGCATTGAAGTCTCCCATGAAGACAAGCTAAACTCTAGAAATGACATCACAAAGACAATCGTAAAAATTATACTTTTCCTGCTCTGAGACTGTCATTGTTGGAGCATAGCAGTTTACCAAAAGTAACGTGAGTGTTGCCCCAAGATCAAGTGTCAGGGTCATGACACGATCCGAGACACACTTCGGAAAAGAAGACAAGGATCCCACCAAAATCCGATTTGATGGCAAAACCAACACCTGATTGACGGCGTTCTTCTTCGCCTTTGCCAAAACAAAAAAAAAGAATAACCCTCCTCCACTCTCCCCAACTTGACAAATCCCGCAAGACGAGTTTCACTAAGAGCACCAATTGATACATTGTGCTTTTTAAGGAAAAGAGCGACGAGTGCTGTTTTGCGCTCGACAGCCGTATTTCTGTCTTGAAGTGTGCGGAGATTTCAAGCGCCAAGATTGAATTTTTGCTTCTTTTTTTCTTTCTTTGGACTGCAATTATGAATAACCAGACAACTGCAGTGGGTTGCCAGGTATGTCAGATTGGGGGAAGCAGTTCTGAATCTGAAAAGACCTGCTTTGTCACCACTGGAGGATACGGACAATTGCTCATTCGTTTGTGAATGAATGGCCATCACCCAGTGGTCGCCACTGTGTAGTGCTCCAGATAGAGACTGCTTGTAATACCCTTTACCTGTCCTCGTCCCACTCGCTCTCTCGCCAGCGGTCTTTTTGCAAATGTGCGTGAGACAGATCGAACTGAGTATTGCTGTTAGACTGCGACACTAAGATTTGTTTTCAGTGGTGTAGCACCATCCACACTTCTTGGAACTGCTGATAACACAGTCAGTGCAACAGTTTCCACAGATAGCATAAATATCAAAGCTCAAGTTTTACATCAGAATTTTCCTTCTCCTAGATGCCTGTCTTAACAAAGACTGAGAGTGCATCTATTTCGGTGGTTTAACAACGCTTCCGACACCAGAATGGATATTTCCATGTCCCGGCGCACATATCGAAATGCATATATATATATATATATATATATATATATATATATATATATATATATATATATATATATATATATATATACGCTTCAGCAACAAAAGGCCACGATTAGTCGCCAGATGCTGCACAGACGCATCATGGATTTGTACATGTTGTCTTTATCATATCCCTGGCAGGATGGCTTCCGGTTACTATCCCTTGCCAAGAGCTTCCGCTCTGTGCTGCTGCGTATGCACTTTCTTCTGCTGATCATTGTAGTGAGTTTCCTATCTGGGTTTGGCTTTGTAGTTGCTCTGCCCTTGTCTGCGAGTTCTATTGTAATTAACAGAATGGACAACAACATTGCTATCAGCTAGTCGTTCACTACTGATACGTTCTGGTGATCGCAGGAGACGTTGTTGTGATTTGATCGTCTCACATTGTCGTGCGCGTCTGATGGCCCCGTCTAAGGTGAGGTCTGGAATCATCTGAAGACTCTCCGATAGCTTTGGATCTATGCACCCGACTACAATTCTGTAACGAATTAGTTCTTCGTGGAGGTCTCTAAAGTTGCAGTTCTTAGCCAGTACATGGAGATCCGTAATAAAATAGTCAACCGACTCACCTACTTCCTGGCGTCTCTGGTTGAACCTAGCCCGTTCATATATGACGTTGGTGTTGCCTTTAAAATGGTCGCTGAACCTTGGCGTGACTATGTTCAGGTTTGGGGCTTTGTCGGGTGAGAGTTTGAACATAGCGATGATGTCTTCTGCTTTATCACCCATGCAGTAGATTAGGGTATCTACCTGACAAGGGGATGGCTTCTCGTTTAGTCCGGACACTGTCCTGTAGCGGTTGAACCGCCGAATCCATTTTTCCCACGATTCGTGCTGATCGAATGTGAAGGGTTCTGGTGGGGTAACGTGGCTGTTCATCATTGGTTTTTATTTATTTATTTATTTATTATTTTTTTATTTGGCTTTTGAGCTCAATATTTTTCTTAACTCTGCCCATACGTGTTGCTCACGTCCGTTTTCGAATCCCGTATTCTGACACCATGTTTTGTTATGGTTTTCGTAAGTAAATGAGGCAAGACGGTGTGTTATCTCAAACCAAGATGGCTGATTGCTGGGTCTCGTTTTTATTCACGTTAGCCCGAGATCTTACATTGCAGGGGGAGGTAACTTCCATCGGTCCAGATTTTGGTTAACATAACACGTGTTGAATGTAAATTAAATGTTTACGATCGGATCCAATATAAAACCTCCGTATAGTGTTTATATTAGCACTTTTTAAGTATTTATTATTGTCAATAGTCGATATATATATATATATATATATATATATATATATATATATATATATATATATATATATATATATATATGAAGATAAAAACCACGATATATGATAAAATGAAATGCCATGAAGACAGGATCTGTGAAAAAGACAAAAGGAAAAACAAATAAATATAGAAATAAATCATCAAAAAACAAGAAATGTTACCGGTTTCGTACGGATGAACAAACGTCTTCAGAAAAAAAAGTTGAACACTGTAGACAGCAATTACACTTTTTCCGACACCCGGGTAAGTGTATCTTAATTTCAACTATTGTCTGTGTCCATTTGTCGCGACCGTATGGGCCTGAGCATTTGTCTCATGATTCTTACCTGAATCTACGAACGGCGTTCGACCCCATGTGACCGCTTACAACCGTCACTCCTACACTGATGAGGTAAAAGAGCCCGAACCGACGTCGTCTGTGGGTGAAAAACACTTTTATATTAAATAGATATTCATAGTATATATATATATATATATATATATATATATATATATATATATATATATATATATATATATATATATATATATACGTTACGTAGTTTTGTTAATATAGATAGATAGATAAATAGATTGATTGTGCTGGTTTTATGTAAAAGTACTCAATAACAAGTTGATCTCTATTTCAGTATATATTTTTATTCATACAAACATTTTGACTACATATGTGAAATCATATGTATTTGTCCCCGTCACGATGCCAAAGTTAGACAAAAGGTCGGTTTTTCATGTCGGTAAAATCCAGCTACTCTGGATTATGACAAAATTTAAATTTCTTAAGGCGAGAAAATTTACCGAACTTTTAATATATTTTAATTATTTGCTTGATCATAATCTGTAGGTTTAAATGGGTGCATTTTTTCCATAAATACATAGTTAAATGAAAACACTACTTTTTGAATCTTTAAAGAAAACTTAAATTGTAAACATTAAAAAGGGTCAATTTCTGTAACCAGAAATTTGTCTTTCACTTCCAACCGTACCCAACATAATAATTTTTCAGAGACTTTCTAAACAGATGATCTGTGCCTTTTTTGTGCAATCTTGTTTGTGTCTCTTAGTAAAACACCGGTTTCGGTCATGCCTATCGAGTTGTATTTTTATAATTATGGCCACACAGACACTGAATAACTTAAATTCAAAATACGAAACACCCAATTTGTTGAAATTGGGGCCTTAAACAATAACAAGAAGAATCTATTAAGTCTAGGTTTCGATTAAAGTATCTTTTAATTGAAAGCAAAAATAATTCATGCCAGTATCGTATTATTTAAAGCAAAATTCTGAGGTGTGGTCGAGTCTTGAAAAGCAACATTATAGAGTGAAAGCTTTGCAATTTCGAAAACAGCGTTTATCGCGTTTTGCATTTGAACTCTTCAGATATCATGGTTAGGGTATAGAATTAGTGGATAAAGATAGAAACATCTTTAAACACAACCGATATTTTGGTTGTGTAACATGCCTTAATCTTTCTGACCGCAAATTTCATGTCGGTTACACAATCGAAACAAAAATGTGTTTATGTTTATTATTTCAATTATCCGTATGCACTATTTCCATATTTTAATCATTCCATTTTGCCTGAAATTTCAGTCCTTGTTTTTAACTTCTTCATGTACACACACACACACACACACACACACACACATATATATATATATATATATATATATATATATATATAAGTTGAACACTATAGACATCAATTACACTTTCCTCGACTCCGAGGTGCGAATAGAGCTCAATTTGTTTTCATTTTGGTAGTGGCTGATAATTGGAATTGACTCTAACGACCTTTTTAACAACATAAAAGTTCAGGCTATCTCAATGAAACTATGGTACGTCTCTGAAGTATGTAACGTATAGTCTTTAAATAAATACTTTGTATGTAAAGTCTTATATTTTTGATAGCGAGCATTTTAATATTTCTTCTGAACATACACCAAAGCTCTCTCTCTCTTTATATATATGTGTGTGTGTGTGTGTGTGTTAAGTATATCATATTAAAGAAACTAACTATGTTATAAATAGATTAACTTTGTGCATGTTTTACAAGTACTTCAATGGAGTGTGCTCCGATGAACTTGCTGAACTAGTGCCCCCTTTACGTAAATTAAGTTGACAAACCTGACAATCAGCCAAATCCCATCCAATACCTTCAATACCTTCTTTCCTCGTGCTGCCTGCTTCTGGAACTCCCATCCCTGCTCTATGTTTTTCCGACTGTACTGACATGCATGAATTTAAAACTAATGTAACATACATCTTGCTGCACAGCTCACAACTTAGGATGACCCCCAACACCTACACTATTTTTCAGTAGCCCCTTACGTCTACAGTGGCGTCCTGCTTTGTTTGGGGGGTTTTAAGAAAATTTTAAGAAAATCACCAAAACAAACCTTTCAATATTATTAACTCCCCACCTCAGCTTACAAACATTTTATAATGGTTTTAAATTTTACCATGTGACCTGCATGTTTTTAATTTGCTTTTTGTTTTTCCTTTCTTTTAATTATTTCATAATATAAGGATAAGACTCTTTTCCGCCTGATTATATCTTAGTTTCTAAAAAGTATTGATCGATAACATCGACATGCCGGTGTAGTGTCTTTTTTATACATTTCTGTATAAATCAAAATAATATATATATATATATATATATATATATATATATATATATATATATATATATATATATATATATATATATAAAGACATTCTACGCAAGTCGTTAGTCGTCCTGGAAAAAGCTGTGATTTTGTTTTGACCAGAAAAATCTGGCGAAATTTTAACGCAAGGAAATGTCAAAAAGACACCACATGTGTCTACTATTTCTTTTATTCTCTAATTTCTAACTCACTGACGCATGATCATCGCTGTTTGTGGTATGTCTTGTGCGAAATATAATCTCATGGGCGTATCGCTTTTGAGTAGTGCCGTACTTTGCATAGGTGAGAGGACTGCTACAATATCTTTCATTTCCTTAGGCAGGTATATCGCTAATATCTCGAAATTAGATAATTATTGACCCGCGACACATGGGAAGGTTATATATATATATATATATATATATATATATATATATATATATATATATATATATTTAAATATAACTTATTTGCAATATAGTAGAAAGAATCCCAGCAGAGTGCTCGATTAATTAAGAATTGAAGTTAAAAATTAAGAGCATAATATTTATTTATTTTGGTACAGAAAAGTTATTACAACATTCGTACCGTCGGTTTCAAGCACGGAAAGACTTAGCCATCCGGCTCTCTTCAGCTTCTGTTGTCATCTGTTTCCACAAAGCTAATATTGAAAATGTTCATTCTGCTGCTGAGTTGAGGGTTCATTGGTAGATAGCGCACACAGTCTCTAGAATAGGATTTGTGGATCAGTCTCAACTGCTTCATGTTTGCTGAGCGAAACTTTTGACCAAAGTGTAATTGGCTGATCCTTTCTTTTAAAAGTCTACTCGTGGACATTTTCTCCAACCATTGAAGCTATGAGTGCCTCTTCTATGGAGTTTGCTCTGTCCACATCACCTTTTTTTGTCTCCAGTTACTTCACTTGAAATGCTGTGAATGAACGGATCTTCCGTGAAAGGGTCATATGTCTGGAGAAACGCAAGGAGCTTCCATGTAACCCTCACATCTGGCTCGTTTCTTACTGAAGTAGCCTCCTGGTGCTGGTCACAAGTGCCATAATGAATGCCTGCTAGTTCTTGCATTGTAAACTTGATTTCAGCGCACGCTGGCAGTGATAACGTCCAAACCAATCGTTGAATTTTGTCCATTACTCTGCCATAAGTAAGACATCCAGACGTCTCTATGCTTCTCGTTAGCACCTGCTCAATAACCAGATCCGTCCATAAGCCAGCCCAACAGCAATCACTCCGTCCAATCGCATGGGATCCTTCAGATGATACCTGGCACACTTCAGGATTGCTTTTCAGCAGGTCGACTTTGCATATATGATGTGTCCTGCTGCAGCGAATATTGGCAGCATTTTCCTTACGGCGTCAAGTTACAATTCCCAGTTCTAGGTGCGCTCTGCCTTGATAAACAATTGCAGGATCTTAACCATATCAAGGTATTGAATCCACAATTTTCCTGTTCGCTGGTTAATAATCGAATCCTTCGCATAGTTGATTCTCTGAGCAATCCTGGTCATAGTCTTTGATGATAAAACATTATTCAAGGCCTCAGTCTAATCAAATACACCTTTCAATAGGCCCTGAGATTCCTTCAGGTCTTCATTTTCAGGAAATGACTTTTCTGCATCAGTGTTGGGTTGATAATCCTCAGTGACATGTAAAACTGGCAAATCATAGGCTTTCGCTAACAAAATAGCATTCAGAGCAGCATCAACTAAGAAGTGAGCACGAATGGCTCTTGCGATTGCTTTGCCACTTAACATGTGCTTGATTATGTTTTCAGCATACATGAGTTTAAAAAGTTATTGCAATCCAGAACGTGTCATCAAATGACCATATGTGTATGGAGCTCACCAAGTCGCAAGACAAATGATTTCAGGGGACTGGAACAAGGCGGTGACTCGACTATCATCATAACTTTTTACCAAAGTGGTTGATCGAATGTTAGAATTGATGTAATATTTTGTCCTGGCGAAATCACTAATGTAGCATAACGTTGAGTACACGCAGGTTGGGTTACCAGGGTCCATGTCGATCATTGACAAAAAACTGTGGCGGATTTCCCAGGATATGTTCATTTTGTGAACTGACTGCATAAGGCCTGACCATGCCGATCTGGACGGATATGAAATTAGTGAAACCTCTCAAAGGATGTCAACATTAGCAGCGGAATAGACAACTTTCTTAGGCTGGGACTCTTTAAATGCCACTGGTGGTTTGTTGATGTGCTCTTAATTTAGGTACTTAATGTTGATCCTTCCAACCTTTATTATATCTTCTGAAAGGACCGGAATCCTAGGAACTGGTTTTACCTTACCTTTCTAGGGCGTAAAAGATGCTATGATGCCCATACTGTGGAATGTGTTGAATTCATAAATACTCCTTACATTATGGTCCACACTATCAGCTACGAACTGCACAAATTCAGTTTCAACAGGGGAGAGAGTTTCAGCGCCATGTACAAGAGCAGAACTTCTTTTAAATTTCTGGACTTCCGAGTAAGACGAAAAGAAGCCATGCTTATTCAGAGTGTCAATTAAGAACCTCGATCAAAATTGGTCATGCATTTCCACTGCTAAACCAAACTGCAAAGGGGCAAGGAGAACTTTGGATCTAGCAGCCTGCATTATCGCTTGACCAACTGATGCAAGTTTCAAATCATTGTCTTTGCCTGCAAATAGTTACATGAGAAAGATAAACAATGTTTTAGGAACATATTCAAGAATCGCACCCTGTTCCAGATAATTCTTAGACAGGTAATATTCTGAAATTGTCTGGATACCTTTAATGTCATTTTCGATCAGCTTGGCTGCCGTCTCTATGATTCTAATGATCTCTGATTCTGAATTGTCTGTTGAGGGGCTTTGCATAGAATCCATGGAGAATACATTTTGCTGTACTTAAGAATGTAACAACAGTATGTTTCCCATTAATTTCAGTCACAATGATTTTGTCTTTGAAATGTTCTAACAATCGAGATTTCATGTATGAGAGACTATATGGTTCAAGACCAGTGCCCTCGAAAATTTCCTCCAGTTTTTTTAACAAGATCTACAATGCTGACTTGTTTTTCGTGATTATGCTGCAAATATTAAGCAACTTCCAGAAATGCCTACTTTCTTTCTGAATCATGCGGCCTACCAACGTTTTGTTACTTAGAAGAATCAGCAGAAGAGAATGTCTTAGGAATGTTTTTATTTGAATCAAATTTTGCAAAACATGTACTGCGATAACGTGCTCCTTCTGAAACAAGGTCAGCTACATAACCTATTCTACCTTTAACAGTAGATGCCCAGCCATGATTTTATCGGACTTTCGCACACACTTTTAGCACTCTGTCCTTAAATTCAATAGTTTCTACATGGGAAACATCGACACTTCTTTTCTTCCCTATCAGATTTTGCTCTAGAACCAAAAAAAGGAAATGTTACTTAAAGTTAAACACTCACAAAGAGCGGCTTGCACGGGATAGTATTTCATCATGGGTGAACCTGTTTTTACGGTCAATTTCTATGTATTTGGGGTAGATCTAACGCTGCCTGCATTTCTTGTTAAGACGTTGACCAATCTGAATTATGGTGTTCTCTCCACATTGTTCAGAAGCTCTGTTAATGGAATCGATCCCCTTTTGGCTGACGATGAATGTTTCTTCATAACTGGACAGTTCATTGTTGCAAATAGCACACTTGTCAGCATCCATAATTATCGGTACTTCACTTTGGCCAACCTGAAATTAGAATATGACAGAATATTAAGCTCCTGCAGTAATACATCAGAAGAGACAAAAATAAGGCATAAGAAGTTATAATTATATTTAACTTTATGAAAATTGTTGGTTTTGTCCAATTTCACATTGCTACATTTGGTATTTTTGAAGATGGATTTACAGAAATTGAGTTGATAGATGGGAGGCTAGAATAAGCAGCAATCTTTAAAGATGGCGCTCGTTGATCGCTTTCCGCAAGGATAATTTTGGTAAACTTTTAAAAAATATGAAATGGAGGTTATTCATGCCCAATATGCAAGTACAAAAAATTGTTATCAATTTGTTTGAGGTTCAGCCAAAACATCAGCTCCATTAGCTGGACTATAAAACACTCTCGTTACTCAATAAAATATATTTAACTAATTGTAGGAATAATTTGTATTTATATTACTTTCGATGAAAATATTCTAAATACATATGAAAGTTTGACAATACCAGTTATAAGTGTATATTTTTTAATATTAATTTATTAACACTTTAAAACAAATGAATTATGTTAATCTTCAAAAACTAATGTTTTTTGGGCGAATTTCGTATTCCTATATATACGACCTGCCAGAATATTATATCAGTTTCATTACTTTGACGAACATACGAAATAAATTAAGGTTCGTGTAAGTATAGTTATCTTGGCGTCAAATTTGTGTTTGTTTATTTATTCATCATTTAATCTAAAATAAGTAGTTAGGAGTTTCCCCAATGTAATTCTTATGTTTATTAAAAAATTCTTGGCGACGGGCAGACAGAAATCCTGACATCGTGACAGAGAACCTCTTCATTATATTATAGTAGATTATAAGTAGGTAATTAACATTAGATAATCAAATTAACTTAACTTCGCAAAATCTTGTTTATTTTAAAGCTTTTTTTATCTTTTGTTAGTTAAGTAGTAGACTGATGTACAATTCCAGCAGAAAGCACATGCATAACACGTCTACTTTACAAAAATACGCAGTGTGTTCGAAAAGTATAAGAAACTGAAGATGTATTCGGCAAACACAAAAATCAAATGTTCATTGTTCAAAATACGAAGTATTTTCAACAAGTATGTAGACTGTGCATTAGTTACAAGCGAACACAAATATCATGTCCATCTTGTGCATTTGAAACTGGCAATTTCGGGTGTTATAAGTCATATTTTTCGTATGGAAGCGACAAGCAGAGAGGAGACCTGTATCATTTTTGATAACTATCAAAACCTAAATTTTTTAGAGAGTCAGTTTCATTTACAAGATTATTTAAATCAATTATGTTTTACTAACGCAGATAAACAGATGTTAATTTACAATTTAGTAGTTAATTCCGTGCACCCATTCTCATCTGCTAATCATAATTAAAAAAGCGTTGTATTTCTCTTAATACACAAAATCACTATATTGTGATTTGAATGAAGACTCCTCTTTTATGCGAAAAACGAAGTCTCTGATTTACTGACTAATTGTAAAATTGGACTAATGCGAAACAATCGTTGATGAGTGAATGAGAATAAAGAGCTTCAAATGAAAATTTCCAATGACTAATTCATCTTTAGGTGTTCAATAGAGGGAGAAATAGAATCAGCGACCGATCGAAGACAAACAATAGAAGAATAAAACGAAAGTTTCTCCAAATCAACCTCTTCCAAAAGAACTACATTAGAAAGAAAACAAACTTCCTGCAACCAGAATTAGCACCAGTCAAATTCTTTTAATTTTACTTTTTTATAAAGAAAACCAACTTTTCATATACATTATTGTTACACAGTGATTTTTTATGGTGTCCGACAAGATGAAACAGATAACAAAGTATGAGACCAAGTTACGTTTACACTGAAGTTATGTAGACCTTTTAAAAACAGTGTGTGTGCAGAACGATTGACAGAGCAACCAATCGAAATGCATGTGATCACCGCAGTGTATTAACCTCCACTCTTTCAAAATACAAATAGTTGTGTTAGAAAAGTAACCACATTGGAGACGTACTAACTAGGTGCAATAGATGAAACCATGACGTTGTCAAACATATAACAGGACTTCTTCTTTCGTGTGAATAAGATGATTCTGGTGTTGGCATTAGTTTCCCCCATGTTTTTCTAGTTAGAAATCTTTCTGGAAAGACATCGGGTACTTACGGGTAGGACCACGAGAAGGTTGCCAACATCCCTAAGTGAAAGTGGTACTGTGGAACCTACTGGATTCGAACTTGGAACACCCAGGTCTTCAGTCCGTGTCAATATCCACTTAAGCACCGTCACCTCCCATATAAGAGGACTGAGGATTTATTTATTAAGGACAATTAATTAGACAGTTGACACTATTACACTTTAGTATGTTCTGGTTTGTGAGCTATTCTTTAGTTTAAACTCATGTTATCCATATATGGTTTTAACTGTTTTTCGTATGTAATTGTTTACCCTGGGTAACACGCGATAGTCTGCTTTGCTTTTCCATGAGAAAAAAATAAAAAAATACCAAAGATTAAATATTTATGTTATAGATGTAATTCGAGCAAACCTTCCCTATGTCACAATAATATGCATGAAATATTATTTTAGAAAGCATCAGCTACTTCTTGGATTTTCTTAATTTGAATACATGAAAAAAGTGTATTTATTTTGATGTATTAGAACTACGGTGTGTGTGTGTGTGTAATAATATAGTATGTGGGCTTTATTAGGTTACGTAAAAAAGAGAATTTTCCACGTTGAAATTAGATCACGTCAGAATAAAAATACTCTATTCAATATTAAAGTTGGGAATTAAACGTAATGTGACAAATAAAGTGCGGACAGAGGAAGTCTTAAATGACACGTGGCAAATAAGCTAGTCTAATCTCTCTCTTGAGATCTTTACCAAGGAGTAATCAAACGTGTTTTCAGGGATATCCCGCGGTTCTCTTGCTAAGAAAAGACGACAAAAAGGCTAATACATTGCGATCGTAGGCGTGTCCCATTTTCGTACTCAGCTTCTCATGGATGGCTCTACATTTTAGGAAAAATCATCTGTAGAACTTCCTGGTATTTTTATCTCATCAAATTGTAATTGGAGTTCATACATTATATACATTGCTCTTTCTGCTTCTCGTAAACTCGTTTCTCTCTATCGCCACAAACCCTTTCTCACACCTAAGGCTATCTCTATCTCTACAAATGGTGTACTGTTGTAATATTTGGGATGGTGAATCTATGTCCCATTTGAGGGTTCTTTATGAGGTGCAGAAACGTATCTGTAATTTGATTGGCCCCACCTTTTCTTCTTCTTTACCCCCTTTCTATCACAGGCGTGATGTTCCTAGTTTTATTCTTTTCTATGGAATCTATTATGACATGCGTTCTTCGCAATTGTGTGATATATTCCCTGCTTCTTTTGTCCCAGCTCGTTTGATCCGTTGGTCTAGTGGTCTCTATCAATTCGCTGTTGTGAAACTCATTGTAATACAGCTTCCTACTAGAGTAGCTTCTTTCCAAGGACTGCAGACTTGTGGAACTCTTTCTCCTACCTATAGCCTTGGTCTTTTTCAGACTAGGACCAATAGGCATCTACTATTTTTGCGATAATCATATTTCGTTCTCGTTAGCTCTTTAAATCAAGTTCATTCATATCTTGTCTGAAGCGATTTCCATAAAAAAATACAAGATAAATTATTATAATGTATATAATAAAAATGTATATAGTAAAAAGAAAATATCTACAAAAGAAACATTGAGCAAATAATGGTGTTGTTGTTTTAAATTTCTAAGGAGAAACGAAATAATCTTCACACACCACAACACTCTATCTGTTGCTAACAATAAAAACATTTCGGGCCAATTCGTTGGATGCGAAGAATTCGCGGCGCTATCGTAAACGTAGTTATTGTCACATTTAAAAAATAAATATATGCTACTGTTAAGTAATTTTATTTCTGACTTATTTCCATTTATAATATCAGTTTCTGTTGGTAAAGAAAGTTTCAAAAGTGATATTAGGCGACAGATCTCGGACAGTGAAAGTGTAAGCAAATCTAATGACTTAACTGACGCCCGTACAGTTTCTTTGTTAAACAAAGTTGTAACCCTATGCCTATTTTATTTCATAACTCGATTTGTTCATAAAGGATTGCGTGTATGTGCCTAAGGCCATGCTACTAATCGAAAGAGAAAAAAAGGTGACATAGTATGATGCGACTATGAAAGAACGGGTATCGCAGCTCGTATAAACTAAAAGAGAGAAAAAAGATAACGATCAATGAATACAGATATTTTGTGGGAGTAATATTTTATGATAAAACAGCGGTTATGTTTTGTTAGATATTTTGTCCATGTTTTTACGAGATTCGGCGTTTCATTTGAATTCGGAGCTTTTTAAATCAGGCTAAATGATCTTTTCAATAGAAATTGAAACAGATGTTTGTCACAGAAGAGATGACGCCTAATTTTAATAACTCCATTAATGTTTTGTTAGTTTCCACTCCAACCCTTCAACGAAACAGGCCGCCCGTTACGCCTTTTCTTCAAATATCGCCTACATATTAGAAACGAATCCATCGCCATTATTTGCCGAAACATAAATAATTAATATTTGTAAGCGGATGTATTTTTTAGAAAGATTTTGTTGCTTGCTTTTTTATTTCATGCGATTATACACCAAGCATTTTTAAATTCCCAGCAGTTTTATATTTAATTAAAAACAATTTTATTATTAGAAGCAGTTTTTTTAGATTTAGCTGCTTGTCCAAGTAGTGTTTTATTACAAGTCTTTTTTTATCCAAGCATTTTTAATTGTAAGCAGTATTTACATTATAAGAAGTTTTATTCTTAAAAGCCGTTTTTTTAGATTTATCTGTTTGTCCAAGTAGTGTTTTATTACAATTTTTGTTTTATTCCAGCCATTTTTATCCAAGCATTTTTAATTGTAAGCAGTATTTACATTATAAGAAGTTTTATTCTTAAAAGCCGTTTATTTTTAATATTTGCTATAAACTGCATTTAAAAATAGTTTTTAAGACTTTTTAATTTATACCGGACACTTTTAACAGTTTTTTTATATTCTAAGCAATAATTTTTACATTTGTTTTAAGCTGTTTTTCTGAATAGCGTTTTATTCCATGCAGTTATAAGCCGAACATTTTTTTAATTCAAAGTAGTATTCTTTATTCTAAGCAGTTGTATTATTACACACATATTTTTATATTTGTAATTAGCTTTTTTCCATTTTTCCAAACGGTGTTTCATTCAAAGCCTTTTTTATTTAGAGCAATTTTAACACATCACCCAATAAGTCCAGGGCTAACAAATAGATGACGACATTAATTAAATACTCATACTTTGTCTATAAAGTATTGACCTTCAAAAAGTAAGTGTCAAAATATGAACCCAATCGGATTATTAATTTACAAATTACAGTAACTTAAGTTAAGAAACTATTGCAAACTTTCAAAACAATGGTAAACTCTGAATTTCGTATACTGATACAGCAGTTCTTTCTGATGGGAAAAATAATGTTCAAGCAAAGCAATGACTTCATAAGTTTTATTTTTAATCTGCAGCCGTACACACACAAATGATGCTGAAAGCCTAGCACTCCATTATTCTGCAGTTGTCCAGGATATAGCAGTAGAGTTGAAGATATCAGAATGCAATATGTTCAGTTTTGCATGTATTTTTTTTTTTAATTAGAAAGCTCTGTTTAAATGAGGTTGCACGTTTGCTCAGTTAAACAAAAACAACGCTTTAACGATTCAGAGCGTTATTGGCAACTGTTTCAACGCGACAAAAACGGCGTTTATTCATCAATATGTAACAATGGATGAAACATGGATATAACACGTTACTCCGGGGTTAAATCAACCGTCAGCTGAATAGATTGCAGCAGGTAAAAGACGTCCTAAGTGACGAAAGATGCAAGCATTAGCAGGCAACATTTTTGTCATCGGTATTTCTGGATGCGCAAGGTATATTTTATCGATTACCTTGTTAATGGAAACTTCACCAATAACGAATATTATATAGCATTATTAGTGCGTCTGAAGGACGAAATAATAAAACAACGGTCACCAATGAAGAAAGAAATGTGCTCTTTCACCAAGATAATGCACCGTGTCATGATAGTGATATCTATTTGTGAAAATGACCGCAGTTGTGATGTGGCAGTTGTATGTATTATCCTCACTGACTGTAGTTATAATAATTTAGCAAAATAATATAAAAACATCAACATCTTTACTTAGAAAAAACAATTAATTTGGAAACCAAAATAATTTATACTTAAATGCAAACACATAACTAAAGATTTGCTTTGCTATTTAAATCCAGAATAAGAATGGAATGAATATTAGAATAAAAAAAATATTATCCAAGTTATAAACAATCAACATTAATGATATAACAAACCACCCATCGGTATACTGTTTAGAACAACTATCTGTACCAACTTTGTTTAGTATTTGAAATATCGTTAAGCAGGCAATACCCCTGTTTGGTGAATTGTGTCGTGCTGTTATCTCGTGGTGATCCATGCAATATCTTTTAGTCCTTTGGTACTTTCATTTTTTGCCGCTTTCTTTTCTTTTTAAGGAAAAAGTCCAAGGTTATTAAAGAACCTATGGATAGCCTTCACTAGATACGTTGTTAATATTTTTCACAGGGTCGGTAGGCACATTATCGGTCTGTAAATGCTTGAGATAGTTAAATTCTCGCTGTCAATTTCGGTAAACGCGATTCTTCTTCTTGGCATTCTTTCCACTATGTCTGTTTCGCAATAATAGTCCCATCAAATTTTGTGCTAGTTTTTCGTGCAGATTAGTAAATCTCTTGGCGCAAAATCATTGTACTCGTTACTATTTTCGTGCGGATATGTTGTGTATTTTTATTCTAACTTCTGTTATCTTTTCTGTTTCTTTTTTTAAAATTTCCTGGATACCTTTCTTCGTGTTTTCAAACAATTTACTTGTTACTATTGCTTCAGTGTTGACTAGCTTTATGCTTTGTGTTTGCTCTTACTCAGCTCAGGTTTTGGTAAAAAACGTTTTCATCATTAGCAAATTTTCTTAGTTTTTCTTCTTTCCATCTTCTTATAACGTTTCTTAGATAAAGTTATAAAAATGTTAGCGCTGTATGTATCTATTTTCAACCATCTCCTAATCCTTTTGAGGATTTTGCCGTTACTTTTTTGTATTTAAAAAAATATATTTAGAAATCTAGTCCAGTACTCGTGTTTTGGTGATCTACTCTTTTAATAAAGTAGCTTCTCTAGTAAGTCACGGAATTACAGATTTGTCACCGACACAGATTCAGTTGCTCAATTCTGTAATATTGTCTTGGGTTTGTGTGTGGAGTCTATTCACATTTACTGATGTTTACTACTGTTGTTGTTTCTCTTATTAATCAGCGGTTTCTACAGTTTAAGCATCACCTTTGTGGTGTATCTCTACATTGGGAAATTATCTGATGGTCTGTTACTTTACCTGTGATTTTGCTTATTTCCATTACCGTCAGCTATAAGAACCGTCCTCTGTTAAATATATGTTTTGTTTGGCCTCCAATCCTTAGTTTAGTTGCGTCAAATCGCTTATATGGAATGCGATTTGTGTCGACATTTTTACGTCATTTCCTTGGTCAGACTTATAAATTGTCCATGTAAGTGCTATGTGTCCACATTCTCTTGCTCGCTTTGTTGCGTTTCATATTATTCACTTTGCGATGCTTTTACGGTTAGAAATAGTGTCTTTCTATTTTCTGTTATGTATTTTCTTTCTACGCAATTATCAATACTTATCAATTCTCTTCACTCTAGTTTTCATTTTTGCTTAAACTGATCAGTATCATATTTCGTTTGTCGTTCGTTGTGAGATTTTACTCACTGGGTGCCCTAGCGCGAATTATTACCAGGTATCGCTCATTGGAAATAAGTAACAACGAGCCTCTCCAGCCATCTTTACTTATTTGATAACCGCTTATAATTATTCAGTACTCACCATAAATAATTACACAGGTTATCATCACTGATTCCTCACCGATAATAACCTAAAGTGTCCTTTAGCGTCTGAATAACAACCAGGCTCCCCAGATTTCCAGTACTTTTCAGTTTTTTCGATAATTGTCTATGCTTTGACGTTATCGCAACGGCTGCTTACCATTGATTTCTCGCTGGCAAACTACCATTGGTCTTCTCTGGGATTTTGGCTGCAATAAGCTTCCCTAATGCCCCAGTACTCTCTGCACCCTTTCAGTGGAGGTCTGGTTAGTGCTCTCCCTCTTCAGTTTTTCCCTGCTTCAGTTTGTCCCTTAACAACAATATCGTGTGGTATCAGCCGAAGCTGGAGTGATCACTTTTTGTGTGGGGGGATTTTATGAAATTGCTTGTAGTTTCAGTTTCCTTGGTTTTATGTGGTGGTATTATTATTATTATTATTATTATTATTATTATTATTATTATTATTATTATTATTATTATTATTATTATTATTATTATTATTATTGTTGTTGTTGTTGTTGTTGTTTCCTCGAAGTCTACATAGCGTAAACTGCATATTTTACACCTCAGCAATTTTGTCGCCTGCACAGGTGCATGGCGTACCGTATTGCATAAACTTGATCAAAATGCTAATTCATAATCACCCAACCGAACATCGATAACGTTTACAAAAGTAGACAAGGCGGGATGCAACAATTTCAGATCAAAGCAAAGTTATTTTGTCATTATTATTTACTAATAAAAAAATGTATCGTCTTTGTACTTTTCCATCGCTATCAGAAACATCTTTCTGTTTCTTTCACTCTATCTCTCTTCCTCTTTCCTTTTCTTCTTTTTCTTTTCAATTTTTTCTTTCTTCCTTTCGATTCCTACTCCATTCCTTTGATGACACCCTTTTTCTTTCTTTTCTCCTCCCTACTACCCGAAAATCAAAGTGTAGTATCTGTTCTGATGGATACTGCACCCCATACTGGTGTTGTCTTGGCCTTCGGGTCTTGATTTACGCCAGTCAATGGCTCTGTCCTGTGCAGTTCTGGGAGGTCCACTTTCCCAGGCTTTGCCTCCCCTCTTTGGGGAGGAGTAAGTTTATTGCTTACTGCCTGAGGCGCCCCTACCGGGAATGCCGACGGGGCTGCCAAGGCAATTTTTAAACCCCACTTTCCCGACCCCACCTTGGGTCACATCTTACTTGTGGAAGTAAGATAAAAACTGGCCTTGTGCCTAACTCCTGGAGAGGAGTAAATCAGTACTACCCGTTTCTTGCAGAACAAACGTTGCTAGTCTTTCTCTACTCTTGCGTTATTTTCATGGCAAGTGCTCGACTGAGCTTTAATCTATTCCGCTTTGTAAAACAATCACAATAAAAACTCGTCTAGCTGCAACAATTATTAATAGTTTCAATTTATCTTTCTCTCTACCTAAAACTAAACGAAACTTTCCCAGAACTACCTGTCTTTGGAACACAAACCGCTAGGCTCCTTCCCAATAGACTACAGCATGGTTGGTTACAAGTCTAATCTTAACAAATTCTTGTTGAACCGCCCTCTTAAATACTCAAATTATGCCTAATCACCACTACATAACCAATCATCACGGTGTTGTCTCACCGCCCACCTAACGCTCATTTAATTGTTATCCTCGAATAGCTTTTGGCCCTTAAAAATTGGTGACACTTTAGTGAAAAACTTTTTAAAAAACTCTATTTGTATCCCTTCTTTCTTTGTTTTATTTATTCTATACTATCTATATATTTTTAATTTCTTCAGACACGCATTCATTTATTTATATAGTTAAACTTCCTCTATCGACATCTCATATTTTCATCAATAAAATTATTTGAAGATTTTATAGTTTTGCCTTCTTTGACTTTTTGCTCATGTGGCGATCATTTGATAGTCAGTATAACGCGTCACTGATGGGATTTACTTCCTAACTTAATTACGTAAATAAATAACACATCTTCTAGGAAACAACGACTGCGTTTTTTTTTGTTTCATCTCCCAAAACAAGCAACACATAAAGTAACGCGCGTCACAAATATATCCTCAGTATGAAAGATAACAACAAATGGACGGACGCATATACGATACCCAACGGATTTAACTAAGATACGGTTTCAATGTGATATACTATTTATGAACCATAAGTATTATGGCATATTTTACAGCTTCAATCTTAACATCATATCTCAATCGCTATGTCTAGCTACTTTATATTAATACAAATGTTGTCTGTTCGTATGTCAGTCACAATTTTTTATCGTAATAAACACATCGCAAAATTAGTCTCATTTCGAAATATGTTTATTGTTAAACTTTTAGAAATGGAGATTATAGCACTAATAGTAAATAATAAATTCTCAATAATTAAAGTAGATACATGACCGGAAATCGAAACTGAAACCTTAAGATCTTCAGTCTGAGATTCTACCAACTGACCTATTTTGACTTTCTGTATAAACAGAGCTTAAAACATTGCCTTAGAAATACTTACAGCTTTGGCGTTATGTCATATTTAATTTAGTACAAATAATGGGCGCTAAGTTTCCATTCATTCAAGTTACTATAAATTGAAACTATTATGAAAGTCTGTAATGTAGTCAACAGGGTTATGCGTGACGTTTCTTTCTATCGTTGAGTGTTACATTCGCATTAACGTCGTTTAGAGGATTCTTATATTTTATAGTTTACAATAAAGGCATTAATTTCAATGAGGAAATCAGTCACTAGTCTATAATAAACAGTCCACCTATAAACGAACAAAAAATGCGTAAAGAGTAACGCTATCATGATTTTGAGCAACGGACACACTTTATTCTAAATCATCACACTATCATATTTGGTTTAACGTCCGTTTTACAGGTTAGCATGCGTTGGACGGCTTTAAGAAATTGACTTCCACTGTAAACTATCTCTGACCAGGTCTTTATTCATCCCTCTTTCCCTCACGCTTATTTTAATCACTTCCTCCCGTGTTTTCCTTCGCCTTTCAATGTTAACAGCACCTGCTACCTCAACTGTTCTACATTTACTAACCAGTGAACTCTCATCAATTCTTTCAAAGTTGTCATACAATCGAAGTCTACTCTTCTGCACACATCTTTCTATACTGTCTAGATTTAACTTTCTTCTGAACTCATAAGAACTAAGCCTATCTTTAAAGGTAACATTAAACAGCGAATTCTCTGTTCATTTTGATTCAGTTTAGACGCCAGAAGGTTTTCAGAAACATAGACCTATGCATACCAAAAAATGTAAACCAACAATTAACAAGCAAAACATACCTACTATGCGAAAACAACCTACAGGGAATAAAACGCGAAGAAAGATCCCATTTAATCAATGATATGAGAAACTTGTTGCTGGAAATAAAAAAAAGCAAGTATCAAAAGCCAAACCACAAGATAAAGACAGCACGCCACAGGAAGTAGAAGCGGTTATGGATAACATATACAACCTTTTCGACATACAGATACCCCAATCAGCCCCAGAACAGCGACAATATACAAAGAAAACGGAAGTCTCTGGATCTTATCGTTATCAATCCAAAAAGGAAACTATACTGAAATTCATGTGGAGGTAATGTTTGGGAGGTTTTTTATGGTACTTAACTTTACGGACTGCATAAACTCTTCGGACATACATTACACCACTCTATTTATATGCTGTATTTATATTTTCTTTAATATGATTTATTTTACTTAATCCCAAGTTCGTGTCTTTTTTATGGACCTCTTACAAGTCGACAACACTTTACAAGTGGACATAACTAGAAGGCTATCATAAACAGTGTCCAACTTGCATGTATGCACTACGCATGTATACACTGTGTATGCATACATGCACGTGTACAAGCATAACAAAGTGTCTGAACCAATCGATCAACCACACTTTGATCTTTTTATATAAAACTAGTTTACCCGACTCGAGCGTATGTGACGTTATATATAGTTCGAGAAAAAATATTAATTATTGTGTAATTAAGAACATGTTTTAAATAAAAATAAACGAGGGAAGTAAATGTAACCTAATGCATAGTCTACTCCACTAACTTGTAAAGGTGTATGTTTGTACGTGCTTGTATTTTCTAAGGCCTTACAAAATAACTAAGAGGAAAGTAAAGAGCAAATACTCGATGTAGATTTAAACAAAGGAAAAGATTAGAGGATTTATTTCTTAAAAGACCTTTCTATATTTTATACTATACTTTGTTGAACTATCTGAAATTATCAAACTTGTAAAATGTGTATTTTACATTTATTTATTTTAAATTTTAGTGAACTATAACACTGCTAAATACCTTATATTGAGCCTATTTTTCTCGTATCAGTAATTACTATGAAACAATTATCTTATTTTATGATATTTTAAAAATAATTATATATATATATATATATATATAAAGTTACATGGTATACTCGGATCAACTTCGGACGGGGCTACTGCATCCATTTCACTGATTCGCTTAAGAAAGGTATGGATCCGTATACTCTCCCTCCATATACGGATTACAAAGCATGGTAGTATAGACTATTAAGACTCGGTTCTGCAACTAGTCTAGGCGAAATGAAAGACTTCGAAATAACACCACTACCTTTTTGCTCACACTGTTTAAAATATTCATGGATTTCTCCATCTGCCTGGACTCAAGCAATGTCGGTACAGGCGAGATGCGGTGTATGATGATGATTTAGAAATATTTGCTTCAGTCGATCCTGTACACTTACAGTGAAAGAAAATACAAACATATATAATATAACACATCAAGCAATAGACGCACGCTTAACTAATAAAGCAAAAATAGGTTTTTGGCATAATTCGACTTCAATCAATCTGTTGCATAGCCCCTGCTAGGGCTGCGGGAGTTCTCGTTTTGAATACTCGTCCCGGAACGGGCCGTGGCAGTACTCGTTTAACCCCTCGTCATTTTTAACACCATAAATCATCTAGTTTGCATACCTTTAAAGTTCTCGCACCCTCAATCTTTCCTCGTCGCGTGGAGGGGTGCGTCGTCTAGTGGTTGAATTCTTTCTTCTTCCTTTCTGCCGTGAACCACGCCGCTGCAACATAAAAGCACCATGACCGACTCAATCGACAAACTATCCTTTAAACTTTCAATTCTTTTTATTACAGTTATATATCGACTTGGAGATATTCACCAACATCGAGAGAGAGAGAGAAACTTACTGCTTTCGTAATTACTTATCAATTAAGTCCTTAACCATTCGTGGAGCGGGAGGAAGGAGATCTCACGCCTGTTTTTCTTAGGGAATTAATTCCCCTAATTATGTTGCAGACGACATCATAAATAATCACGTCTGATAGGCTTGCCTCCAAAAGCCAGACTGGAAAAAACTCTCAGCTTCTCACGAAGACGAGTGACGTCACGGATCCACACTCATGTTTTCTGGCCTCTTGACCCGGTGCTCGTCAACGTTCGCTCTGACAGAACCTGTGAGCTCCAGCCGTGAGAACAGCATATTCTGCACCCGACTGCACGGGTCCACCCGCACTAAATCGCGCAAGTCAAACCAACGATTTCCAACAGATACGTCCACCTCAAGATGCGTCCGTTCCAGCAGGGCCATTATCCAACAAATCTACACAATCTTCTAGAGTGATACACTGATTCCGACGCTTCTCATACAATCCAATGCATTTTTGTCTTTAGCTGCAAAATACGTCTAAGTTAAGATATCACTTTTTCATGGGAGCCAATCTTTACCTGGAGTTTCTTTTGAGGTCTGCAAAAAGCGAGTAGCCGCTGGGCCAGATTTGAGGAAGAGTGTTGGTGCGAAGTAGAATTCATGAAGCTTTGCAATCGATAACACTGGTCAACACAATATTTTTGGCAGGCAAAGTAAGACTGGTTTCTGGGGTTTTCAAGGGCGCTGAATCCGAATCTGACATTAGTTTTTTTCAAATTGGCTCTAGTTTTTTAGTTATCACAGGGGGGTCGTTTGTCTGAAATCACCCATTCGCGACCATAGCTAAACGTACAAAAAACGGCTAAATAGTGCATAAATGTCAGATATTGATTTTTATGATGATCTTAAACCACAAAGACAGTGTAAAATCTCAATCTAACAAGTTAAGTTAGATATAACATCATTTCATTTATCTTATAACTGAACACTTTTCATAGATTTCGAGGATATACAAAAAATTTGCTAAAAATTTGCTGAATTTTAATTCTCCAAGTGAAAAAAACATTTACATAATCAGTTATATATCATAAATTAATGCAAAGCATTATACACTAGATTTTTAGTTACAATGAACACACAAAACAATATTTTATTCACAAAACTAAAATTGACGTTTATACGATTTTCGCTTGTGAGCAACTTTTGGGCAGTCTCTCAAAAGGTTCCAGCAGTAGTCTGCCATCATGTGCTCATCCCATTTGCCTTGATACCTCTCTTCCATTGTTGTGATGTCTTGATGGAATCTCTCTCCCTGCTCCTCACTGTAATCACCAAGATTACCAGGAAATCTGTCGAGGTGGCTAAACAAGAAATGAACTTTAATGCTCATATTTGCCCCTAGTTTTCCGTATGCAGTAAGCATCTTACGGACCATTTGCTTGTAATTGTCAGCTTTGTGATTTCCCAAAAAGTTTGTCACTACATCTGTGAAGGACACCCAAGCATTTAACTCAACCGTGTTCATATGATTAGTGAAGTCAGAATCCCTCATGAGCGTTCGAATCTGAGGTCCATCGAAGATGCCACCTTTAGCTTTTTCGATGGAAAGACCTGGAAATTGCCTGCATATGTACTTGAAGCAATCCCCATCCTTGTTCAACGCCTTAACACACTGCTTCATGAGCCCTAGTTTTATGTGCAATGGAGGGAAGATGATTCTATTCCTGGGTACCAAAGGCTCATTGATGACGTTGGCTGTGCCGACTTCGAGACTTTCTCGTTCTGGCCAGTTCTCCCTTCTCCAGTGCTGGATTCTTGCTCTGCTATCCCACAAACAAAGAAAGCAGGGATACTTTGTGTACCCACTTTGCTGACCAAGCAGAAAATTCACCATTTTCAAGTCCACACAAATCAGCCATTTATGAGTATTGTAATTCAGCTTTTCAAGAACAAATTTGATAGCATCATACTCTTCTTTCATCTTGGCAGAATGGCCAATTGGTACAGGAGCAAACTTATTGCCATTGTGCAAAAGTACAATTTTTAGACTTGCTTTCGAGCTATCTATGAAGAGACGCCAATCTGCTGGGTCATATGATGAGATCCCCATGCAGTTAAGAAGTGCAGAAACGTCATTACAAAAGACCAGGTCGTCTTCTTTAGAAAAGAAACGAAGCAAGCTGCCTTCCCTTGTCCTATAGTATGTTACTTTTGTGCCAGAATCAAGAATGTTTTTCTCTTGGAGTCGTGATGCAAGAACTTCAGACTGCTCCTTCGACAAACAAAGGTCTCGCACTAGGTCATTAAGTTCAGATTGATTGAAAAGCTGAGGGCCATTTGAGGGTTCTTCATAGTCACTACAGCTATCATCACTTGATATTGAAAGATCAGCTGGAATCTCTTCGGTTTCATCGATTTCAGGCAAACTGGTGAAAACAGGCACAGGTACATCCTCAGAGTGCGCAACAGGACGGATAGCAGAATCCAGGCTCGGATACTGCCAATTTGCTTTCTTGTGCTTGTTAAACCCCGTCATGTCATTGAGACAGAAATAGCAGTCATCAAAATGATTGTTGGGCTCTCTCCACACCATTGGTACAGCAAACTTCAACTTCAGCTTACCGTTGGTCCAACCGCGGAGACTTTCTACACAGGTTTTGCACACCATATGTGGGGCCCAAGACTTGTCTTGGTCACCAAGTATCATATCGAAGTATGCTTTGTACGCCCTCTTGACAAAGTCTGTAATATTCCTCTTTTGTTGTGCCATCATATACTGTCCACAGATGTAACAAAAGACATCCGGTTCATATCTGCAACATCTTCTAGAAGAACTCATTTTCTCTCTGGAACTCATTTTCAACTGGGGAATTAAAAAGAAAATTCTTAATTACTGTTTAATTTATACTGCAACTATATTTATGGAACATGTTATTAAGTAATTACAGTATATAATTATATAAAAATTCTCCCTATATAAATAATTATATAAAAATTCTCCCTGAAATACTTCAATATATACATAATCATTATAACGATTCAATAATATCAGAAAATTATTATTTACTGCTTCTATATTGAAGTATTTCAGGGAGAATTTTAGCAGTTTAGGCTTATTTGGGGCTATCAGTATCTTCTAAACTAGAACCAATCTTGCAAAACCAATGTTATATTCGTAATCAGCGACCTTCAAAACCCCAGAAAACACTCCTAGATGGTCTGCCAAAGAAAAAAAATAAAAATTTGTTGACCAGTGTAATTTGTCTTGGTGAAAGACCATTTTTTCCTTCTTTATTTTTGTTGCGTTAAAACAGTTTTAAACCACGATCTGAATCGTCGAGGTGGTTTTGTTTTTCATCGACTGTAGGCAAACGCGGCATTCACTTTCATCACAGCTTTCTCATTAAGAAATATTCATGCAAAATGATGAAGACGCCGCCTTCTGATATCTCAATGTCCTCTACTATTTCATGTAACATCAATTTATGATCGGACAAAACGAGTTTGTGGACTTTGTTAATATTTTCTGGAACATCTGCCTAATTTAGACGATCTAAGCATTCAGCAATTTTTTTTATCTTTACGAGCTCGTTTACAGTCAGCGTACAACCACTTACCTATTGTTGCAGACACAGCAAAAGTCGAATAACACTAGAAAGTAACTGTTTTGCTTGCACATTAATTTCCCATCAGAAATCAATGTTTTATCAACACACGAAATTCCGAATTTTCAATTGTTTTATAAATTTGCAGAAGTAGCTTCACTTAAATAACTGTAATTTGTAAACTAATAATCCAATTGGGTTTAAATTCTGAAATGTGTAATTTAAAGGTTAGTACGTTATAAACATTGTATGGATTTTTATTAGTCTATCAATCAATATTTTAGGCCTAGGACTTATTTACTGATGTGTTATGGTGATTGCCACCAGTATAAAGAACAATTTTATCCCGAGAAGATTTTCAGGCTTGCTTATATATACAAAAATATACATATGTATATAGGAATATAAATCTTCGTAATAGTATATAATGTCTACATTAGTATACAAGATTGGCGCAGCTCAAGTGGTAACTTAAAATCCAACTTATATTACATATATTAACTCGTGTATATTCATACGAAAGTATGTAAACACATATATGAAGATCTACCCACAGATACTCATGGATAAATCCAAATACGCGCATGCGCTCTCTCACACAAGAAAGAAAAGCCTTTCACAGAGATGAGTAAACCTGTCTTTCGCACGCCGGCGTGAAACCTCAGATTAAATCAAAAACAGTAATTGCTCGCTGATTAAAAAAAAAGGTTTTCCATTGATGTTGATGACAACAAGTCTCTCAAAATTTCAAGGACTATCGCCCCTTCCATTATTATTGTAACTGCCACCCGTTTATTAGGCATTTCCAGCTGATAACGGTCGGTGGTTTTTCATGAAATATGAGTGACAATAAGGCATCTTGAAATACTTTTACATTTTGTATTATTATTATTATTAGTAGTAGTAGTAGTAGTAGTAGTAGTATTAGTATTATTATTATTACGAAATCTCACAGGAGTTATTACTCATGATCGTTCACTGCCAAAAAGCATGTGGCGTTCCATGGAATGTGACTGACACATAAAGCCACACATATTTCCAGTATTCGGAGCTTCTTTGGATCACTGTGTAAATAAGCTTGCTTTATCGCAACATCCGTTTACCTTTGTATTCTGACTTATATAAACCAACTGTTTGCTCTGGAATTTTATTGAAAATAAACCCCATGGGGGTTTCAATCCATCGATTTTTGGGTGTTGTTTCACAAACATTTTCTCTGGTAACAACCGACATTGATGCCACCTCCACTGTTTGGAATAATGCGAAAGGAGAGTGTTCGGATATGTATATATATATATATATATATATATATATATATATATATATATATATATATATATATATTTATATATATATATATTTATATATATATAGGAGGAATCAGTCAACAGAAAATCATAAGCGCACAAGTTGCAAAAGAAGTAGAATAATAGTAGTGAGTAAAAAACTGAGAATTAAGGGTTTTTGAAAATGGCAAACTAAAATTATATATATATATATATATATATATATATATATATATATATACATACATAGTAAGTTATGAATATATATTTATTGCAATTAAGCTACACAGAGGCTTCCGCGTTTCATCCTCTACTTACATATTGATCACCGTTGAAGTAAATACTGAAAATTGATACATAAAAGATTATATCTCCTTATAACATTTTTGTGTGGATACACGAAAAAATTATATATATATATATATATATATATATATATATATATATATATACTCTGGTTATTGAGTTTCATTGCCTTCGTCTTTGTATAATCAATTAATATTTCTAGCTGAGCTTACGGTGTACCATCTTATTTCCAGTTACTCGTGGTTGGGCAATGTAATCTAGACATGCGGGTTGGTTTACGAGCTCTATGATTTTTCTTAATATGTCGACTGTTTTCATCAGTACCATCGATTGTATAATGTCAATCTCATGTTCTAATATTTCACCCAGATTTTTCTGTATTGTTTCTCGTCATCTTACATTTGTTAGTATTGCTCTGGGGTTCGGTTGTCCCTTTTGCTCTCTGGCAAGTCGTATGCATTTTTTTCGTTTCTGCCTTATTTAACTACGCATTGTAATCAGCTGAAATGGCGAAATGTATTAAATAGTATTTTTTTCGTTTTACTGAGTTATTCCGTTCGTATTTCCAATAATAGCTGTCTTTCTTTCGTTGCACTTATCGAGGCCAAAATATACTCGAGCATAAGGGTCGCATTATCTGATTTTGTTATTCCTTTCTCTCTTCTTTATTTCGTCCCTTCGAGTTTTCTTTTTTATGTCTTCTTATTTTTTATCTTTCCGTCAATCAATTTTTTTCTCACTTTTTTTGTTATTTTTGTCAATAATTTTGATTCTTTATCGTTCTGTTTCTTCTCTTTTGTCATTAAACTTTTTTTCTTTTATGTTTGTTACTGCTTTTCAATTATAAATCTTTTTTACTTTTTCTCTGTTCACCCATGCATATTTATTTTTTATATGGCAGGGGTGTCGATCACGCCTCAGTTTTAATAGACATCTGCATTGCAAAACACGCATAACTAAACTATCGCATCAGTTTAGATGTGTCCAATAACCTCTATATAATGCTAGGTCCGTCTGACAGTAATTCAGTTTTTCATGTTAAAGTTTCAAATATAAATTCCATCACTTAAATGGACGCATCTACATAAGATTCAAACATCTTTATAAAAAGTTTAGTCCCTCAATTGGTCTGCCACGTTTGAAATAGCATTTAAGTCTATCAGACGTAATGTAGTAATAAGATATTATTTGATGTGTCATGCGAAAATTGAATTTGCATTTTGCTTATGGTATGTCACGCTTATACATATAAGTAATGGTATTTTAGATGTATCATTTATCTCTATAAATGTGTTCCAGTAAGTAGGTCGGTTGCTCACTCTGTCACGATTAAGTTGGGAATATCGTTTTTAAAAGCATCGATGGTACTCTATAATAGGTTCTGCCATCTGCAAGATGGTTGATCTGTTTCGCTTTCAGATCCGTACGAGAATCTCAATACAAGAATCTCAATACGAGAATCTCAATACGAAATTCTGTAAGTCCTCAAGTCAGACCTTCCACCTGACTGTCACACTTATGTTTTAAATATCGTTTTTAGAAAAATTCACGGTACCCTATAATAGGTTCTGCCTGTCCGTAAATCAGACCGTCTGTCTCTGTCAATAACCCTTTTAGATTCGTTCACGGGTCTCAATTATGTGGTCTGTAAGTCCGCATTGTGGTATGTCAGTCTGCCACGATTAGGTGTGAAATATCGTCTGTATAAGCATCCCTGGTTTTCTTATAAAACGTACTGCCTGTCCGCAAATCGAGGCGTTAATTTCTCTGTCTGTCATGATTTCAGATCCGTACAAGAATCTCAATAAGAGTTTCTGTAAGTCTAAGAAAGTAAATAAGTAATTGTAAGAGATTCTGTCCGTTAGTCTGTCACGCTCAAGTTTGAAATATCGTTTTTAAAAGGTTTCCGATAAGAGGTTCGACTGCTCCGCGGGTCTGAACCTCGTCTTTTTCTGTCAGTAACGAATATCAATAACAGGTTAAGTATTGTGCAATTAGGTCCGTCAGTCTGTCACGCTTACGTTTTAAATATTATTTAAGCGCACATCAAATTGACGTATCCTAACGATATCTTGTTAAGCATCTTTCCACTTTCTTCCATTCTCCTTTTTATCAAACAGTTTGTCAGTTTCATCTTTTGATAAAGAAAACCTTTCAATGATTCACAAAAGAATTGGGCTTGATTGGAACGAAAATTAATGACTTTTCTTTTGTTTGGGCGAAAAAGAAAACGTTCCATTTGCCAAATAAAAAGCGGCAAATTCCGTGTGATTTATGTTAGCCATTATTCTTGGGCGGTTCAGCAGGCAACGGATTTGAAAAAAATGAACCGGTGAAGCGATGCGCAGGGCGCACTACCGATACACTAGTTGACCTCGCCGGCGTTACCCGCGTGTCAAATCTGTTTAACAGGAATTTATTTCACACACACACACACACGCACACACACACACACACACATATATATATATATATATATATATATATATATATATATATATATATGATGGCAGATTTAAGTTCCAATGTTAGCTCTATAACAAGTTCATCAAATTTGCCGCTCGAGCAATTTCGAAGAGATCATTCTTACATCGGTAGTAACAACGTAAAGAAAGATTTATCAACAACACTTAGGTAACGAGCCACACGGTTACAGAAAGCTGAATTTGTACAAATAAGTACAAATTCATCTTTCACTAACTGTTTGGCTCTATAGTCAAACATCGAAGACAACATCCTTGTCAGGTGGTCTCTTTGTCAGATACTCAGTCCGATTTTTTAAAATGTTGTGGATTTCCTTATTTACTCCCAGGTACAGTACCTAGATTTCCCTTTTGTTTATATACAGGGTGGGCAAAAATAAGGGTCCTATTTTTAAAAATTCATAACTTTTTTATTTATTGATTTTTTTTTTTTTTTTTTTAGAATAAGTAAAGGACCCCTTCCGAAGCAAGCATGAGCCGTATTAGCCCTAAGGAACGTACCCTCATTTAGAAAACATTATTTTTGCTTAAAAAACTCAAAACAGTGTAAAAAACAATACTTTAGTTTTTGTAAGTTTTAAGAAGTGTTTTTCGGCTAAAATTTGTTTTGTTTATTTCAAAAAATCTCGGAAGGGTCAGTCTACACACACATAAAGTTTGGTGAGTTTAACTTTTATTTTGTGGAAGTTATTCAAATTCAAGTTATTCAAATTTAAAGATAGGACCCTTATTTTGGCCCACCCTGTATATACATATATTTATTTCTATATATGTATAAATATACATATATATATATATATATATATATATATATATATATATATATATATATATATATATATATATATATATAAAGATTTTTCAGTGAAAACCGGGATTAGGCCAATAAAAAAAAATTTGATGATACTCGATTACAGGGTACAGAGCATTTATATGTGATTTTTTAAAAGGCTTATGAAAACATTCCTTCTAGGAGATCATTCTTCACCACAAAAGACTTTTTCTTTCAAAGTTTATTTATTTATCATATATATCAACTTAAAGAGTTTCTTCCTACACGTGTTTCACTACCAAGCAGGTCCTTGCTTGGCAGATCATCAGGGGAATTAAGAACCTGGAGTAAGAGTTTCACCAACTGACAATACACAATGTGGTGTTGCCTTAATTGAGGTCGAGGACAGTAACAAAAATATAAAAAGAAAAAAGAAAAATGTCTTTAAAAAGTAGCTCGTAAGATTTGCGCAGTATTGTTGATGCTAAGCAAAACAGCAAAGAAAATGGTGCGTAATGTGTATTGTGATAGTTTCAACGTTATTTACTGGCGTATCTGTTTTAATTGCAAAACAAGGACCTGATCTGGTAAACGTTTTTTTGTTTAAAAACCACAGATATTCGATCAAATTTTACTCTAAATATTATCCTAGAGATTACAAATTACACAACCGCACTCTTGATAACCGCAAGTTTCTATTTCGAACACATTTGTAATAAAGATGAGCTTAAGGGAA
Organism: Sepiola atlantica; assembly: GCA_963556195.1. NCBI lineage: Eukaryota > Metazoa > Mollusca > Cephalopoda > Sepiida > Sepiolidae > Sepiola > Sepiola atlantica. The sequence goes on along the minus strand of OY744520.1, from coordinate 106,352,065 downwards.
TTAACAAATTACACACACGTGTACGATTGTTTTTAAATTAGATATACGTTTTCTCAGAAAATATTCATTGTTGTGTATCGCCTTTTTCTGTTAACTATCGCCATCTTAGATTCATTTTATAATTATAATTTTAGCACTATATAGGTCTTAGTTCTATAAATATTTATTTATTTAAATATATGTGTACGTAATATATAATTTTATCACATGTGTATATACATGGAATAGTAATATATTTTTTTAAAGGCTTACGAAAACATTCCTTCTAGGAGATCATTCTTCACCACAAAAGACTTTTTCTTTCAAAGTTTATTCATTTATCATATATATCAACTTAAAGAGTTTCTTCCTACACGTGTTTCCTTACCAAGCAGGTCCTTGTTTGGCAGATCATCGGAGGAATTAAGAACCTGGAGTAAGAGTTTCACCAACTGACAATACACAATGTGGTGTTGCCTTAATTGAGGTCACTTAAGAAGAGAACAGAAGAAAAAAAGAAAAAGAAAAAATGTCTTTAAAAAGTAGCTCGTAAGATTTTCGCGATATTGTTGCTGCTAATCAAAACAGCAAAGAAAATTAGTCCCAAATGCATTCAAAAGAAACAGGAACAATGTGCGAGAATATACCTTCTCGTCGGGCGGATCAAGGATGAAACGCATCTCCCCAAGCAAAAATAATCAGTTAAAACACAGTTCACAGGTTATCGTTTTAAGCCACTGTGGGCATTCCACATCTATTCCATCAGAAGAAAACACAACATAAAAGTCCGTTTGGAATGCATGTGGTCGTGCGAACCTTTTTTCTAGGGATGGCTTTTTTCCATTTGAGATAGATGAATACACAACGAGGCAAATGATCACTAATCCCGCAGAAACCCTCTTTAAGAAAAACTCATTAAATAGTAGATATAAAATATTTATCCATAATACTGTTTTTTAAAATTTAGTTTCTATGCAAAAAATAATTCTTCATAAAAATTAATTTTCCAACGTCTGGGACGTCTTTTTACATTTCGGGAAAATATTGTTTACTTAATTTACTGCTGAGAGCTACCTTGTTGTTATTTATCGGAGTAGACATGGGTCGAAGTGAATAATCCTAATCCCGCAGGAATCATTTTGAAAAAATCATTCATATACTAAAAATATAGTATTACTACAAAATATTGCTTACAAAAATCTAGTTTCTATTTGAAATAATTTAAAAATATTTCCCTTACGGCTGGGTCTGTCTACAACACTCTGGAGAGAATATTATTTCAATCTGTTTAAGGATAGGAATTCCCGACGTCATTTTATGATTGACCTAATTCCCATTCTGAGTGTACGCTCAACGGGGCAGGTAACCTGTGTTCGACAGAAAATCAACTCAAAAAATACAAGTTTCTTGCTTTTTACTATATGTAAAAAGCAAGACACTTATACAAAACACTGTTTTTAGGAACTGATTTCTATCTTAAAATATTTCTTGATGGCTAGGCTAGATTTTTCCTCCCGGGAAAACATCATTTTATTCTTATTTGAAGGCGATAGCCATATTATTTTTTAGAGGTGATTCATACGGTCTCTAATTATACTTAGGTCGGTGCAAATAATCCTAGATGCGGATAAAACATTCTGAAGAAATCGTATATATACCATAAATAATATATTAGTACAGAATAGCGTTATCAAAAATCTAGTTTCTATTTTAAAAAAACAATTTTTAATGGTCAGGGCTATTTTTAAGTCTTTGGGGGAAATATCGTTCTAACTTGTTAAATGACAGGATACTTTGTTATTATTATTTCCATGGTCGAACCATTCCATTTCGCAGTAGACCTACATTGAGGCAAAACTATCCCAGTTCTGCAGAAAACATTCCGAGAAATGAAATATATACTAAAAAAAATAAACTCCCAATACAAAATACTGTTTACAAAAACCTTGTTTCTATTTTTAAAAATTAAGTCCATGACGGCATTGATGTTTTTTTTAGTTATTTTTTCATTCCTGGAAAACATTATTTTATTTAATTTAAGCTAATTTAATTTAATTTTATTTAATTTAACCTAATTTAATTAAATGATGATAGCATCCATGTTGTTATTTCTTACTTTTTATTTTTAGAGTTGATCTATTCCTGTCCGCAGTAGACATAAGATTGGGCGAGTGACTCTAGTTCCGCAGAAAACACCTTGAAAGATCTTATTTATACCATGAATAAAATATATTAATGCTGCATATTGTTTTCAAAATTCCAATTCTATTTTAAAAATACTTTCCAATTTCTGGGATCGATTTTAACATTCCGGGAAGACATTATTTTACCACATCCCCTGATGACGAAAAGAGCATGTTATTGTTTTTGTTGGTACATTTACATCCGGGATAGGCATAGAACTGTGCAAAGGATCTTAATTGTATTGAAATAAATTTCGAAATTTCTATATATACCAAAAACATAAATATTAATACAAATATTATTTTCCTAAGTCTAGTTACTACTTTAAAGATGTTGTCGCATTTCCTCTAAAATCACCGCTTGTCCATTGTCTTGGGAACACACTATGTCTAAACACCTCAAGACGTCTGTCTTAGATAGGCTGTTCGGACGATTGGTAAGTTGGCTTTCTGTTATCATAATTTCTCTGTGTGAAATGTCGGATGGAAGACTACGACGGATTCAGAGCTCAAAATCATACGAGCTTGTTGACTTGGCAGCTGTCAGACAAATACATGGACAAAAAATGGAGGTGGGGAGCCGTGATTGGTTATCCATTCTTTCTGATTTTGAACCCTTCCTTTATTTATTCTTTTGTTGAATGTTTTCATTCTTGCCTTTCTATGTGAATAATCTTTTCACAGTTTTGCTCGAGTTTTCAGGAGAAGCTACGCGTTTTCCAGAGTCTGCTATCTGATACAATGAGCGCCGAAGCCTTTATCCAACAAATCGATTCATGGACTGGAATGAAGAAATAAAAATAATATTTTTCTAAAACGGGAATGCCTTGTCTATCTTATATATAAAGTAGAGACGTTTTTCCCCTGTACCTTTCCGTCGAATAGGAAAATAACCTCGAAAGCAACAGTTTACTACACTCACAACACTACCAAGCTTATTCGCTCGATCGTGTTCTTAGCAAACTCTACACTCTTTCATCTACCTCGGGCAAATTATTACATTCGTTCCGCCATCATTCACTCTCCCCACAACAGACACCATACAGGTAGTAGCAAGAACATTTCTCCCTAACATTTTCCTCCTCCCACGCTACCAGTCTACACCGGCAACAACTACACAACGGATACTTTCACACAATTTACACCTTATTATTTACGTTGCGTATGCCTTCACCTCACCACACAGTGGCATACGTTGCACAGAAAATATAACAGACGCTCCCTTCAATACATCTGACTACGTCACTTCCGCCAATTAACATTACGCAATCTCCGACTCAGCCACAACCAGCTACTACAGATCACGAAACGCCTGCCAGATTCACTACGCTTAAACAATCATACCGATTCCCCTTACCGATCTAAGTTTTCTACAGGTAATATACCGTTCCTGTTCTGCTATTTCCGTTACACATTCATCTACATCAGTTCTTATCATTGCTGCTACAATAATAACGTAATATGTTCAGAAAAAAACAGTTACAGATTAAGCGATTGACATTCCCTTATTCTTCCTTCGTAGCATTTTCACGTTAGCGAATAACAGATTACATTATACTGAACACAATGACAATCGCAAACACGATACGAAATACACGAACACAAATATTTTGAACCGAACTGATCATTTCTTCTATTTTAACCTATACGGTTACGAAACATACAAATCAAGAATTAATATATACAAATAATTATACCTTTCACTTATTTAAAAAACAAACAAATATGTGACTTCTACACTATTTGAACCGAACTGTTTTTTTAAATTTCGCTTATAAACTACGCAAATACTTTTTTAAAATAGGATTTCAATTATCAACTACGATAAAAAAAAATATTCACGAAATACGCGCACGCAAACATTTTGAACCGAACTGATAATTTATTCTTTTTTAACCTATACGGTTACGAAATATACAAATCACAAATCAATATATACCAACAATTATAACTTTCACTTATTCTAAAAAACAAACAAATATGTGACTTCTACACTATTTGAATCGAACTATTTTTTTTTAATTTCGCTTCTAAACTAGGCAAATACTTTTTAAAAATAGGATTTCAATAATCGAATAAGATAAAAAAATATTCACGAAATACACGGACACAAACATTTTGAACCAAACTGATCATTTCTTCTTTTTCAACCTATACGGTTGCGAAATATACAAATCAAAAATCAATATATACCAATAATTATACCTTTCACTTACTTAATATACAAACAAATATGTGACTTCTACACTATCTGAACCGAACTGTTTTTTTTTAATTTCACTTATAGACTAAGCAAATACTTTTGAAAAATGGGATTTCAATTATCGACTACGAGAAAAAAATATTAAAAAAACTAGATCCTTGCATTTTTCTTTAATAAATAAGGATACTTCTGCATTTAAAACGTCACTTGGACTTATTAACTGAAGAGTTTCATTCATTCCACCGAGTCAACCGGAAGTGCCAGACTGAATGTTTCATTTTAAATAATACATTTTCGTTTTAAACAATCACTATTGACTATTCTGATAGAATTTTAATTCATACAATAAAAAATCACTGTTGACTATTTTGAGAAACTTTTAATTCATACAGTAAAACAAATCAATGACTATTCATGAAAATGATAAATTTTCGTTTTACAAATCACTATTGACTACTTTGAGAAAATTTTAATTCAGACAATAAAACAAAACATTTTCATTATTTTTAGATGTTACTAAATAAAAAAAAATACAGATTGTTGAAATCTATTAACTTCTTTGGGAAGAATTCCCTCAACGTTAAATACTTTGAGACAAGTAACAAAACAAACAAACCGAATAGATATATATTTTTTTAAGAAAAATAACAAAACACCGCGCTTACAGATTAGACGAATATCATTCCCTTACGGGTGGGGGGTGTACATGTATTCAATTTACACGGATTTTATATTTTCTTCATGACAAACGTCACTAAGACTTAATAATTGAAGAGTTCCATTCATTCCACCGAGTCAACCTGAAATGCCAGACTGAATTGTTCATTTTAAATTATAATTTTTCGTTTAAAACGATCACTATTGATTATTCTGATAGAATTTTTATTCATACAATAAAAAAAATCAAGGACTACTAATTTAAATGATACATGTGCACTTCAGAAATCACTGTTGACTAATTTGAGAAAGTTTTCATTCATACAATAAGAAAAATCACTGACTTTACATTAAAATGATAAATTTTCGTTTAAAAAATCACTGTTGACTATTCTGAGTTTTTAATTTAATACAATAAAAAAAATCACTGACTATTCATTAACAAGATAAATTTTAGTTTTAAAAATCACTGTTGACTATTCTGAGTTTTTAATTTAATACAATAAAAAAAATCACTGACTATTCATTAACAAGATAAATTTTAGTTTTAAAAATCACTGTTGACTATTCTGAGTTTTTAATTTAATACAATAAAAAAAATCACTGACTATTCATTAACAAGATAAATTTTAGTTTTAAAAATCACTGTTGACATTTCTGATAAATGTTTTAATTCATACAAAGTTACTAAATAAAATAAAATTACAATTGTTGAAATCGATTAACTTCTTTGGGAAAAATTCTCTCAACGTTAAATACTTTGAGAAAAGTAACAAGACATAAACAAACCTATTAGTCCCCAATCCCCCCTGCTACCGTGTTGACAAATGTTTAACATTTAAAAAAATCGAGTTAGTAGAATGGGAACGAACACCAAAAACTGTAACGTCGTAACCACTAACCCACGGATGGGGAATATAATATTAATATGAAAATTAATATATTTATACGAAGCCTGTTCGCTATATAATGAAAGCAATGTACTTTGATTTCACCAGAAATCTTATTTGTATTTTTTAATAAACACCTGCTCTGCCTGTGATAAGGGGCCCTTGGAAAATTAAAGAGGCCTATAGAGCCCCATTAAAATCACCCCCACCTTTTATCTTTGCATATACATTTCATTTTATTTGGCTAGAAAAGAAATATGGAAAATGAGCACCACTGAAACACACAAATATAATTAATGTAGCCTGCAGAGCATTACAAATTGTATTCGGATTGGGGGGGGGGGCAATAAAATTACGATTATATGATTATTTTTAATAATGAAAACTATTCTCTACTTTTTTTAATGACTGCGATTGAGTCACGTGAGCCACATGCCGATGGCGACCGGGAAAAGTGCTGCCCGTTTTATGTTACGATTCACCTTCTGGCGAGCAAATGTACGGTCCACCATGTGTAAGGGGGGCATAAGGGGGGCATAACAATAAGTAAAAAAAATATTTCTTAGAACATTACATGTAGGCAATCGTCTTTAATTTTAATTGGTTCCTATTGTTTAATTTGAGTCGGGTAAACCAAATCCTTGATTGTGCTTGGTGGCAGTAAGTGGCGGCTACAAAAACTGCTGTCCTTATGTCATAGCATACATGTACACTGTTGAGTGGCAGAAAAGAGGATCAACATTGAAATCCTCTGACATAGATTCAGTTATCAGTGCGGAAATTCCAGATCCAGTGGCAGATCCGATTTTACATGATATCATTAGGCACCATATGATTCATGGACCACGTGGAAACATAAACAGATGTTCACTCTGTCTCAAAGATGGACACTGCAGTAAGAGATATCCAAGACACTTCTTGAGTGAAACTCAATCGGATACAAATGGCTACCCACTATATCGACGACTATCTCCTTTAGCTGGAGGTTTTGACAGTTACTCTACCTGGCAACATTACAGTTTCTGTAGATAACCGATAGGTTGTACCACATAATAAACGGCTTTGTAAGATATTTGATGCACATATAAATGTTGAATATTGCAACAGCATGAAATCAATAAAATACATTTGTAAATATGTAAATAAAGGTTGTGACCAAGCTATCTTCACAATTGAAAGTAATGCTCATGAAGTTAAGAGATACGAAACGGGACGTTACATATCAACCAATGAAGCCATTTGGAGAATACTTAACTTTCACATACATATACATTATCCCCCAGTTATTCACCTATCAGTTCATCTAGAAAATGGACAGCGTATATACTATACTGAAAGTACTGCAGCAGATAGAGTTGCAAATCCACCTTCAACCACTCTAACAGCTTTCTTCAAATTGTGTCAAACAGGTTATTTTGCACGTACACTTTTGTACTCAGAAGTTCCACTTTATTATACCTGGGACACTAAAACTAAGGTCTTCAAGCGACGATTACAGGGTAAGCCAGTTCCAGGCGCTATCCATGCGTTAAAAGAACAGAAGTTTTGGCAGGGTATACACCGTGCATCCAAATCAATTTGACTGCTTCTGTTTGAGAATGCTTCTACACAATTTTAGAGGTCCACAGAGCTTTAATGACCTAAAAACGATCAATGGTCAAGTTATGACTACATTCAGGGATGCATGTAGTGTACATGGACTACTTGAAGATGATAACCACTGGGATGCTACACTACAGGAAGCATCTATATCTGAATCTGCAGACAATTTGAGACATTTGTTCGCCATCATGTTGACATCATGTGCAGTGTCTCATCCATAACGACTTTGGGATGCACACAAAGAAGCTTTTAGTAGAAGATTTCCTTCAATCAACAGCTTGAAGTTGATATAACATTTTTAGACGACATCTTCAATATGGCTTTAGTTCATATCGAAGATATGACTTATAAGATGAATGGTAAAACACTGACAAAATTGGATCTTACCTCACCTAATCGATCTAATACACATCCGGTCATTACTGCATGGACGCGTGAAATTAGTTATCAACCTCATGAGCAATCATAAATTGTTCGAGATGGTATCGCACAACTAAATAATGAGCAAATTCATATTTTTTGTACTATAGTTAATACTGTTGAAGATCAGAAAGGTGGCCTTATATTCCTTGATGCACCCGAAGGTACAGGAAAGACATTTGTTACCAACTTAATTCTTGCTAAAGTTAGGTCAGAAGGCAAAATAGCTGTGGCAGTGACATTATCAGACATTGCAGCAACTCTTCTTCCTGGTGGTAGGACAGCTCACTTCACATTTAAGTTGCCATTATCTAACAAAAGATGCTGATCCAATTTGTCAAATAGAAAGAGGATCATATTCAGTTAAAGTTTTACAGAATTGTTCCTTGATCGTATAGGATGAATGTACAATGGCACATAAACAAGCGTTCGAGGCTCTAGATAAAAAATTGCGTGATCTCAAGGGACGTGATGTTGTTATGGGTGGCATAACACTTTTATTATCAGGTGACTTCCGACAAACGCTTCCTATTGTTCCACGTGGAAGTCCCGCTGAGGAGCTTAATGCTTGCATTAAATTGTCATATTTGTGGAAGTACATTAAGACTGTAACGTTATTTACACACATGCGTGTACATCTCAATAGTGACCCAATGGCTGGTGAGTTTGCCTCCATACTCCTAAAAATAGGTGATGGCAAGCTTGCAACAACCAACAATGGCACGATTGTTATTACTCCAGGTATTGGCTTAATTGTTTCATCACTCACAGAACTTAGTAGCAAAGTTTATCCAAATATAGCCGAAAACTATGTGCATCCTGAATGGCTAACGGAGAGAGCAATTCTAGCTCCTAAAAATGACATGGTGCATGTCATCTTGATGAAATTCTAGGTGATGAACAAACTTTCACTTCTGTGGATTCTACTCTCGATGACGACCAGGCTGTACAATACCCTACAGAATTTTAAATTCATTAGAATTGCCTGGTATGCCAACACACAAATTAAAGCTGAAAGCTGGATGCCCAATTATGTTACTCCGGAATCTTGATGCTCCAAGGCTATGTAATGGAACGAGACTGTGTGTTAAACGCATGCAACCTCATGTGGTAGAAGCTATAATACTAACTGGTGTGGCAAGGGCAAACTGACATTCCTTCCCAGAATACCCATTATTCCGTCGCATTCTGCAACTCTCCGGGCCACGATAGTATCACAGTACTACTATTATTATTAGTAGTACATTAGTAGTAGTAGTAGTTGTAGTAGTAGTAGTAGTAGTAGTAGTAGTAGTATAGCAAAAAGCTAAAAAGATTACTAACTTCATTATTTCTAAAACATTCGAACACTTAATTATTCTTGTCGTAGGTTTTGTCCTCAAGTTCCCCGAAATAACGCTCTCGGATTGTGTATTAACTCCCATTTATTAATTCTTTTTTCAAACATCCTAAAGTACACTTTTCTGATACAACTTGAAAGTAATTGCATATCGATAATTTGTCAAGCCATAGTGCACACACATAACTATATACAGATAATATTACTATTCCATGTATATACACATATGATAAAATAATATATTACGTACACATATATTTAAATAAATAAATATTTATAGAACTAAGACCTATATTGTTCTTAAATTATGATTCTAAAATGAATCTAAGATGGCGATAGTAAACAGAAAAATGTGATACACAACAATGAATATTTTCTGAGAAAACGTATAACTGATTTTAAAAACAATCGTCCGTCGAGCGGCTGACGATCGCTTTGTTTCGTTGGCTGATAAAAAAAATCTCCGCGAAGCCTAAGACCAGAACCCGGGTATTATTTTATATATTACTTTTACTTTATAATTTCTATATTATGGTATTACTAATGTCAGATGCTATAATAACTTCCTAAATAAAGAGACACATAGTTATCGTACGTATGAAGGTTAACTATAGCCCTTTAATAATAAAAGTCGCTTGATATATACCGTGTACAAATATTTAAATACAGAAGATAGAGAGGTATCACCATTATTTAACCGTTAAATTGTTATTGACATGCTGATTGCAGTAAAACACCTGGTTTTATTCGGCATACAGCACACCATTGGTATTAATCCTAAAAAATATATGAGGATGATTGCAGAAATACACCGTGTGTCAGAAACATCAATATGAAGTGCTATCTACAAAGACAGTAGCTACAAGTCATTTGTCATGAGTAAAACTCAATTTAGGTTTGAAAAGTTAAAGGAAAATCATTATTCTGAGCAAATAAACTGTGAAACAATTGAAATCATGATCACATGATTTCTGAGAGTTTGCCTTCTAACCTTCTATATCTCAATCATTGTACTACTATGTATGGATCGGAGTTGCGAAAGGGTTGATGAGCATAGTCATAGCACTATGTAATACATAAAACTCTCCTTAAGTTAGATTTATGACCAATATGATCTTCCTGATCCTAATATATACATGATTCGCATCTCACATAAAAGCCGCTATCGAAGCTGAAAACAACTTTTATATATAAAGTTATAAAGCAATATATTTATTCTCATCCTCAAAAACGTTTTATAGTAAAAATAAAATAGTATGTCTCTAAGAGTAATCTTGGTGTATATATAAATCGGTCCTCAAATTCCTTACCCATCCTTAGCCGAATAGAACAATATATAGCTTTCTTCCTATATAATGTAATCGTAGAAAATACATGCGAAATGTTTCCTTGTTTTCGAATTTAGTTATTCAAACAAATCCAGTTTAATTGTTCTAATTAGCCGTAATTTCCAATTAAGTCATCAAGTGATCCATCTCTTACTAAGTTTCTGTCTATCACTTTCAGCCGCTTATTTTATATGGTGTCTATCACTCTCGTTTCCATTGCTTTCTTTTTGTTTAATTTAAAGGTAATTAAAGTAACGAAAAAATTAAGATTGAGATAATACATTATAAACAAAAGAAAACATCAGAACGGGTAGTAATACTACGTCAAAGCGGAAGCAGGGAGCATTGGTCTCTATATAAATGCTGGAAAAACTCAAAACATGCTCTATGCGGAATACCAGCAACCTACAAACATATTTATCGACCAAAACGAAATAGCCATAGTTGACAACTTCACTTACTTAGGAATCACCTTAAACAGGGAATGTAATATGGACCACGAGTTACAGGGCAAAATAGAAAAAGCTTCAACAGCATTTAATAAACGTTGTAAGATCTTAACATAACAAAAAAAATCACCCTCAGATCTAAATAAAGACTTCATAACAGCTACCTTTTGTCCAAACTGCTATGTGGAAATGACACTTTGCATCTCATAATCAGCCATAGAGGAAAATAGACATGTGAATTCCAAATGCCTGAGAAAGATTCTAGGGATCAAATGAAACAACCGAATTACCAACAAAGAAGTCAGAAATCGCACCAACAAACAGTTGGTTTCATCAATAATCTGCAGACGACGTCTAAGCAAGCTCGGACATGCCATAAAATTGGTCCCAAAACGAAGTTCTTCGGTGGACCCTAGTGATAACAGAAAACGAGGAAGAATAATCATGAATGGAAAGCAAACATTCGAGAGAAATTTGATCGTAACGAGAGGAATCTGTAAATTTAAAATTATAGCAATTCAATTGTTTTTAAAATAATAAATATTTTCTATTTTCTTACCGTAAAAGTTAAATTTTCTTCAAATCAATAAACCGAATGTTTGTTTTTAAACACATTTACGGGACGACATAATTTGATTTTGGAACTGTTCATTTTAAAATAACTCAATTCGGAATTCTTTTCCTTAGTGACATTAGATTAATCCATAATCAATATTATTTGCTGAACGGACAATCTCAGTTTTTAACTGCGTGTGAAAGTTGCTAACTTACGCACGAACATGAAATGCTTTATTAATGTATATATATTTTTTTCTAATTCATAATAAATAGTTTTAATAACGAAGGATCACGAAGTAATTCATTCTTCTTTTTACCGTTTCACATACATATCATGTGTATGCCATTTTAAGGAAGAAACAAAAATGCAATTTGATTAATTTTATTTTTTAATTAAGTTATTTTTACAATCACATGGAATGAGATATTCGAATTCATTAATAAGTTGATTATATATCTAAGCATTTCTTTCTCGGATTTCGATCTTTTTTCATTGTGTTAATTACAAAATAAATGAGAGATATAAACAGGTGAATGCTATAAAATATCTTGATTCGTGAATTGCAGATAGCAAGGAAGACATGGAAGATTGAATCGGGATTGCTATGAAGACTCTATACAAAATACTTGGACATTGAAACTGAAAAAGAGAACTTAGGACCCAGTACTTCAAATCCACAATTAAAAGTGTTTTCTATATATGGCAACAGGCATTACCCTTACAAATGCAATTTACAAGGGGCTTTGTGGTACCTATACCAGAATGTTATGAGCAATCCTAGATGACACAATCAAACGACGATCCATATGGAGAACTAAGTAAAATAGCAGCATTGTGCAAAGCCGGAATGTACAAGTTTATTGTGCATATGTGAAGGGGGAAGCAGATGTCGGTATACAACCTATTAATGTGGGAACTAAAGCAGGGGAAACAGAAAAAAAGAAGGCAAGAAATTACATATGTGGACCTGTTTATTGAGAGAAGAACACAAAACTGTGAAATAAAGAAGATTCGATACATTTATAGAGAACACACCATGTTGCCGTGACTTCGAGTCTTCAACGTTCGGGAAGGTCTCGAAAGCGCCCGAGAGTTTACGAAACATATAACCAATCAAATGGCATCTCCCGAAGCACTCATTGAGTTTTGTCAGCGACAGTCACTGTAGCAAAAAAGCGGAAATGCTGTAAATGTGAATGTGTGTGCCGGTTGAAGTTGACTAGTTTTAGTCTTCTGTACAGGATAACTATTGGAAACTTTCGAATGAAAAAATCAACAACCTAACCTTAAACTCTAACCTTTCCGTCGTCGTTGTCGCTAAGTGCAACAGAAAACTTTCTGGACCAGTTGCAACCCTAAACCTAAACCCTAAGTCAGAAAAATGTAAAGATTAAAATAAACATTGAAAAAAATTGAAACAACAAAATCATTTGCTTAAAAACAGTTGTTTCGTTAAAAAAAATGCTTCAAACAGTTTTGTCGGTGTTTATGTTAAAAAGAAAAAAATACATTAAACACATTTGCTTAAAACCGTTGTTTCGTAAAAAAATGAAAGGAAAAATTCCTTAAAAACAGTGGTTTCGTTGTTTGTTATATAAAACAAATCTTATACATCTATTCGGTGCACACAAAACCTATTTTATTTTTTTTAAAAACATCTGATTTGACAGAAAAATAAACATCTAACTGATAACGCTTGTTTAGTTATGGTTCGGTCGTTCTTTGTTCTAATATATACAATTTTACTTTGACTTTCTCCGTTTGAATCTATCGTCTGCCAGTCTCAAATTTATCGTTTGGCAGTTTCATCTTCGGTAACTCTCGGGCGCTCCGAGACCTGTCCGAACGTTGACGACGCGAAGTCACGGAAACACGATTTGTTCTCTATAAGAGTACCGAAGATTCTAGTCAATGATGTCTAGGTGAGGTCGAAATAATTAAGAAACTCACTAATTACGAAAAATTACATGAAAAAGGCTTATTTGTCAAATTTGCAATTCTACCATATCTTTTATAAACGATTGTTTTCTACTACGGCTTCAATCCATTTGTTGTTATTATCTATCTCGAACGATTAGATACTTTAAACAGGCACCATCGTTTCACTTCAGTTGAACTTAAAGATAATTTTCTTTTAGTGTTGTGTTTCAAACTTGCGTCAAACACGCAGCGACCATGTTACCATAATCTTTACAAATGTATTAAAATTATAAAAAATGATTCCTATTTTTGGTCACGGCATGTTCCCCTTGTACGTGCTTCTGTGTAATTCTACCAGACCGAGGAAACGACACACGGTATATAAGATTCCTTCATACCTCCAAAAAGGACTAACTTCAGACAAGACTGATGGACGACAGCGGACATTTATTCAACTTGATCTTTGTTCAAAATAGCTAATTAACTTTATTACTTTCAAATGAAAAAGAGAGAATAAGAGTGAGATAATATTAATGGGAATCATAATAATTATTTAAATAAGAAAGTAACAAAATAAATAATAATAATAATAATAATTATAATAATAGCAATAATATTAATAATAATGTTAATACTATTACTACTAATAATAGCAATAATAAGAATAGTAATAATAATGCTACTAATAATGATAATAGTAGTGATAATAATACTAATAGCGATAATATTAATGATAATACTAATAATGATACTACTACTATTAATAATAATATATATTATTATAATAATGATAATAATACTAGTAGTAATAATAATAGTAATTATAATAAAGATGAGTATGACGATGACACTGATAGTAATAATTGTACTAATAATAATAGTAATAATAATAGTAATAATAGTATAAATAATGATGATAATAATCATTAAAATGTTAATAATAATAATAATAATAATAATGATGATAATAATGATAGTTATGGTAATAATAATAATAATAATAATAATAATAATAATATGAATAATAATAATAATAATAATGATAATAATAATAATAATAATAATAATAATAATAATAATAATAATAATAATACTACTACTACTAATAATAATAATGATAATGATAATGATAATAATAATAATTATTATTATTATTATTATTATTATTATTATACTTCGCTATTGGTAATAATGTTAATGGTAATAATATTAATAGTATTAATGACTACATTCATAATGTATTGTGATTATAATAATAATAATAATAATAATAATAATAATAATAATAATAATAATAATAATAATAATAATGGAAAATTAAAAAAATATATATGATTATAATAATCATACCGAGCATGATATAAGATTTTATATATAAATGGGTAACTATGTGATCTGTTTTTATGTTTGTGGATAGATAAGTTCTTTTTCCTAATAGGGGCCTTAGTGTTGCTGTGTTCTAGGGTGGTCAGTATACTATCTTGGGGTTAATTGATTCTAGGGATTTAGTAGATACTATATAATAATGGGTTTAGTTAAGTTTAACAGATTTTTAGATTTTTGGTGTTTACTCTATTTTCTAATGGTAACATTGGTTCAAGGGGTTATATGTAAATTACTGAGAATGTATGCGGATGTCTCTCTTTCTCTCTTTATATATATATATATATATATATATATATATATATATATATATATATATATATATATACATATATATATTATTTATTTATTATAAATAATCATACTTTCTAGATTTAATCTTAATGCATGTTAAGTTTTTAAAAAACGCAGAAGATGTATAAATACACAACAGGAAACTAGATTGGTTGCTTACTTATCGACTAAACGATCTGTAAGAATCTGGATCTATTTTTAAAATGAAAAAGGACATACTTACTGGAATCTATTTTACTAATGTTTATATATATATATATATATATATATATATATATATATATATATATATATATATATATATATAGTAAGGTATGAATATATATTTATGGCAATTAAGCTACACAGAGGCTCTCGCGTTTCATCCCCGGGGGATATTTAGGCTAAAAACGCATAGAGTTATTTTTGCCAGGTGTTTTTATATACACGGCTTGCTAGTTAACCAATCAGATTCTTTGTTGTTCTCTCAGCCAATCGCTGGGCTTCCCGCGAAACAAGGTAATGTTGGTGTTACTTCGTATATCCTTTTCTATTGTTCTGTTTTCTATAGATTTCCTATACCCTGTTTCCTTTGTTGTGTCAATATAATGGGTGAATTTATTGTAACACGTGGTTCCTTGTATTTCTTATTTAGGTTTTTATTTTTAAATTGTTAATAATTTTTTAGTTTTGTTTATTTTTGTTTTTTTTACTTATTTATTTATTTATTTATTTATCGTTAGCCTAAGGTAAATTTATTTCTGTGCTAGACGCTGTTTGCTATCTCCTTCTACAGTTTAATGGATTCCGATGATCTTTAAAGTTTAGGATTTCAAATTTTTCATTCAAGCATAATCTACACGGGTCGTCTAAATTTTTACATCTACTAGCCTGTCGTACTATTTTCCATTCAATTATTGGTGAACGTCCATTTTCTTTGAGATCCCAATAGTAGTTTGCTAGTTCTGTTTGAATTCGACGTTCTCTGTTTTTAAATGTGCTTTTGTGGTCATAATATCTGGTTTCAAAATCTAGGGAGGTCATACCCATGTAGTATTTCTTGTTATTTGGTCTTTCTCTGGAAACTATTGTTACTTGGTATACAATAATTTTTGTTAGGCATTTATTTTGTAGTGGACAAAGTGTACGATTTATGCAGTTACATCTTTTCTCTTCATTGCTAACTTTTTCATTCCTATTCGGGTGGTTACTATTAGTGTTTTGTTTATTTCTATTTGTATTATTTATATTTTTGTTCTTCTTAGTGTTATTTTAGTTATATTTGTCACTTTTTCTATGTACTTTGTTATTATTTAACTCTCTGTTGTTCCTTTTTATATTTTTTATTGTGCCTTAATTATCATTTCTAAGTTTTCGCAGCAACTGTAGGATAGTTTTAGGTTATTTTTATTGAATATTTTATTCATATGATTGGTTACGGGGAAGTGCCTTTTAATCAGATTAAGGAATTATTTGCCCAGTTCAGTTTTTAGCATCTGGTTATAAGGCGGGGTATAGTAGATTATATTTCTTTTCCTTTTTAAAAATTTTGTTGTAATTATTAGTGCACTGTTTTTAAACATTTAATTTCGGTATTATGGTAACCACTATTTTTGAGAGCTTTATTGTAAATGTTGATTGATGTTTTAAAAACACTTTCGTTGCACGAATTGTTGATAAGCCTACGTTCGATAGAATTCGGGATATGTTTTATGATTGATGGGGCGTGATTAGACTTTGGGTTCACGTATATTGGATTGG